>MU275161.1:0-11902 GCA_022160315.1 Panus rudis PR-1116 ss-1 | reverse complement strand
TAGACGGGTTGTCGAGGGGAAGCGAAAGAAGGACGTCGAGAATCGAGAGAAGGCGGACCGCCTCAATGCAAGACTGGATCAGGTACAACCGGTGCTTGATCTGGTGGAGTTAGAAGGGTGGTACAATGACAAAAAGGTTACCGTAAAGGTCATTGATGCCCAATTACAATGGCAGAGGCGGGAGAATCCTAAGGGGGTTAGGATGAGCGGAAACCGCGCGCAGAAGATCAACGCTCTGATAGCGGCCGTCAAAGCGTTCCACATGCAAAAACGGGGATTGAAAGAGCCTACCGAGGGGTTGAATGTCCCGGATAGCTTCGAGTACGATTCCGACTGTGAAGATCTCGAAGAAGAGCTTATGCACGACTAGTAATTACTCACATTCCTTCAACTTTGCCTTGTCATTCTCTTAGATGCATATATTTTGTCACTACTTCATTTCTCTACCTTACCGTGCATAATAGCCACCTTAATACATGTCACAGAGACCCAAGAGAGAGGCAGATAGCATTTGCAGGGTGTTTGAAGCGCATTCGCCACCTTCGGCGACCGTCCATGGTGGTGGGAAAGTAACGTGACCTGCACAGTTTACCTGGCGCTGTTGCCGGTCCCCATAACCTGTCTCTAACGAGCCAGGAATTTTGATCTGCCGGCCCCAGGGTCAAAAATGAAGCCTCCAGTGAGGCGCCTACTCTTGGCGCCCCGCACTGCAACTTCGAATTGAACACCGCCGGCGCTTAGCGCTGGAGAGAATACTACTTGCTTCAAGTTGCTTGCTTTTTCATTTGTCAAAATGCTGCTCTTCGCCCTTCACTTATTCGTAGACCACACAACAACCAGTACAGCAACACGGGTTAACATGATGTCGGTCATAGTGCTGTTGCTCTGCTATTGTCGATACAAATGATCTGACAGTTCTGACCCGCCGATATTCGACGTGTCAATTGCACGCGGCTCGAAGCTCGCCTTTAGCTCGCCTTTTGTGCCGTCCAGGACTCCAGGGTGTTGTGCTGTCTCAGGTGGTCACCGTGCAAGCCGTCCTACGACGGATCCATGTTTGAGAGAAAGTTTGATATGGTCCTCTTCTATCGAATAAATTTGCGCCCTGGTTGCCTGGTGCTAACTACATCAGCCCACAGGTTGGATAGGTTCTGATAGGTTTCTAGTAGGATCGCCTACTTACTTCTATTTTTACACCCATAGAAGTCTCACCTCGGCCTTGGTATGACGACCATGCGAGCGCTGCGCACAACAGCATTCTTCTCATTGACAAATTAGCGGACCTTGGCACGCATATCTGCGACCCCGATGCCGATGCCAACTCTAGCCTCTAGGATTATCTGCCATCCTACGTGAAAGATTTGTTCGTCAGCACGTCCTTTACGTATAAGAGTCCATAGCTTGCTGCTCAGGAATCAGATTTGCTACCCACCATGGTCTTCGAACTCAAGAATGAGCCTTACAGGAGTCTATTTATCACCTATAAAATAGTGACTTTGTACCTATTTCGTTTGCCATTCTGGTCTATCTATTACATCCCCAAGGCCCTGCGCCCATACCCTACATGGACTTGGCGGCGATGTATCCAGTTTCGCAAACTGAAGGTCGTCTTCGACTTCGGAGAGGTATCTAAAAGGTGCGTGAACATGTCCGCCTGATTTCACAACTCCTCAAACATCATTCTTGTAGGGCAGGACCTGTCATTGCCAAACCCGACTATCGTGCAATCCTGGCCGGCTTAGCTGTCAAAGGCCTGTGGCTTGAACCCGTCTCAGACCTTGTCGTTGGAGACGTGAAGTCATGGGCTGACACGGCTGGCGTGGAGTCTATTCGTATACCTGGATATTGGTATGATCGAGAGGGGTCTGACACACCTATTGGCGAAAAACCCAAACCGGGAGAGAAGGTCGTCTATTTCATCCATGGCGGAGGTTTTGTGGTCGAATCAGCCAGCCCCAAAGGTGGTTGGGTGTATCTCATCCAACGGTTGACAACCATCCACCCTTCCATTCGACGCGCACTCGCTGTCGAATACCGCCTCACCACTGGGCCACCCTCATACGAGTTGCAGGCACCCTTTCCAGCCGCACTCATCGACTCTCTTGCAGGTTACAACTATCTCGCCAACACGGTCGGTTTCGACCCCAACGATATCATTGTGGCAGGTGATTCGGCGGGCGGTAATTTGACTATAACCTTAACGAAGTATCTCGTCGAGAACAGTAACACGCCGGCAGTCGTGAAATCCATCCCCGCACCTCCTGGTGCTATCATACCAATGTGTCCTTGGGCAGACCTCGGCTCTTCGCACGAAGGGCCTGGAGCGTCCCTATATAAGAACGAATCGACAGATATCATCGGAGAAATTGATACAGACATCCTGTTCTATGCTCGCAAGAACTATGCGGGTGTACTCGGAATGAACCAACTCAACTCCAATCGATACATTTCCCCTGCGTCGACAGACCCCAGCATTGGAGAGGTATCATTCAAAGGATTCCCTCGCACGTTCATTCAAGGAGGAAATATCGAGATCTTCATCGACCAGATCAGGACCCTCCGAGATAAGATGAGGGAGGAGTTGGGGAAGGACCTTGTTGAGTACTATGAAGTTGATGGAGGTGTGCATGATTGTATGGGCATCCCCTACTGGGAGCCCGAGATTGATTCTGCGTTCGAGGCCATCAGGGAGTGGTTGGCTCGTGGATGAATTCAATCTTGCTTTGCTACTTTGAATTTCCCGGTTCAGTGATCAACCTAGCATTAGTTCTGTATCATCCCAGATGCGATGTATATATGTCTGTATGTATGTAGTGATCGCGATGTCGATATTCGACGCTCTCGCATGTACAGTTGAACGTTGGATGTTTTATTCATACAACCATTCAAACGTCACGTGAAAAAAATACAAAATTAGATCCTTCTAACTATCTCCTATTGCAGTGTCCCACCGTGCAAGTCGCGTATCCCAACTGTTCTCACAGACGAGGGCCGGCCAAACGGACCTTCTCCTCGACATCGTTCTCATAGAGCGCAAACGCCTTCTGGAACATACCGCCCAACTTCCTGACCTCCCTCTCGAATGCCTCCTTGTCGGCCCAAGCAAGCTTGGGGTTGAGGAGTTCCCGAGGAACGCCCTCGACTGAGGTGGGGATTTGGAGGTTGAAAGTAGGGAACGTCTCGTACTCGGCCTTAGCGAGTTCTCCAGAGTGAACGGCATCGACGATTCGGCGCGTGTATTTGAGAGGGCATCGCTTGCCCGAACCGAACTTACCACCCGTCCAGCCGGTGTTGATGAGCCAACAGTCGACTTTGTGCTTAGCCATTCGCTCTGCGAGCATCTCGGCATAGCGACCGGGCTATACAGAGATATGAGGATCAGACTGAGAAGGAAAAAGGCGATTGGTGCAACTTACGTGAAGGACGATGAAGGGCGCACTATAACATGTTGAGAAGGTAGGAATGGGCTCAAGAACACCGTCCTCGGTACCTGGTGTTTTCCTGAAGAGAGCGATGAGATGACATCATAGAATGAGATAACTTGACTTACGATGTGTAGCCAGCCAAGAAGTGGTAGCTGGCCTGCTCAGGAGTCAACTTGGACACCGGAGGCAGGACACCAAATGCATCGCAAGTCAACATGATGATGTTGCTTGGTTGCCTGTTGACGATGCAAGGGATCCTCGCGTTAGGGATGTGTTCGATGGGATACGCGCAACGGGTGTTCTCAGTGATGCTAACATCGTCGTAGTCGGGTACACGAGTTATGGGATTGTAGACAACGTTCTCGAGGATGGCGCCGAATCGGATGGCGCTGTAGATCTCGGGCTCCTTCTCAGCAGATAGGTTGATGCACTTGGCATAACATCCACCCTCGATGTTGAAGACGCCCTCGTCTGACCACACGTGCTCGTCGTCTCCGATGAGTTGTCGTTGTGGGTCAGCGGAAAGGGTAGTCTTGCCAGTACCCGACAGGCCGAAGAAGAGAGTGACGTCGCCCTTCTCCATGCCGACATTGGCGGAAGAGTGCAGGGAGAGCTGTCCAAACTTGACTGGTTGGAGGTAGTGCTGAACGGAAGATTGTGAGACAGGGGCTTTATAATAAGGATTCTGAAAGACGTACCATTACAGAGAACACTCCCTTCTTCATCTCGCCTGCGTACTCCGTGCCGAGAATGACCATCTCCATCCGTTTGAAGTTGATCTCTACGGATGTTGTGGAGGACATGCCCTTGGTGAATCGATTGGCCGGGAATTGGCCGGCATTGTAGATAATGAAATCCGGCTCTCCGAAGTTTGCCAGTTCTTCCTCAGTCGGTCGAATGAGCATGTTGTGCTATTAGCCGATGTCAGTCAATGCCATCACCACAGATCTAAAGACAGACATGCCCAAATGCGGACATGACGTCTAAGCTCGGTGAATCGCGACACTCACCATGAACAATGCATGATAGGCTCGCGCGCAAATGACGCGGACCTTGATGCGATATTTGGGATCCCACTGTGCGAGTTTGTGAGTATGCGTAAGAAAAAAAAGGACGAGAATAAGACATACGCCTGCGAATCCGTCAAAGACGTAGACGTTGTCCCGAGTGTTGAGGAAATCAATCGCACGTTCTCGGTTGATTTCAAAGGTGTCTATTAACATAAGAACAACAGTCAAAATGTAAGCGATACGCGAACATAGGAGACCACTTACGCTCGTCCATCTTGATGTTGACGGAACCCCACCAGATGTCATCTTTTGAAGTGTCCTCGTACACAATTCGCTTGTCTTTCGGCGAACGGCCGGTCTTCTTTCCAGAAAAGTTGATCAAAGCACCGGACGCGGAAAGGACTGCACCCTCATTCCGGATCGCATCTTCGTACAACTGGGCGACCGAAGCGTTACGCTTGATCTGGATGCGGTCCATGTCGAAACCGGCTTGGGAGAAGTACTCCAAGTCGCGGCCAACCACTACGGGAATGTCAGCGACATGTACAGGGGCAGGCATGAAGAGACGTACGACTGTTGACTTCGGCGTCGAAGGACTGAGCATAATGCTTGTGAAGAATGTGAGGGGTCACGTAAGGAGTACCTCCCTGAGTGTAAACCATGGTGTCGATAGTAGCAGTGGGTGAGGGCTGCGAGATGGTGGTCAGATAGGAGCGAATGAGATGGAGCACGGAGGGTTTTATAGCAGGCCGGAGCTAAGCCGAGGAGGAGGAATGTGATCAGGACTGACCTGGGGCGCCAAGGAGGCTGAATACCGAACTGTTCGTTGCCAACGTCGCACAGGGCGATGCAGAAATGTAAGATGAGGCTGAAGACCGAGAATACGAGGCGATGGGGCAGGTTTTATAGCACTTCGTAGCAGCCACATCCACCGAACAACTTTCCGCTTTGGGTCCTATCACGAGGCGCTGAGCCCAACGATGCTGTATCTTCCTCCGGTCTCGTCCGTTGGCGGAGCACCGAGCGGAAGTAGCGAAACCTCTTTCTGCCCTTGGAATCTGTTCTGGACAGCTAGGAAACTATGCGGGCAGCACAGGCGAAGGTCGAGGTGCACGATAGACAACTGTTCATCACCCTCCCCTTCCGACGGCTCGTTACCACGAAGACTCACTGCATCCACCTCGGGACTTTATACACATGATAACTGATTCTCATTCCATATCAGGGCAAGCCTCACCTTTGCCTTCCTCTGAGTATCCCCGCAGCAACACATACGCTACTCGAGTCGCAGTGCTAGTGCAGAACGCCCGCCCTCGTCGACCCCGCCGTAAACGACTGAGGGATTCTTTGCGTACCCCGCACTGGGGTACGACGGAAGATGGGTTCCTCCACTCTCCCGTCGGTTTCCAAAATCATGCGTCCAGTCGCGGTCCGGCGTGACCTTTCAAGTTCCGGGGCAATTCAACGGTGTTCCGCTGTCGTGTGATTATAGGGCCTAGAGTCGCAACAGGTCCCTCTGTGAACATTGACAACAAATACAGCTACAAACCAGAAGTACACCAATAATAAAGTTATCGAGAACATTCTATTCTACAGCCAGAAGAGTAAGCGTCCTATTGGTCCTACTCTTCCTCCTGCATGGTTTTCAGGTCCAGTGGTTTGTGCAGCGTACTGTTTGGCTGAGACTCAAGGTCGTCCAGGTCATCCTCTCCCAACGTGACGGAGCGTCGACGATTTGACGGCCTATTTGCGCCTTCCAAGCGGTCTGCTGTGACTAATGTCTCCATCTGTTAGGAGCAACGATTGGCCAAGGGGACTCGGGTGCTGCTGGTAATGACATCATGGGACTCACCTGAACATGCACTCCTGCCGGTTGCCTGCTATCCCGTATAGGGAGAGAAAGCAGTTCACTGGGATGCATCGTGCGATCTTGGGTGTCTCGATGGAAGGCAATAGGTGTGCCGTGTACAATCGTCCCGGAATAGCTGAAAACCTCCGATTAGTCGTGTGTATTAGGAACAATGCAAATATTCGACTTACAAGACGTTGGGACCACTGTTCGTATAATTGGCGAGACTTCGGACTGCTCGAGTTGACGCAATCTGAGGGGTAGTGAGATATGGCGGGGCAGGTCAAGCACATCGGGCTCACAGCACACACGACGACAGCAGGGACATTGAACATGATGCTCATGACCGGACTTAGATCCAATATCATGAATATAGCCGCGAGAAGGTTTGCAGTGAATCTAAACTCGAATCAGTCAATATCGTGCAATGTTCTGTGGTATCATAAGACTCACGCGCATAGGAAGTAAATCAACCCATCGTAAAACAGCAGGCTGACAAGGCCGCTCTGAGTCTTCAGCTGCAAGACCTTGTATGCGGTGAGGAGCAAAATGATCAGGTCGAAGATCATCGAATACACGAAATCTGCGGTGAGGATTTTCGTGTTAGTGTGTACGATTTGACACCCCTGGCCAGGAACCTCTTCTGCCTCCAACAGGACACCTAGAAGATAGCACGACAAACTCAGCTAAAGGGAGATGTATTGAGTTTGCCATCGTGCCCGACCAACCTTGGAAAATGAGTGACCAGTGTCCCAATATGAGGAGCACGATTCCAACAACGATGTATCTATCTCTTTGCCATACAGCGATGCTATCCACAGAAACGTCGTCACTCTTGGTTGCAGTGCATCCGAGGCAAATCATACGAGAGGAAGTAGTAGTGCTCACGTGCGTAATGCAAGATTAATGGTGGCTAGACCTCTGGCACAGTTCCCAGCCATCTAGAAAAGGCGGAAGTGATCAGGCACCGCTTCACATCATAGTTAAAAGCGATGGTTTTGCCCCCTATGTACCTGAAGGAATGTGAAGAAGGATTTGCAATCTAGACCCCTATTGCGGTATTGTCAATTCGTGGTTATGATCGAGTTGTACTAATATTGTACTGACGACTTGACATCGAACCCCACTATACTAAAGACAGGAGACTGGTGGTCAGTATTAATATTGAATATCCGGCGATTGCGACTCACGAGCCAACCATGGCTGACAATGCGACGTATCGCACGAGGAAGTAGCATACCTGGAAGTTACGCATCAGGTTTCCCCTCAGTCACAGCAAGCCACAGACTCACCATAGGCCATTTGAATTTTCGCCTCCTCGTCAAATACTCCCACTCGAAGGTGAGGGACATCAAAACCTCCCACCTAGTATATAAGTCAAGGCTGAGGTTGAGTCTGGTAACCTCCAAACTTGAGTTGCGATACGCACAGGTAGATTCCGGCAAATACATGGGTGAGATTGACGATGCCCGCTAAGCACAGCAACTTAAGCGTTCAAGTGATTGAGAAGAGGAAGTCGGAGGCGGCGCACCTGTCTGTTGGGTCAGAGACTCGGGGGACATCCAGTCAGGCATGGTGGACTATAGTGTTGCTCGAGAGGTACACGGAGCCTCTAGAAGCTGGGCAAGGAAGTGCCCAACAGAGTACTGGAAACACCGGGACCGCAGTGCTCCTCCTTGGGACTTGGGAGAAAGGAGAATAAGCCCATCACAACCGACAAAGCGTCCGATTATATGTAACAGATCTGGCGTCCATGAGAGACCCCCGTCCGATTGTCGATAGTGCGCCTACTATAGGAGTGTTGGTACAATACTTCAGTTTGAGACATCGAGCTTGATGATATCAGCGCTTGCAGGTCCCGAGAACATACTGACAGATTGGAGCCTCTTTGATTATGCATTGACTTGGGCAAGTTTGATCCTGTTCGATCAATAGAAATCGCGATCTTCAACGGAATGTCTATGCAAAGACGTCCTCGGTATTTTCCTGAAGACGCTCGCGTTAGTTCTGTCGCCGTGTAAGACAGCAATATTAATGTCTCGACGCCGCTCGCATAGATCCCGAGGTGGGCCAATCCTTAGTATTTCGAGATTCTAAAGAAGTCGTTGGAAGTGCAAATATTTACCAACCCGAGCCGCGACGTCATTATAGTATCTGTAACGCCAAGCGTCAGGGGACAAAGTATGCAAGATGCCGAGGTACTTTATTGCCAGCACAATGTAATGTCCTACAAGTGTCATTGTGAAGCATCCGCATATGATGAGTGATCATATTGGTACTTACGGAAATGAGATTTCTGCGGGATATTCCACTGTTCAGCTTGTACGCGGAATCCAGTGATATCCCATATGAAGAATTCATTTGGGCCCATCACTTGACTCGGATTCGCATTCTTCATCACGTTCATCACCAAACCCGAATCAGAGGTCCAGCGTTGATCCATGAGCGGAATCATCACTCAGAAAGCTTCGGATGACTGGTGGTAATGATTGGTGGAACCGCCACGCAACGGCTTCCATTCTCGATACTTTGCCAGAGGGGTTGCGGTCATTCCTAGGTGAGCTACTCTCGCGCAATCATGAGGTGAAAGAGGCTTACAGCAGTGACAGTGCAAGTCGCTTGGACGTTACAACTGAGCGAACCTCGACTGAAAGTAACCCACCGCTACCCATGTCGTGAGCAGCAAGTTGGCATTGGGAACGTATAAGGATCAAATTCACAGCTCGATTACACATGTACACCACTTGATTACCTTAGATATGTCAGTACGTAAAACTCAGTAGACAGGAGATAGCACTCACCTACTGGTTATCGTTTACCACGGTTCGAACGTATCTCCTAAAGACCTACCCGCTTTTTCTGGTGGAGATCTATACTTTCTGATATCCCTGTCTCTTCGTCGATCACCATCTACAGGGCACATAGTATGTCAGTGGTGTTGGAGTAGACTTCGTGGTGAGAACGTACAGGAAACGGGTCTTCAGGGCTGCTTGGACGTAAGCGGCGCGGATTGACGTGCATTCGTGAAAGATCACTCGGCCGTTGTGGTACACGGAATTGAAGCGATTCAGTAGGCATGGTCAACGAGACATGATCACTGTAGCTAACATTTTTTCATTGAGCATTGAAAGACTTTGAGCAAGAATTATGGGCATAGCAAAGTATCACTCACAACGAATCAGGATCTCGAGAAACGTATAGAGTTAATCCTCGGATTGCCCGAGTAGCTGCAATCTGTAAACATCATCGAAAATAATTCAACTAGCCGACATCGTACAGGACTTACCGATGAACACGTGACTGCAGGCTGGTTGAAGAACACATTGAGAGTGGGACTCATGTGTATGATCAAGGCTATGGCAGCGACAAGATTTGCAAGGAAGCTGTACAGTATTGGTCAGGCATGTCTATCAGACAGAAATCGTACCCACGTGGAAAGAAAGAATACGAGACCATCCTGGAACAGAACTCGGATGACACCTCTGTATCTCCCATTTGTGAAGCGTGTGATCTTATACGCAGTGAGAAGAAGTATCACCAAATCGTAAGCCATGGAATAAATAAAGTTGGCCGCCAGAAAATTGATCTGAACGTGCTCGATAATACATTCACCAGTCGGTCTGCGACTCGTACGAGTGATTGGGCCTGCAGTATGCACATGAAGCATGAGCAATGGCAAGCATGAGAATGAACTAAACAATTCACTGTGACACACCGTGCAGAATGAGAGACCAATGGCCAAGTGTGAGAACGATAATCAGACCGACGATCCACTTGGACCGTTGCCAAACGGCAATACTATTGTAACCAGTCACATCGGGAGAGAAAAGAGGGATAGATAAAGCACTGACGTTCTGAGGGCAAAATTGAACGTAGCCAGACCACCTGCAGCATTTCCAACAATCTAGGCAGACGCTTAGAATGCCGGTTGTTCTCATAAATCCACAGAACAGGACTTGCCTGGATGAAGAGGAAATATGCGTCGCAATCAAGCCTATTTCAGGGGGAGTGAATCAGTTTCATGTACGCAGTGGAGGGAAGGGGAAGATACACTAACGAACGGAGATCGAATCCAAGCGGTCTAGAGGAAATTAGCAACTACTTAGTGCTGGGGGAGTCAGTAGATAGAACAAACGCGCACATTCCGACTTCCACGACTAAAGCGGCATAACGAACGAGAAAATAGAAACTCTGATGAAGGTAAACACGGATGGCTCGCGCATGTAATCAGTAGACCCACCATGGGTCAACGGAATCTGCGCTTCCCAGTCAGGTATTCTACGTCGAAGTCCAACGACTGCAGGAATTCCCAGCTGAGCGGGGTCTTCAGTATGTGCAATGTCACCATACACTCGTGATGACTACTCACACGTATATCCCTGAGATTGCATGAGATACAAGAACGAGTGCCACTAATATTGAGGAATGCTAAGCTGTCTGGAGAAGGATGATAGAGACACATGTGGGCAACTTACAGGCTTGGCCCTCTAGCCCCAGCGTTACCGATGCATTGAAGCTCATAGATTGAGCAGTAGTCCCGAACGACACTGAGCGTCACAAGAAAGACGTCAACGGGAGAGTCATGAAAATCGTATAACAAGTGAGTAGGACATACGTTCGGGGGGAACAGCGAGGGTGGCATTTAAGCAGACTTTCTAGGCTGCGTCAGCTTTTCTTTCAAGCATGCATATGGTCGGGAATCACTATTGCTGTTCAGCAGTGCTGTAAACTGCTGTAAACGAATGCCCTGGAGGAAAAAGCGGGATCTAATCACGTTATGCGACCCGCGCCCAAGTGAACCTATCTCAACATACTGGATGCCTTCCCGTAGGATTTGGGGCGCCCTAAATCCCATAATCGGACTTTGAATGCCACCCTCGGTTCGGTTGGAGGAGATTTAGGGAAAGCAACCTAACCCGTAGCCAAGCTGGATCACGACAGTCATCAAGGTCGTAAATGAGGGCGGATCAAATTTGCCAGCGGCATACTTGCCCTTTATAGGGTCAGGCGGCTACGGAGGCCAACCAGGTTGGGGCGGACTTCGAAAGGTAAGGTTTAGGACCGTGTTTAGGATCTAGGAAGGGGGGTACACCCCCTTCCTAGATTTTGTGTTTAGGACACCCAACTCTCGAACCGATCCTATGGTAGCGAAAACGGCATCTCGGGGCGCGTTCGGCAGGGAGATCATGTCTGCGATATAGGTTTAGGACTCGTCCTAAACTGCCCACGGGAAGGCACCCACTAATTTCGTGGATGCTCAAATTGGCGGGAACCCACATGAACGCCGGCTGAAGGGCGCGTGGTGTAACGCTTAATGCAGGGCCCGCTCGCTAGTCAATATCCTCCCCAGTCCCTAGTTAACGAGCCCCGAGATCATGCTACGAGTCCCTGCTTTCAAAGACCGATTGAGGTCGGAGATTTGGGCTGGTCAGGGCTGGTCAGGCCTAGTGGTCTTATGCTGTACATCGTCAGCGGTCACAGGTACAGTGCTTTGCATATGATCGTGCCGGTTGCATTGGGCACGAAGTTGTTTGTGTCTGCCAAACAGTGACAGGCCCGACCGGTCCGATATCACAGATACCTCTTTTGGGTGTGTCACAGCGCAGCGCGTCGAGAAC
>MU275160.1:28478-455008 GCA_022160315.1 Panus rudis PR-1116 ss-1 | reverse complement strand
TTATTGCCGCTTTTGGTTAGAAAATTGTCTGCCGGAGCTGCCGTTTAGTGTAAATGGTCGACCTAAATCCTAGATGGGCTACGGAAAGTCATCCACTATAGAAACACGCGGAGCTGAATGTACGGGAGCGAACTGAAGAAATAGGGAACGCAAGGGAACGGCGGGATATTGGACAATTGGTAGCCGGTAAGTACCTATTCTTCCCGAGCTCTGAAGAGGAGTTTTTATGGACGGAGAGAATCCCCATGCTTGCGATGAAGTTGCCTAATCATTGGATAACAAACGCACCATTGGACGTTTAAAGATTGTCTCATGTGCCCTGGTAGCCGTGCAAATAATGCCAACCATAATTTGGAAGTTGTATAATGTAGACCAGTGCTCGCCCAAACCTCGTAGAAGCTACGTACGTATCATGAGGAAACCGAAAACGCCGAATGCTCGCCCATATTATTGGCCACGTGCAGGAAAATTCAAATTCGGTTCAGGAAACATCCATCACTTACAAGGCAAGCCCAGTGCTTGTTAGTCTCCTCCGCAGACCTTACACTCACAAGTTCGTGTAAGGTCTGCACCAAAACTGAGGGTGTTGGCTGGTGGTCGCCATTAGGCAAATGCCGTGATGGCTTTGGGTCTCTCGAGGGTGTGCCGAAGGCTGGCGATCATACATCGTAAGCGCATCTGACTCAGACCTGAAATGAGCAAGTACAGTGGCGGGTTGCACAACATGTAGGAAACCCCTTAGGGGCAAGTTTTACAGATAGTTATATGTGTAAGTGTGAAGTACGGCTGATATGTAAGTTGTAAGAGAACCACAATTGTCTGCGCAGCATTCATCGACAAAACTGGCCTGTATGCACGAAGAATCCTGTAGCCTGCAGCCTGCAACCTGCGGGATGCCCTAAAATTTGCAATATATTACCTCTGCCCTCTATGCTTCTCTTGCAAACCCTCCAAAGACATCTTGCTGTGGAAGTGGAATATATAACGCGTCCTGTGTCTATAGCAGGAATGACCCATGTGACGCAATGAGGTCTGCCGCAGCTGGCGATCACTGCCATCAGCCCGAAACAACGGTAATGGCGACCACCAGCGAGGACCCCTCAGTTTTGAAGTAGACTAAGTGCTTGTTTCCCCGCTTCCCCTCCCTCCTCCCAGTAATTAGCGACATGAATCCACGAGTCCTCGATAACAACTTTGGTACACTGCACCTAGAAGTTATCGTTCTGAGCCACCACGTATGATGAAGCAATGAAGACATCCTTGAAGGGCTGTGATTTTGAGGAGAGTACTGAAAAATATCAGAGTATATACTAGGGAGCCTATGGATACGAGATACGACAATGGGATATCATCAGGAGAGGGCAATAAAAAAGACATACGGCAGAACTGTGCAATACGGATTAAGATCCTGATAAGCGTGGGTGAGGGTAGGAGAAGCCATGGACGATAAGAGAAACGGAAAGGAGATAATCATGCTGAGAGGGAAGAGCGATACGTCATGAGAGGGCATGAGAAAGTCAGATCACGGGAAAGAGAAACTATTGCGGTAACAGGAGATGGATATGCAGCGACGACGGATGAGAGAAACGCAGAAGAGAGGAGAGGAGGGCAGAGAGAAAATATCAATAAACGATAGAGATGAGTGGAAGAGCGGAAATGGAAACGATCGTGCAAGGACATGGCGTCCAGCGCACTATGTCTGACAGCAGCTCCAGCTTCCCCGAGCTGCAGCCATCCGCTCCTTCTCCCGAGCTTCTTCTTCGTCGGCTTGTGCGGCCCATGCGGGCATATTCACCGAGGATAAGAATACGCTATCACGTTTCTTCAGCTCGTTTTCACGTTCAATTTGCTCCTTGCGAGCAATAATAGCTGTTATTAGACAATTAAAGAGCTCGGCGATGCCTGTACCGCAGTTAGCTTGGCAAACTTGAATGTAACTCGGCGAATACCACGTACCGAGGTCATCTTTGGCTGAAACTTCAAAGAGCTCCATACCTTTAGCCAAACCCCACTCTTGGCTGTCATCATCCTCTTCCTCTTCCTCTTCTGGCTGGCTCACACTACTAGAATCCCCAACATCATTCCAACCAGTAGTTCCGTACGCAAGACGTGAACCAAGTCGGGATTGTGTTTGACGTGTTGCCACTGGATCAGATGCTCTGGGAAGCAGCAGGCCACCGCTTTTGGCCCTTGGACGAGTGTACGCTGGGGCTGTAGTAGACCGACTCAGAGCAGAAGAACGGGACGAGTCATTGCTGTCATCGGTATCTCGGGATGGGGAAAGACTCGGTTTATGGGGCGCGGAGATCGGGACACTGCGCATACTTGTGAAAGAGGTGAAGCGTGGGCGGATGTATGAAAAGGACGATGCAGGAGGTGGGGGTGGTAATGGCTGCGGGGGGCTAGGGGGGCGAGGTGGGGGAAACCAGTTGTGCAGAGATAGGCGGGCCAAATCGGAGGTAACTTGACGGTGACTGGTTAGATCAGCTTTAGAGCCGACAATGTAAATAATCAAGTCTTCAGAACAGTTTCGCTTGAGCTCTGTACGACCATCATTCAACATGGGCGCCGCTAGATATCGCAACAAACTTGCCTTCGAGCCAGCCGCGAACATCTTCAAAGGTAGCAGAGTTTGTGATATCATACAAAAGCAATGCTGCGTGAGCACCGCGATAGTACATTGGAGCCTGTGTTTCGCCGAGAATGAGTGAGTGGCATTGACCTCGAGGATGCGAGGGGCACCAAGGGACATGAGTTTTACCATGCTTCTGAATCGCTCCTGACCGGCCGTATCCCATAACTGTAATCTGACTCGTATGCCATCTACATACACCTTCTTGGTCACAAACAACGCGCCGGTCGTGGACGTCGTGTTCTTGGGATCGAATTTGTTCTGGGTATATCGTTGTAGGAGGCTGGTCTTGCCTACACCTGTGACGCAGTCAAGGAGGTCAGTTCTACTCTGGCCGGGTTTGTGCCCCGCCGTATTGGTTGTCGATACATCCCTTCACGGGACTATCGGAGGGAGAGTGAGACCAACCTGTGTTGCCCATAATTACAATCTTTGCATCGACGCCCTGCTCATATCTGGACTTTGTGTAGGGGTCCAATCGAGGGTATGCCGCCATCAGTAGTTGACCAGGCTAAGGATGGGGGAGGCCGCAAGGGCGAAAGTAGAGAGGAAACAAGAAGGAGAGAAACCAAGTATGGAGCCAGAGAGGCAACGGAGGGCAAGAATGCTACTGCAGAGACGCCCGGAGGTGAGCACATACTAATCCTACTCTCGCACGGAAGCACCGCCGGCTATGTATGGTTGAAATTGACGTCTGGCTGACACACTCGAGCTGCGCTGGCTGCTGGGGTACAATGTAGGGCAGCAGCTGGGCAGCAGCGAGGAGCACAGAGGGACCCTCTTCTGCTCACATGTCGCTTGGGGTGAAACGAGACACCGTACTACCCGCACTTCCTCAAAGCCCTTGCCATTCTCATGATCAGGCTCTCCCATGATAGACACTCGGACCTTGTCGCGTCTGCTGTATGCTTATCGTCCGCGTCCATCTATACCTCTTCCTCCGTCGACCGCTTTGGGTATACATCGCATTCTGCACCGGCGGACAGCTCAAATGGGTACTCACGACAGTCGCTACATCCCGTACAGAGGGCATGCTGCATATCATTTGCATGTGTGCGTGGAAATATAGTAACATAACATGACAACCCTACGAAGCTGGCGTGACCATCTAGTCCTGTGACTGCACGGGGAACTCGAAGACGACATCCTTTCCTGTCAGACGGCGGTAGACAGATGAGAAAGAGTCGAGCTTGTACTCGAGCGAGGTGGCGTCTTTCGAATCGAGGAAGCTTCAAGTTTGTGGAACCGGAGTTCAGTACATCTCTTGACAGCAAAAGAAGCGCTATACTTACACCTTAAGCAATTTTGAACCGTCGACGGCAATCCGCGTCCTCTTGCCAACAATCTCCGTGGGGAACACAAGGTCCTCGAGGATCTTCTCGTGGACGCTGGTGAGAGTGCGGCTGCGAGGCCTCTTCTGCTTTACCCGCGAAGTACGGGTGGGCTTGCGCAGGATCCGTCGCTGGGCGACAAAGACGACATGGCGATCGGAGAACTTCTTCTCAAGCTCCCGGGTGAGACTACGAAAAAGCAAGAACAAAAATGTTCAACTCTTGCACTTGCAGGATGCAGCATGTGAGCGTCGACTCACCGGGCCTGAACCTTGTGGAAGGCCTTCAATTGAGGGACGGGGACAAAGATGACAATGGCTTTCTTGCCACCGCGAACATCGACTTCACGGGCAGCAGAGATCTGCAAGGGACGAAGCTCGGTCTTGAGTTCGGGGACGTTGTTTTCGAGGTCAATCAAGGCCTGGGCGACAGCCGTCTCGGTTTCATCGGGAGGAGTGTTGGGTGCGTTAGCGGTACGGAAAATCTTGTGTTGGACGGACATGTTGGAACTTGAGGCCCTGTAGGTCGACAAGCGGCCGGTCAGCATCCATCTAAGTCAGATGCCATCCATCCCATTCCGCGTAGCTAGATGCTCCCATTCCACCTCCAATACATTCTCCGTGTCTCCAAGCATCCACCAGCAGCATTTCATGCAGGGATAGTGTACTCACCGAGCTTGTCGCCGTCGTCCTTGCTTTTGGTCGCTGTGTTTTGGCACGCCCGGATACTGTGAGCTAGACTCTAACGGCCAGTCCCGTAGGCGCTTGATGCCATGACCAAATCTGGACCGTGAGAACGCGTGATCTCGATTGCCTTGCCACGTAAGCGTGATTTCGCGACTGCTCGCTTACAGCCCAACTTGAAGCGGCTCCCAAGTTCACCTCGACGGTTTCTGGTTTCTGAACATCCAAAGCGATTATTGACTATCCCTGGCCTTCTTGAATTCCTCCACCCAATTCTTTTCTACATCGCCTTTAGGTAGAACTACGAAAGTCAAGCATCCCTCCTTCAACTCCAACCCATCTCGAGGCTCTCCCTGTTTGCTCTTGGCAGCCTCAAATACATCCCTCAGACTCATCTTCTTTCCAACCTTCAAAAGACGTTTTCTATGCGTCATGGCATATACCACTAGTTGACCATCCACATAGTCCCCCGTCTTGTCCCACTCTGGAGCCGGAGCCTGTGGAGGGAACATAGCGGCAATATGCGCGGAGAACGGGGTGGTCTCTACGAATTCCGCGATAATGTCTGACGTTGCATATTGCGGGTACAAGAAGAGTACGGGGAATATCAATGTTTGATTCGACGCATCTTCTGGATCGAAATGGGGCGAGTACGGGTTATCGGTGCCATCGGGATTCTTCAAGATGATAAGGCTTCGTTCCTGTATGGGACACTGAATCTACCGTACCATCCAACACCTTGTGACGGCTCACCTGGAATGCTTTGTGTAACCTCAAGCTCTCTTCCCTTTCCTTGCGTAACCTTTCCTCCTTCTCTCGTGCTCGACGGTCCTTTGCTTCCTTCAGCTGCGCCGCCCGTCCTCGCAATGTCTTGATTGCTGCATTATTGGGATCGAACTGAAGACACCGATCGCAGCAATCCAAGGCTTCATCCAAACGGTCCAGAGCTACCAGAGCTTGACTAGAACGGTAGTATGCCTTCGCACACTTGGGGTTTGTGGAAATTGCCTTCGAACAGTCTTTCAAGACGGAGCCGTAGTTTTCTTCGATCTCGGTCAGGGAAAGTAATGACTGAAGCGTGTGGCTAGCACCTTACTTAGTTCCAAGTTGCAAGCAGCTCGGTTGCACAATAGCGCTTCCACCAACGCGGGGTCCGTTGGCTTTGCATCCAAGCCTTGGGTGTAAAAGCCCGCCGCTTCTCTGTACCGTTTTCCTTTGTAGTAGTCATTGCCTTGTTCTTTGAAGTTCTGTGCGATTTCTGCAGTACTGAATATATCTACATCTCAGTGCCGAGGACGTGAAAACAACATACCATCTGGGGTTCCATCATATGCTAAACTCTGTAAAGCTTCTATCGCAGTGTTCTCCGTGCTATCCTCCGGAAGTGACTTCATAAACAGAGGGACGGAATCGAAATTGGCTAGGACCTCTTCATGGTTAGTTATCTTGGGCTTTGGCTGGGGACCGATGAATGGTTCTGATGCCATAGTTGCAGTAGATGGGGAAGAAGGATAATTTCCCCTTTACTTCTCCCAATGCTCAACCGTTTGAGCGAGATGTTCGAGATGAAAAGACAGGTATATCTAAGCGCCTTTATATCTCATGCTGCATATGCATGACTTCATCGACCTCCGTAAGGCCTCGGTAAGGCCATTCGCTCTACACGGGTCTGTGAGCCGAGCTTCAAATCACATATCATGATGTTACTCATTGTCAACTCCTCCAAGGACCACCACCATCCGTGGTGAGGACAGTGTGTCACGGCGATGTCGCATATCAGAGGCTTAAAGGCCGCCTTGAATAGTACCGGGAGATATCGGTACAAGGTATGTGAAACCCATGTCGTTCCCAGCGATACATACTCAGCTTTCTGAAGAATCCAGAGTCCATAGTGGACTACTTGGTCATTGGAGGAGGTCAGTTAGCAGAACGCCGATGAATGCCATCACAACCTCACGCCGTCACTGACAGGTGTGGTGGGCCTTTCTATTGCCCAAAGATTGTCTCAACAATTTCCATCCAAGTCTGTCTATCTTGTTGAGCGACATTCCAAACCTGGACAAGAGATTAGGTGAGGGCGAGTTTGTCTGGTTCTAGGTCTTTGGACTCAGATTTCTCCAGCTCCCGGCACTCAGAAGTCATCCATGCAGGTTGGCTTGAACGTCAATCCAAGCTAGGTCATGCACTAATCTCTCATGTCAGGCCTTTACTACCCCGAGGACTCATGGAAGACCAAGCTTTGCCTGAGGGGGCGAGAGCTCATGTACGATCGTTGCGCAAAGCATAATATACCCCATCGTAAGACAGGCAAACTGGTAGTCGCACTCGACCACCAAAGGTCTTATATCGAAGGTCTCCACGCGAAAGCTCAGCGGTTACAGTGGCCTCCTCACTCTCATCTCCAGTCCGAGGGTAAACCAGTCCTCCCTACCAAGCTCATCGCCGGGGACGAAGCGCATGTCCTAGAGCCAGACCTATCGAAGAACATCGCTGCAGCTCTCTGGAGCCCAGAGACGGGTATCGTCGATTCCCATTCACTCATGGAAAGCCTCGAAAAGGATATCAATGAGTCGGAAAACGGGGAGCTCGTATATTCCACTCAGGTTGTTCGCGTCGACCCCCATGCAGGCGAACACGTTGCCGAGGGACACCCGACCGTAAAAAGTCGGGAGCAAGGATGGGTTGTTCAGACAGTTACGGGTGATAGCCAGGAGAGCGATGCCTTGTTGGCTAGGACGCTCATCAATGCTTCCGGTCTGTCTGCGAACCTCGTTCTCAACTCTCTTCTTCCGGAAGAAGAGCGGATACCGATGTACTATGCCCGCGGCTCTTACGCATCTTATCATGGACCCGGTATCTCTTACGTTCGACACCTTATTTATCCTTGTCCGGGGACTCGAAAGACAGAACATGCGTTCCAGTCATTGGGTACTCACTTAACACTGGACATGCAGGGCAAGATTCGCTTTGGCCCTGATCTGGACTGGTTGAACCCTCCAGTGAATGCCGAAGTGAATCCCGACTTCTGGCAAAAGCATCTAATTCCGGACGAATCGCGCCTCAAGCTCATGCACGAGGCCGTGACAGAGTACTTGCCAGGTGTTACGCTGGAGGGATTCCAGCCGGATTACTGCGGTATGAGGCCGAAGTTGGTTGGTCCGGATGGAGGTTTCCAAGACTTTGTCTTCCGCACAGACTACCCAGATAACTTTGCAGAGCCTACAGCGGCAGATGGAGCACATAGGAGAGGAAGGCCCATGATCAGCCTTCTGGGTATTGAGAGTCCAGGATTGACATCTAGTTTGGCTATAGGGGAGATGATTGTGGAGGACATGCTCGTTCGCGATGAAGGGCACAGTGAAGAGTAATAGACCAGGTTACATATACCTCGGATAGTGCTAGATACAACAATTCTATGCTGAGGGACCATCGCGAGGAGCGACCTTTGGCTCCCAGGCGAATACCTTGGGCTTGGTGGTATTGTAAGTGACAAATGCTCCTCTTGTGCCGGTCAAGTTCTCGTGCCAGGGCTATGAAAGGATAAGAAACATCGTTTGAACGACCCACATTGTTCAATATACGAGCGAGACGTACAGCTTTCCAAGGGGGAGACAAGTTCTGCATGACGCGGTCTTCGGTAGGGGGGTCCTTACGAATGTGCGAGAGCCATGCATGCCATTCTGGGGGCACTTGCGTGGCATTGTATTCATGCTGTGACAATGTTCAGCCGGCAGCTCTGATTGAACCTTGCCTCAAGATCATACCTGAGCAAAGTCGACCCATCGGTGCCGACCTGTTACCTAGCTTAGCAGAGATTCTCATAAAAAGTTAAGGTAAACGTGCCAGGAATCTCCTCCTCCGCATTCATGTTCTCGAAGTACCGGTTACCAAACCTGCGAAACAATTCAACACCAACTTGCCTGATGTCGAGGCTCATAACTTACTGGTCGCTTCCAACCTGTCGACCGTACTTGGCGTCACCGATATACTGCATCTGTCTCCACCATTCCTTCCAACCCGCTCGCCTGATGTTTCGAATCGTCCGTGCCAGGGACACCATGATGAGTGTGTAGAGTCAAGAGCGGTAGAGCGTTCAGCCAATCGCAGTGAGACCGTTCTGAGCCGACACGTGCAATCCCGAATTTGGAAAGTCTCTACGAAACATATGGGCTTCGACTTTTGTTTTCAACTCTTCGGGTATAGAGATTTCGCATATATAATAAGATTACATGCTATTTATATGCTCTCATATCGCTACTCGTACATGCCCACAATGATACATCAAGCGTTTGCTTCAGCATTGTACCTCACTAGATCGTCAAATTTCACCAAGGTGCCTCCGAATATATCCAGGGAGCTAGGAACATATTTAGATCAGTCGTGTACCAAAAGAAGAGACATGTATCTCTCACCTTCCATACGTGAGATCTACTTTCCCGCCTGATAGTCTGTCAACAGTCTCCAAGTCGGATACGGCTAAAAAAAAAGAGGACCAGATGAGGAAGAACTTGGAGCAAATGAATGAAGAACAGACATTTTGCTCCTCCCGCATATGTTGTAGGAATAGTCACCCACTCGCCGAGCTCTAAGCGTTGAATGGCATGAGTAAGTTATGTAGATTTTTAGCGGCATTGACCGTTGAACACTCACTGCGTACGAGAGCTTCATCGATGCCTTGGCAGAGACCTTCTACGTCTGCCGCGTGAATTAGAAATTCACTATACACCATCGAATCGTCAATGATGATGTTGATGCCTCAGACGGATATCCAATTCACCTGCACAACTGTGACAAGAGGTCAAGGGACTCTGGAAGCCATTAGCCAGTGTACTACTGCGTTTTTGTCGCAAACTAACCTTTGCAAACTTCCATTTCGGTGATTCGCTGCCATTTTTCTGTGGCCACGAACCACTTATCTCCAACCCGCCGACAACTAGCGGGCCAGTTGAGCGATCCGTGCAAGGTATGTCACTTTAAGATCGTACCTGACATCAACGACCAAATTATCCTTGCCTACCAGACTGGAGAGTCTCTCCAGTCTCTCCAGCGAGAATTTCCCATCCGGGAACAGGAAGGAAGTCACGATGACCTACACATTCACTTCTGAGCCCATGAGGATAGTGTAAGTCGAATAGAATATACAGACCTTGCTTGCTCCGGCCTCGAGCCAATGTCGCGCATTTTGATCGTTGATCCCCCCGCCGACTTGCAAACCGCCTGGCTATGATGATCACTTGTGAGAATTCAACTGTAGGCATGTGGGACGCAAGGAGAATGAACCCATGCGAGTAGCGCCTCTTTGGCTGCTTCATCGTTGCCCTTTCCGAGCATAATTACATGACCTCCAGTGAGGTTATGCTGTTTATATAGTTCTGCGTAAAACCTAGGAGGGTGACTAGAGGTGTTCTTGAGTCAGTTCATATGTTAGTCGCGGACGAAGAAGTGAGAACGCTTTTTTCACCTTGCTACGAAGTTTGTTCGCAGTTCATTTTGTTTGTCTGATAGTGTACCTCCGACGATCTGCTTGACCTTCCCGTCGTGCAAATCGATACAAGGTCTGAAAACCGAATGTCTCGAAGATGAAGTCATCGTGTTTGGTTGGATGCAAGAGAGATCGGGATCAATCGAGTCAAAGTGATAGCCATATTAGGCATGATGCATCCGATTCGGGAAGTTGAGTAAGTACACGCAAGTACAGCAAGAGGTCTTGCTACCCTTCAGTGAGCTATGATACAGATCTATTCAAGAGACCAAAAAGTAGACTTAGTACTCCATCGACATTTCAAGAATCTTCGTCAAATGCTCCCGCCCATCTTCCCCTGCAACATCTCCAATACCAGGGGCAAGATCCAATACACGCCTTTGAGGCAGAGTACCATCGACCAGGCGAGGAATGTCGGCGTTGGTGTAACCAACTGCCTTCAAGCCTCGAGGAACGCCAAGGCTATCGAGGAATCGTGCAATAGCTTCGTACAAATGCACACCGATCTCCGAATCCGGGATAGCCGTGATGGAGGAATCGGACACAGTGGTGCCCTTGAAGATGGCAAGGGCTTCCCGGTGACGCGATGGTGAGGAGGGCGCAGTGAAGTTGAAGACTGCGGGACCAGATAGGGCAACACTATTGCAGAGCAATGTTTGGATGTTGCTGAGCGTAGGATATAGGGGAAAGACTTACGAGACACCATGGGGGATGATAGGATGATCAACGTTGTACCCGGGATGCCTCCACTTTGGGCCCGTCTTATTCAGACCAGAAACCTGTCGTGCAAATTCGGATTTAGCAGCGTAATGATACAAGTAAGGCAAGAGGCGCATACCGGGTAGCTGATACCATGGCACAAATGTACACCAGCATTGCCAAATCCGATGCCGGCGAAGGAGGAAGCAAGCCTATGGCGGTGTCAGCGATCATGAGAAAATCTCATGTGATAATGAGGCACAAACAGCATTTGTTGCATGGCTTCGTGGTCGTCCTGGTTCTTCGCGACTCGCGGAAGGTTCTTCACTGTGGCATTCAGGGCCCATAATGAGAAAATATCTGCAACTGGGTTACTGCCTTGATACGCAGGTCGAAGGATAGGGTTTGCAGGACGAGGGATGCGCTCCGTATAACTATTTACCGGTCAGCGCTGAGAGATGAATAGCCAACAGGATCTACTACTCACGGAATAGCTGTATAGCTTTCCAGACTATGGAACAAGACGTCCAAACCTGCGCTGATATGCAACTCTAAAAATGACCTGTTAGCCAGACTTGGAACGAAGTAGATGTGTCGGCACGTACCTCGGGAGCAGCTTCGCGTATTCAAAGTATCGACGATACCAAGAATCGGCTTCATGGCACGGTTTGCAATACCCGTCTTGAAGTTCATGGAGGTTATATCGAGAATAGCTGTTCCAGTTGTTTCAGAACCGGTCCCAGCAGTAGTTGGAACGGCGATGAGAGGCCTCAACGACCTGTCAATTGGTTTCCCCTTTCCAACAGGTGCATTGATGAAGTCGAATAGGTCAGCGTCCTTATATACGGTGAACCTATAGGGATATTCAATGACTATCAAAGAATAGAACAGAGATGAACGTACAGGTTTGCTGCTTTCGCAGTGTCAATCACGCTGCCGCCGCCGACACTGTGCATCTGGAAGTGAGTATATCGGACAGCAGAGGGTCACATCAAAACTTACGCCAAGAAGTGACTGGCATCGTGTTGTCTTGCCCAGGCAATTGCATCTCGCCAGCTGGCCTCAGTGGGTTCAGCCACAACCCTATCATATACTTCGAAGGGAAGGTCAGACTGTGCTTCCAAAGACGCGATAGCCTGTACACCTGTTAATCATGGCGAGAGCGTGTAATTGCACATGATAAACATACCATCTTTGCTGCAGGGAGTTTTGCCACATTCGGGTCAGTGAAGACAGCGACCTATGCGGCACCCATAAGGATGAATTTCAATCAAAGACTGGGCGAAGTGTATCCACCTTTGTTGCCCTCAAATTCTTAAGATCCATGCCGACTTCCCTCGTCACACCTTCACCAAAACGGAGGTTGGATGCAGCGACCTTCTTATGCATGAGGACACCCATTTCCAGCCGAGTTGAAAGCGACGCTTACCTCGAATGCATACTCCTTCTCGATAGGAGGTGCATCCGTAGGAGTCGCGAACTTCCTGTACTGGTTCACAGCTCGCAGGGCATTGTGCATCTGGCTGTTACCTGTCCGACATGCATGGCATGGACACGCCGTGTGTTGTGCCGCGTTGATGAGCCTGCGAATGGCATTTGTACGAGACGCAGCTGCTGAGGACATGGTAATGACGATGGGTGAAAGCGAGCGAGGGGGAGCCGTCACTCCTGTGCGCCATTATATACGCAGTGGGAGACGTTTAGAACGGGATCCGGCCTTCCGAGGTCGGCAAAGTTGGAATGTGAGGAAACGCGGGGTAAGCAGCTGGGTCACGCGGATGCGCGATCGCACTATAAAGCCGAACATGGGGGAGGTCTCAACCAAGTCTCAGCAATCATTCATTGAGATTCACAAGACGCGTGTAACATACGCAGCTCCTCCGAGAGATTGTGAGGGACAAACATTCAACATTGCGGCCATTGCGGTCGACGGCGTCGGCGAGCAACGCACCGCGGTACCGCCACTGCGCGTTGTAGTGCAAGCTGTACAGAAACATTTCATGTATTTAACATAAGCCACGTTGCTCTCGCAGGATGTCGCGGGTCTCGCCTCTGCCAACGAAGACGATGTCCAATGTCAGCACTTGCACGGCGAGCAAAGGGATCTGGTCGCTCCTGCGTCGGCCAAGATCAGTTTCCCACAGTGGACAGGGCTAGACGATCGACAGACGCAGATGCTTTGCTGCGGCTCTTGGGCTACCAGCTGCTACCAGCTCGTTCTCTGGCCGACTCTCCACTCACGAAGCTTGCTTCACTCTGGCTTGCTTTGTGCAGCCTAACGCCGCTCATTTGACCCCACAATCGCTTCAAGGACCCCTTGACACTTTCATTTCGGTTCGGCAAGCTTGAACTCAAGCTACTGCAGTAATCATGCGACTCCTTGCACTTTCCCCTCTTCTCGCTTTGTCAATTCCTCTTTCCAATGCTGTCAAGTTTCCTGTAAAACGCCTCAATGTCGCAAGCAACTCCCTACAACGCAGGAGCGGTCATGGCTCCTTTGCTCCCTCTGTATTCGCTGCAAGCAGTGACGACGATAATACCATGCAAATGACGTGAGTGTTCTCTCTACTTCCTACATACACTCTAAACAACCCGGGTAGTAACTATCATGACTTGTTGTATCTCGCCAACGTGAGTTTTTCCTATAATGTGTGTGCTCGTTAACGTGACCTCTACTGGCTTAGATCACTGTAGGAGGCATCGGTATGCGCTTTCCATTGGATTAATCGACGATCTGTCACTGAACCTCCATACTAAGACTATCCGGTCCAACTTGACACGGGTTCCTCGGACCTTTGGATCAAAGGTCCTACCTCCCCACTCCCAAATTCTAACGTCACGGTAGGTCTCCCTCACCTTAGTGTGAGGAACCATTCTAATGCGTTGGATCTGCAGTCACAAACGTACAACCTCACCGTAAGTACATCTCCTTGTGCTGTCGGTACATAGTTCAAAGCGATTACAGTATGGCATCGGTTGGGCAAATGGCAGTATTGCCTACGCACCAGTGGAGTTTGCAGGGTACGCAGTGAACGATTGTCTTTAAACCGAATGAAGCAACCGATCATATTCTAGCATCAAGATCCCTTCACAAGCATACCTTGATGTCTCTTCTGCGCTCAACCCTGCTCTCTCTTATGGCGCGGACGGAATTGTTGGTCTTGGATTCACATCTCTTTCTACAGTAGATGCCTTGGTCAACCGAACTGGTGCATCTACTGGACGAAGCCTCCTTTTCAACGCATTTGCAGATAATCCGAGTGAACCCAACTTCATTGCGTTCTCCATGCAAAGGACCAGCGATCCTACAGACGATGCTCCCGGCACGTTCTCCATTGGTGAGAAGTTATCTTGTCGAACGTCATGTCTGTGTCTTGACTTTATTGTGCAGGAGAGGTCGAGGACGGTTACGTTGCTGTCTTGAATTCTACCGCTATTCCCACTTATCCTCCTAATTCACCTTCACGATGGAACGTTCTGCTTGAAGCCGTCTTAATTGGCACCCAGACCATATCCGTGTCAAGTAGCATCCCTGGCGTCCCTGCCGGTAACGCAGTAAGTGCCCTCCAAGCTGTGTCAACGTGGATGGTAAATTCAGGTGTAATACTGCTTAGGTCGCTTTGATCGACTCGGGTACTTCGTATACGTGAGTGCAAAAGTCGGCAACTTTACATGCTGTACTCACGTGAATGGTGTAGCTATGCTACCCCGGACGTTTGCCAGGCGATTTACGGCAACATTCCTGGTGCAAAGTACGACTCTTCCCTTGGCCAGTGGATTGTGCCTTGCGACGCAGAAGTTGATGTTGCACTGCAAATCGCGTGAGTTGGTCCCGTGCGGTGATGTTTCTATCCTTAGCGCTCACGATCTCGCGCCGATCAGAGGACAAATATTCCCAGTTCACCCTCTGGATGTTACTCCCACTAGCCTGACAGACCCATCCACCTGCGTTGGCTCTTTTGTACCGCAGTCTGTCGCGGTCGGCGAGAACTCCTTGTATGTTTGCCCTCAATCGGTACAAGGAGATTCTAAACTAACTTCTCGTGCAGTGATTGGCTCATTGGTGACAGCGTTCTCCGATCCGTGTACACTATCTACGACTTTGGCGACTTCGACTCGTCAGGTAAAATGGGCAACCCGTATATCAAGATGCTTGCCCTCGTCGACCCCAATGAAGGTTCTCGCGACTTCCACCAAGTACGCGGCGGAACAGCGAGCGGAAACATCACATATAACGCCGCCAACGTTACCAATGGTGGCTCAACGTCAGTGACCATTTCCGAAGATTTGGCCAACACGCTCAACAAGATTGGCGTATATGTGCCCGCCATGCTCGCCGTCATGGCTCTCAATGCCCTTGTCATCATTCTTCTCCTCATCACCGCCGTTGTATACATGGTGCGACGACGCGGAAAAGGCAACAAGATGCGTAGAACGCCAGGTCGCGCCCTCACCCCTATGCCCCCTCGATCCGAACTCTACGACATGTCTTCAATGGGCGGAGGAGACTCACATGTGTACCAGCCCGTCTCTATGGCACTCACAGAAGATACATTCGTACCGCCTTCTCCCGCCTTCTCTAAACCGGGCTTTGCGGGTGACATGTCGGGTGGGATGGGCGCGAGGCCAAAGTCGGTAGCATGATGATGAGGTTGCGATATGCGTACCTAGTACGAGCCACATTCTTTTTCACGTTCCAGGTGTAGTTTTGTCGGACCCTTCCTTAGCTTTTACGTTCCTTTACCGTCTTATGGACCAGGGTTTAGTGTGGATATATATCATGGACCGCCGCTTTTGCTTTCGTTTAGGAGTCTCGCATGTAGTACATTACGCCCACCTTGCAGTACTTGGTATATATACTTCTTGATATGTCTTCTACTTGACGGCCGACAACCGAGAAGTATGAGCAGATTAGTGTGGCCTTTAATATATGGGACAGGATCTAAAATACAGGTAGTTAAGTGGTCCTGGGTGATATCTTCGCTATCCTCCGAGTCATGTCTAGGTCTACTTGGTCATCCGTCCTTTGCACGTTGAGAGCATCACCCAAGCGTGACGACTCCAGGGAAGGAGCTTTAGCCGTGGCGACAGCCTTCGGGTCGCGATCCAGCAGCGCCCTCGCCTTCCTCCCCAGCTCTGTCCACGCCCGCATCTCTCCTTCGGCCACGCCCTCTGGCTTCGGGACACCCTTCGGCAACACGGTCGATAGCATGCTAATGATGGCATTAGCTAGCGTGAACTGATAATATTGCTCGTACTTCTGTACGCTGAACCCGATCGACTTGTCTCGCGCCATCCCATTATAGGGTCGAGTGTCAGATAAGAAGTAATCGTCGCCGTAGAAAGATATGATGCGCAGAACTTGACGGAAGATTGAAGGATCGTTGGGGGCGAAAGATGCGCGAGCGAAGCAAGACATGATTTGAGTGTTTGGTCTGATGTCCAATCCTTTTGACCTCTTCACCCGTGTAGGTGGACCCTCCATCCCATCATTGAATTGCTCCATCTTGTATCCCGTCATCATCTCGAATGTCCTCGCCGCCGAGGCCCAATCGCCTATCCGCCAACAATCTAGCATGACATAGAAGTACGTGCTAGAGTCAGGACGGAGTTGCTCTTGTTGGTGGACAACAGCCCGCTCCAACTGCCACTGCAATAGCTTGAACGAGCTGCTTTCACCATCGAGCACACCGGCATTGCCCAGATTGACATGAGCAGCGTGCACTTGATTCAGATGCCTGCGATCAATCTCGCTGGGTATCATCTTCAGAGCCAATTGTAACCAATGCACGGCTAAACGGTGTTTCCCGGTGACATTGCAAAGCTCGAGGGCTGCTTGCAGTATGAAGTGGTTCATCTTCACCAGCGGTTCAACGCGGGGTTCCCCAGGTTTCGTCAACCCGGCGTACTCTCGCAGTATGTCAAATGCGAGATGACTGTCGAAGGGACTGCCTCTTGTGAGGGCACGTATGGCGGAGGATACGACGTATGGATCGATGGCGACGTTAGGCCTTTTCGAAAGCGATTTGGTCATCTGCCTCCAGAGAAGCCTAGCATCGGAAGCACTTTTGAGCATTGCCTCACTGACGTCCGACTTGGGTGCTGTGGTAGACCTTTGAACGAGGGCGTGGAATAAGATGGAATATGTGAATTGGTCGGGTGCTAGGGGACCCTCCGTATCCATAGCCATGTATACGTCGAATACTTTGTCGTAGAGACCAGCATTGACGAGAATCTTGAGATACGCATTGATGAAATGGTTGTTCATGAATTTGCTGTTCGGCTCAAGCTCCTTCAGCTTTTCCAGGTAAGCGAGACCCTTCTCGTATAAGGAGTGCGCGTGGTCGAGTTGCTTGGAGTACATCTTCCAGTCTTTGATTTGAGACAGCCCAGAAAGCATGGTCATGTATGTCCTTCCATCAGGCACAAATCCACGTCGCTTCATCTGTGTCAATTACGGTAAATATCGCAACATGCAGTCCAAAGTTCCGGAAGACGTACATCGATGAATAGTTTCCATGCAAGCTCATATTTCCCAGCATTACAGCAATGATTCAGCATTGTGTTCCACAAAGGAACGTTCTGGGCATCAAGAGGAGCTGTCTTCAAGCTGTCAACAGCCTCCTGAAGTTGACCCTCTTCAACCAGTTTTGTGAGCCTTTGCGCGAGGTCGTACGGTCTGAGGAGCCTTTTTGGTCTATCCCCGTCTACATTGGCGTGAGGATTTCCTGTCCTGTTTGTAGGACGTGAGCTAGACGATGGATTTCCATAGGAGTGCTCTCGCCGTTCACGGTCGAGAGCTGGTGGTGTGGCATGGTTGCGGACACGGGTGGACGATGTCTCTGTGGCAAACGTTCTCGAGCATGCTGCGGGTGTAGACACAAATGAGCTGCGAGCACAGCGGCTTATTGCGGCGACGGATGGGCTTGCATTGCGAAACATGAAGGAAGGCGGTCGAGGACGGTTTGCTAGTGGCTGGTGGAAGGAGGTATAGAGGTCATGCAAACCGTAAATTGCCTTGGATAGGCGGAGGCGCCCACAATTGCTTAGCTTATTTAGCGCCCGCGCCTAGAGCTTGGAGGACCAGCCGACTCGCTCAGAAATGGCCACTCAGTACTGTACCTCCACGACCTTATACGACGTCCCCTGTCCCCGAGGTCCGGTCGTAGTCGTATAACCCTTGATTTGTCCCCCCGTCCCTAGGGTTGAGTCGTAACGCCTCCGACGTCCGAAAAAGGCAAGTCGGGCGCCTACTTTGCGACCGCGGCGACAAAGGCTCTCGCAGGGCTCTCGAGATCAAAATTCGGCTGAATTGCATGATACAAATGTGTAGGATTACACACGGTAAGACAATCGGAATGACTTTTCACTGACCCTTCACTTCGTGGTCGTCAATGTCCCCTGTCCCCTGGCCGCGGTCGTATGTGGTCCGGCGTTCACACGGTCACGCGACGGGCGCTTCGCTTCGCCTAAGGTCGTGGAACAACAGTACTCAGCATCTGCGGTAGTGGTCCAACAACATCGCACGACGTGCTGCCGTTGAACTTGTCATCACGGTCAAGGCGTATATCTATGCATTATACCTGCCAGCGCCATCTCCTATCTTGATGCGCTCAGTGGGACGTTTATCGTCCAAAATCAATCAGGCCTTCTTTTGGTCTCTCAGGTCTCCTTTCCGCAATCTCTCCCACCCGTCTGCCCAATCTATGGCTGGAAGAACATACAAAGATGCCGTCGATCTCCTGAACACGCTGCAATCCAATGCAGCGACGCTTGAAGCGAGTAGAGCATCTGGGGGAAAACTCGTGAAGGTGGCTATCCCGGAGACTATCGAGTATCTTGGACGAATAGGTTATACTGTGAGTTTGTCCCTAACCCATGTGCTTTAGACGGCGTCGTGAAACTTTGTTTTAGCCAGAAGACTTGAACGCATTGAACGTCATTCATGTCACTGGTACTAAAGGCAAGGGGTCCACCTGCGCTTTTACCGACTCCATACTCCGACATGTAAAGCCCGGGTGGAAAATTGGCAAGTCCATTTGGAAAACCATCCTTGGAGTATCTAATGACCGTCTCACAGGACTTTTTACCTCTCCGCATTTGGTCGCAGTAAGGGAACGGATACGTATAAATGGCGCCCCTCTGCCAGAGGAGGATTTTGCCAGATTCTTCTACGAGGTCTGGGACAGATTGGAGCAGAACGATGTTGTAAGTCAACGCGGTATGACTTAATCAGCTATGTCTGACTTCAGTAGTAGAGAGCAAACCCAGAGACCCTCCCCAAGCCAATGTACTTCCGCTTTATCACCTTGGTCGCGTTCCATGCTTTTCTATCGTTGAAGGTGATGATCATAAATGAATTTAACATTTGGCCACCAGACTTATCGCAAGTTAGGTAGATGCAGCGATACTTGAAGTAGGCGTCGGCGGAGAGTACGATTGCACCAACATTGTGCCCAAACCGATCGTGACTGGTGTTTCTGCCTTGGGTATCGACCACACGGCTGTGCTTGGTAAGACGATACCAGAAATAGCTTGGCAGAAGGGTGGCATCTACAAGGTATACTTCCCGACATTCATGCCGTCTTGCACGACCTCTGAATCTTGGGTTATGTCACAGAAAGGTGTTCCGGCTTTAACGGTAGAACAACCTCTGGAAGGTTTGGAAGTTTTGAGGCGGCGGGCGGCGGAAAAGGAGGTAAACTTAACATTTTGCTGACTTTCCGTGTATAATCTGACGATAATATCTCAGGCCTCAGAATTCACCGTCGTACCCCCAACTCCTGGTCTGCGCGAAGTCAAACTAGGTGCGATTGAATGATCTGCTAAGACGTCGTACGATTTCAAATATCGAGATTCAGGTTTACCCGGATCTCACCAATACCAGAATGCAAACCTCGCTGTACACCTAGCAAAGAAGTTCTTACAGAAGCATGCAAACGTCGAGCCAGAAGATGGCCTATCGGAGGTGTACGCCGCGGCTCTGAGCAAGGCGAAATGGCCAGGGCGTTGTCAGACAGTACCTGACCCTCGACACCCCCGAGTCACGTGGTTCCTTGATGGTGCCCACACTTCCGAAAGTCTTGCATTCTGCATGCATTGGTTTGTAAGCCCTGATGCAGCATTGCGTCCGCAGCATGAACGGTATGCTCCCGCCGGTGTTTGATCGTAATATGTTGTGTATTGACCTTCCTGAACTATTAGACCTCATAGGGTCCTTGTCTTCAACTGCACAAGCGGACGTTCCGGAGACTCATTCTTGGGATCAATGCTCCAGACCGGTGCTGAGAGACTGAAGGCCCACAATTCGAGCGAGGACATCAAGACGTTCTTTGACCGCGTCATCTTCTGTACCAACGTCACATATGTAGACGGCGGGTTCAAGGGTGGTACGTTTTATACTTGAGCATCAACAGCGAACGCAGCTCAACAGGTGTTTCCGAAGATCTTACTACACACGCGATCGCCGAGTCAGACCTTGCGCAGTTGAAGACTCAGAAGCTGTTGGCTTCGGCTTGGAAGTCGTTGATTCCATCTTTTCCCGAAGAGCGCGTACATGTTCTGCCCTCCGTTGAGCATGCCGTCAACCTAATTCGGGAGCAAGAAGCCCATGGTAAGATTGACGCACTCATCACGGGTAGCTTGCATCTGGTCGGAGGTGCGATTGAGGTTGCTAATTTGGCAGACGTTGCTTTGTGATATGTCCTTTGCTTGGATATGTTACATTTACTGGGGATTCATCTCTCGTGGTCTTTTTTGTCTAACTTGCCTAGAGTTTTCGTGCTTATCTTATAAGTATGTAATGACCTTTCAACAGGTCGCAGAAAGTGGATAGATACAAATAATGTTACTGAGTCCTGATCACCATTTCTTCGTTCGTGCACCGCTGGGATCCAAACCGTAGAAGTGTATAGCCTGTGTGCGGTGGGACGATTGAGTTCTAGGTTAAGCAATTGAGTACTTGAGTGCTCATACCTGTCTATCTAGAAATTCGCGAACTCGAAGCTTTAGTCCACGAGATGGGACACCAAGTTTCAATGCTAATTGCAGGAAAACGTCGAAGTGTATTGGCTGAATGTGACAATGAGTAATAGGTTGTGCGCAACGCCAGGGCGACACACGCACCTCGTAACGTAAGACACGATGATGCAAAGTAACATCTTGTAAGATACAATCCTTTAACTTGGAGAATAATTCAGAATCAGATACATCTGACTGCTTGGCTATTGGTTCAGAGTCTGGCACGTCCTTCTTCTTCCGTGATCGGTTTGCCTTGACAGGTTTGTGTGCAGCGACGGGAATACTTGGTAGGTTCGAGGATTGAACGTCGGTATTGTTGGCCTCGCGATATGCAGTTGCGGACGGGGACGTAAGACTATCCCGTTTCGCAGTGCTTACGATACTGGCATGATGAGAGACGGCATTGCGTAGGACAGGAGAGAGTAAAGGCTTGTTAGGTAGTGAATATGACACAGGATCAATGTCCCCCTCGTGGACGAGCTCGCAATCATAGCACGGATTTCGTGCATCTTCAATCGCAGGAAGCTGTTGAGGTTCAGGCGACACAACGAGACGAGTCGTCGGCACGTCGATTAAACACCGATGCTGGGTGGAACGGGCTATGGATAACGAGTCGCTTTCGCGGGGACGGTGTTTCAAAGGGGTCCATGGTCGAGGTTCGTTTGCGCTATGTGGAGATGGAAAGAACATCTAGATGCGTCAGCACCGTGATTTTAGGTTTCGCGTAATTAACCTACGGGAATCCTCGAAGAACTAGAGCCCGGTGCAGCTAGAGGGCTTCCCAGGAAATCTTCTCTATTACCACCACTCTCCTCCCTAGGTGTTCGGTTTCTAAGCTCGCACTCTACTTGCCGTTCTTCATTCGACCCGTCCACGTATGCATCCCCGGAAACCGGGAAGCTTGACGGAGGAAGATAATGTTGGGTAGGCATCATCTCGTCAAAGACATCCACAGATACTCTAGACTGATACTTCTGCGCAAGCCTGCTGATACCGAATGGCTGCGTTTCCAGCAGCTCTTCGTCATCCCCATCGTTCTCTGTAGAATGAGGAAAAACCGGAAAAGATGGCGTCGGGTCATATGTATGTGAGACCTCAGCCTGTTGGAGATGGAGTGGTATGGATTGGAACTTTCTCGCGAGGGCGCTCTCTCCAAATGGTTGCGTAGAAGGAGGAATCAATTCGTCCCTTTGAAACTCGACGGATTCAGGTGTTTTAGAGTTGGAACGACATGTCTCTTTGAGCGTATCAGCACCATCGAGAAGCAAGCGAGCTCTTGCAAGAATATCACTGCGAGTATCGGCCAGGTTTCGTACGGTTTCCACCACTGCGGGAGCAGCTTTGGCTTTTCGACCCTTCTTCCTTGGGGCTTCACCGTTGACGACGTCTTCTAGCAAAGTGGTAGGTGGAGATTTTTGTCCCTTTCGAGAGGGATCCGTAGGATCCAGGTTCAATTCCTTAGCGAGTAACACGCGGATGATGTCTTCTGTAAGCTTTTTCTTTTTCCCGCAGGTTTGAACATGCTTCATCTTTTGAACGACAGATTTACGTGCCGTCCACGCTTGATCACAGCTCACGCATTTGCGAAGGCGAGCGAGATCTTCGTCAGGAAAGTCGGTAAAACGGTGCGAGCTCGCCAATGCCGCCCCGTTTGACTTTCCTGCTTTCGTCTGGAATTGTCGAGACGCGATTTCCAGACTTGGCACTGACTCGGACCTCGCGACACTAGCACCACGCGACATGCTTCGAATGGAGGGCTGTCTACTGGACGGAACGAAGGCAAATCTGGCTATATTCCTGCTGAACGGAGGACCCCTGTCCTCGGCTTCAGCATGTTCGGCGGTCACTGTAATAAATGACGAATATGTGAAACTCAACTTCTGGCAATAATCTACAATGTACGCACCGATATCTCCTTCATCACAAAGTGTAGGATCAATCGCTGAGGAGGAAGATTGATGCAGTCCATTATCTGGAATATTTATGATAGACCTAAGGTTCTCGGAGAGTACGCCTGCGAGTAAAACCTCGGTGACACGCCCAAAACAGGCCAGGGTTACGACTTACTACTGGCACTAGTAGTTGCATTCGCCACTAGTGCTTCTGTTGCCAAACTTTGGGCGGTTTCAAACGCGTTCACCTCTTCTACCCGGGGAGAAAAGTACAGAGCGTCGGACATAGGCATGCGCCCCGGCGTGCCATTTGTTTCAGTCCTGGAACGGTCCCGCGTATCATCTACCAGACCGTGGTAAGTGACATCGATGCTTCTCATCGCACTTATGGTTGCTTACCACAAACGTTATTCGTAGAATACTTTGGTGGAACGTCACCGCTCGGAGCTGAGCCACTTGCTGCCGCTCGACTAGGTTTGGAGGTCGAACCATCGCTGTCGGATACTTCGATGACGGAATAGACCTTGAGTGGCTTTTTCTGCTGCTTTTTCTTCAATACGTTCTCCTTTCCTTTCCGCTTTCGCCTTTCTTCGCGTTCTGGCTCGGAATCATCGACGATCTCGGTGTCCGGGATTTGCATAGGGGTGTGGTAGCGCTGTCTCGTTATCATTGTAAGTGGTCGACTCAGCGAGGGGGGGATATCGGGGGGATAGTTATAAGTTGGAATCCAACGTCCTCGGGGTAAAATATGCGCAAGGCACAACCGTGCAAGAGGCAGAGGAACTTGTCTCATGAACGTGCCATTTACGGAAATTAGAGTTCGAGTTCGTGCGAGCTCAAGTCGCGTCGACGCGTCTTCTACGATCACGGGACTGCATTCTTTGGGCGCTTGCTCAGTGGACGCGAGGCAAGAGGGGTTCTTTGACGTTTGCCGTGACTTCTTCCTGCTTCGGAATGCTGTCTATTCCTTTCCTTCTGTACTTACCTTGATCCTTAGGCCCCTTGCACTACTTGCATACTTTTATCTACGCTATACTTTTGTGTACCTTCGCAACATGAGCCCCACGCCCGCACCCAATACTACACCTAGTGTCAATCCAGAAGAGCTTCTTGCAGTCATTACCGATGCTGCATCTCAAGATGCCTCAAGGTTCCAACCTGCCACAGAGCGTCTCAAGAAGATGTTGGACATGACAGGCACCTTTGATGTCCTTTCGGAGATTGCAGTGCAACAGACGTTCCCTCTCCCTATCCGACAACTTGCTATTATTCAGCTCAAGAATTCGCTGCCTCACCATTGGAGGTCACGGAAGTGAGTCCTGTCGATCTACATGTCTGATAACTAGACAGTGGCCCATGAACCTGCCAGATTGACTACACCAGAGCAGAAGGACAGGATCAGAGCGCGATGCCTGCTATTGCTTGACGAGCCTGATGATACGGTATGTCTTGCATCGTGCTTGAGCTCAGGCGTCGTATGAAACGAGCATCTCTCAGATTAGTGAATGCAATGAAGTTATCGCCTCCAAGATCGCGCGGTCTGACTACCCGACGAACTGGTGCGCAGAGAGAGTCATGCTATTCTCACTGATTGCGCTCAGTCATACTCGTATGTAGGCCAAACGTTCTTCGAGACCTCCTAGAGGTCATCAACACAAACATCACAGCCCGCTATACCGGTTCTCCCTCCAATCTCTTGCGTCTCCGTAGAGCTCTCGAGCTCCTGAACGCGATGCTCAAGGAGTGGACAGCCCAGAAAATGCTCACAGGAATCAAGACTACCACTCAGGTAGGTACCATCTATCCTTCCAGACACTCTTGCCAAAGGTGCTCAGTGCTCCAAAGATTGCATCCGATGTACATCCCGTGCTACAGTCTCACTACACCACTGTAGCCACTGCTCGCACTGGACTTGCGCTGGATTCAGTTTCGGACCCGAGGACCGTCGAAGAGTTTCTACTCGCACATCTGATATTCAAATGTATAGTGAAAGTAGCCGTTTGGATGTGGCAACGGTTAAAATCCCCAAGAGACTTGGATGTCATCGGTCCATATGTGAGAGCAGTGCTCTTGTTGGAACAATTCAAGTCGCTGACTACTACTTCTCCACATTCCATTCACAGATCAACGATCTGTTCAAGTACTCCGTAGAGCAACTCAGGTTGTTATCTGAATATCGCATTCAGGCTACTGTTCACCTGCGTAACACAGGCTCCGTAAACGCACTTGTTCCGCAGCAATGCCTGAAAGTGTTATACCGGCACATCTATCTGTATGGGAAATTCTTCCGACGGCTGCAACAATTGGACACCCCACGTTTCATAACAATGCCTTTGTGTGCGGATCTTGTTAGTTATTATTGGAGCAAGGTGGAAGAAGCGACTAGTGGCCCACCGCAACAGATTGAGGACTCCCCCCTCGCGGTTTATCCCATACGATTTCTCGTTCAGGGTATGGTTATCTTCAAGGAGAATTTGGCACAATGGTCGCCCACACATAAAGATGGTACCTGGAATGAGAACGGTAGGTATTGTGCTTGTGTCTCCTAGGCGCTGCGTTCATGGTCACCCTAGCACTGCCTAAGGAGTTCGTTGAAAACGCTGTGAAGATTCTAGTTACTCGGTTCATTCCCCTCAACCCTTCCGAACTCGAGCAATGGATGACGGACCCTGAAGAATGGTTTGCTTCGGAGGATAAAGAAGAGAGTCATTGGGAGTACGAGCTAAGGGTGAGTCACAGTAACACAACGTGAAGAGATGAATGCGAATGACAACATCAATTTCAGCCATGCGGCGAGCGGGTTCTGATGACTTTGTCAGCACAATGTTCAGGCTTTGTTGTCCCACTACTACAGAGGACGTGGCAGCAGATGAGAAGTACTCAATTCTCAATATTCACACTTTAATATAACTTATCGACAAGCCCAGATGTGCCCGCAATCGATCTGCAAACGATACTTCAGAAGGAGGCTCTCTATTGTGCAATCGGCCGTTGCGCCAGCAAACTCGACTCTGTAATTCCCTTCGAAGAATGGCTGCAGACAAACCTTATACCTGAGGCACGTGATACAAATCCAAAGTATGTGCAAAGTGCACAGCTGCAAGTGGCTTTCCATTGACCATTTCGTTGTTGCCGTTGATCTAAGTTACCCTATAATCAAACGCCGTATTGCATGGTTAATAGGGAGATGGATATCCAATGAATGCTCTGGTCCAAACAATCCAACCGTCTGGGAGGTCTTGCTTCATCTCCTAAGCGACCGTTCTTCTGGCACAGACTCGGTAGTCAGAATCACTGCTGCTATCGCAATAAGAGAATGTGTTGATGTAGGGACATTTCATCATATCTTACCATAATGTTCACTCAACTCTGTTCGCAGACGCTGCAATTTGACGTCAACGTTTTCGCTCCGTATCTTCCAAATGTCGTCAATGAATACGTGCGTTTGATCACGGAAGTAGACACCATGGAAACTAAAAGGCGCATCATAAACTGCCTGAACTGTGTCATAGAACGTGCTGAGAGCCATGTAAGTTTTCCACTACGTATGGATGGCACGGTTTATAACAATCTCCTAGATCGTTCCAATGATGGATGTCGTGACGAGACCGGTCCCTGAACTCTGTGGGTCAAGAATTGTTCTCTATCTGACCCGCATGCTGACTATCTATACAGGGGTTGCCGCGGGAGAAGAAAAAGACTGGACCACGAAGGCAGCACTCCTAGAAACACTCACAAAGCTAATTCAAGTGAGTAAGATCGGGTAGTAGCATATCGCTTTACTGATTCGTTCTTGCAAGTCTGCTGGCGCACACTCAGCTCCTCTCTGTGCCTTTGTTGTACCCCTCGTCACCGAGAGTATGAATGACGAGGTGCGTGAGCATCGTCGGCATGAATTGGGCACTATCTCATAGTAATCTTTACCACCAGTCGAGGGCGCAGCTTGATGAAGACGCACTGACTCTGTGGAAGGAGGCGTTGAGGAATACAACTACCGTCCAAGCAGTCAACGGCAACCCCGGTTTGATCCAGCTATTTCCTATAATTGTCGGATTTCTGCAAACGAACTTAGACCTACTTCAAAGCATAACACACGTGCTGGAATCCTACTATTTGCTGGATAGTGCACTGATTCTGCAGGTAAGGCATTCTTTTCTCTAAATGAGGCAGAGGTTGACGTCATAAAGGGATACGCTGTCGAATTATTCAATGCATACCTGGCATCGATGAAGCTAGCTTTGTCGACGAATGTGGAGAAGTTAGCGGACTCGCTGCAGCTCCTGTTGCAGTTAGGCCCGCCTGCACTCTGGGGCGAGCCTTTGCATATCTCAGGAATATTCCCGTATATTCTGACAGTACTAGAGGCCGACGAGGTGAGGATTGTTTTCGGCACCAACATTGCGTCACGTTGACAATGACTCTGAAGATACCCACGACTGTACTATCAAAATATGTCTTGCTCCTCGCTCGTATTGCTATCACGGACAAGCAACTATTCTTGCAGCTCATGTCAGCCGCTCCCCAGAAAGTAAACAGATCTGAGAAAGAGCTTTGGGAGGCTCTGATGTATCAATGGTGGAAAAGGGTAGGTGTGCAGGTATCACTTCATTGTTGCTTACTAATGTGTGTCTCGCATAGTTTGATGCTATGTACGAACCTCGTACTCGCAAGCTCGCCGCTATGGGTGTGGCCAGTCTGGTTTCTACAGGTCGACCTGAGGTGCTCGCTCGTCTCTCCTCGGAAGTGCTCAACTTGTGGCTCGATGTTTTCGGAGAGATCAAAGAGGCTCATCGTCAGGCGGAAGAGGGGTAAGTGAATTCAACTGAGCAGAACAAGACGTATGAACATCTAGGGCTAGTGGTGAAACTTTGACGCTGTACTGGGAAAAACCTGCCGAACAGTTATTCGAAGAATGGTCGGGCACATTGGAGTTCGAGCGTCGCAAAACCGTATGTTCTAATCTATGGTTGTATTACGAACATGGATTGAATTCGCCGACGACAGGCTTTCGAGAACGATCCCGTTCATACAAATAAGCTAACAGCTTACATAGCTGCTCGGCTACAGGAAGCGGAAGCTGCTTGCGGTGGACCCGCTATTCTTCAAACTCAATGGCTCGCTGACGCGGACTCTACTGTTATGAAGCAGATTCAAGACGAGTTGCTTCGTTCGCAACTATAGAGGTCAGACAAGGTGTTCCGGGAGATATCGCATCCGGAGATATACACCAAATTATCTTCACTGCTATCTTAGCATCTTGCTTTACTTGTCTTGCTGTCGGTGTTTCTAATTGTTAATTCGAGTAATGGTTGTAAGTAGAAATGCCCTCATACGTTCTACAAATACTACGAATAGGAGTGCTAGAGTGCTGGTAGGGTTGGAATAGTGCAGATCCAGGTGAAGTAATTTCATTTCCTCTCAAAGAAACTCATCAGGCTACCTGTCCTAGACTTTGAGCTTCCCGTTGATGGTTTCCGTGCGCGAGGGTTCGATAACTTGTTCGCAGGTTTTTCTTTCTTCGACGCCTTCGTGTCTTCGGACGAGTCTTTTGCTGAAGGCTTGGTCACTTTGGCCGTACTCTTCTTGCCTTTCGGCTTGACCTCCTCCTCCGGTTCCTCTTCATCCACGGATTCATACTCTGAATAGTCCTCGGTCACTATGATACGTGTGCGATCAATGACTGTAAGCCATGTTTATTCACCGGAAACATACCCATATAGCCCTTGTCATCGACTTTCATCCGGCTCTTGACAACCCGTTTCTTCTTCAACCCGTTTCGCCCAATCGGAATGACCTTCTTCTCTTTCTTCTTCTTGGGCATAGGTTTGATGGGCTCATCGTCATTCATGTCAATGTCTTCATCTTGCACTTCGGACTGATCATTATCGGATGAAGCTGGCGGTGGAGTAGGTTCTGCACGAGACGCTCGAACGACTTCGTCTATGCCAAGTAGTGTGAGCATCTCCGAGATGCGAATGCGTGTCGCTGGGATAAGGAAGACACACCGTCATCAATGTCCATCATCGCTCTCAAGCTTCGAAGAGTCTCTGACTCTACTTTCAGCCCTTTGGCTCGGGCTTTCGCGGAGACTTTGTTGCTAGATCTTGCCTTGGGTACAACTACCTCCTCGTCCTCGTCCTCGTCCTCTGAGATGATAACAGCTTTCTTGGCTTTGGTCTTGCCATTCGCGGCCGGAGAGATCGCGCGAGAGGATTGCTGTTCCGACTCTTCCTCGTCAGAGAAAGTGGGCAACACAGATTTCCGTTTTGTTCCGCGCTGTGGAGTGTATGTCAAGTAGTGAATGAGTAGACTCGCAAGCTTTTCTTTTACCTTCGGTGCGTCTGAATTTGAACCTGCAGAGCTGCTGCTTGAAGGCTTCACAACTTCCCTAGCATTCGCTTTCCCTTTCGTCTTGAATTCGGTCTTCTGTGAATCATTACCTGCGCCAGTCGGCAATTTCTTCTCGAGCTCCTGGGCCTTAGGTGTAACTTCCTCCCCCTCCCCCTCTTCCTTCATTTTCCTCTTCTTTGTTTCTTCCTTGACCTTCGCCTGCTCTTTGTTTGCTTTGGATTTCGCCTTGCTCCAGTCTAATTTGCCAAATGTGTTGGTAGACGAATTGGAGGCTTTCGGTTTAGATTCTTCTGTCTCCATCTTTAGTTTGCCGTCCTTAAGGTCTTCCTTGGGCCTGGCTGTTTCCGTTTGTTCCACTTTTCGAGAAGGTCTTGTAGGTATTTCTCTGCCACTCGATGCAGCGGCTCCAATGGGGGGAACCTTGCCTTTCTAATCAAATATCGCGCTTCATGAACCTTCATGACGCTGAATGACACTACAAGATTTACCTGTACATCGGAACCTATTACCCTGCCCAGCAACAAGGCAGCATCAGTTGAAGTTTTGGCATCTGCCTTGTAGACTTGAGCAGCTGGTTCGCGGACGAGCTCTGCATCCTGTAGCCACATGGAGTAATTAGTTGATGACCTACAACTGAATGGGACCAAGTGCTTACCACAAGAGGTGCGGGTGACAAGCAATATACATGTTCACAATGTATCCGTGCATATTGCGCCTTTGCACCTACGCGCAGGTCGGCTTACATTTTAGCGAGAATATGTACGAGTACTCACTTTCTAAATCCTTCTCGCCGACCAAGGTGAATTTCAGCTGGGGCACGATATCAGAATCCGTCATCTCCGGTTCAGGTTCATCGTTCACGTCCCCCTCGTTATAAGCCGGGTCAACGTCAATGTTGGCGTTGTTTTGTGATTCATGAGTGGGAACGAGGATGTTATTTCTACGCTCTAGGGGTTCCCCTGAGAGAATGTAAGTCGCGTAAGACCGTTCAGAAGAAACTTGGGGGGATCCATGGTATGTAGCAAGTTCACTATGAGAAAAGGTAAGCTGGAGTGGTAGGGATATGAGGATATCGCGAACTTTTTGGCTGTATTGACATGCACTTTACAATGCCTGCTGAGAGAGCGATAGGTAACCTTGTACATTCAATACGTCAACCACGTATGAATAGGCAAGAGCGTGTCACATACCACAGTCTTCTCAATGAACAACTGCTTCGCCAGATAATCGGCTATGGAGGACATCTTTTCTTTACAGGTTAGGTGCAAGAAGTTGGGTAGGCGCGGCGGACGACGCGACTTACAACGTAGTGTTGCAAGCGCGCGACGCGTTCAGTTTAGCCGACACGCGTTTGTCGCGAGCCAATCCAACAAATGTCACGTGTCAATGTGAGGACAAGTTTGCCTCAACTGATCAAGCTCAAGCTTCAAGCATTGAAGTCCAGGAGCTTCACTACACTTATTGCGATACCGACAGCAACTGAGCAAGCTCATACATACGTGATCATGACTTATCACGTTTTCTGTACGATCTATACAGTCAATCCGACAAACCCTCCTCGCTGCCGTCCACGAGACTTCCGCTCATGTCAGTAAATCCCATGTTGCTACTCCCCTCGCTCCCATATTCGTCTGAATATTCCATCCCACTCATACTGACGCTACTCAATCCAAATTCAGAGTCGCTGCTGTCAAACTCCACATCCAACTCTACTCGATCTGCATCGGCTACACCCTCACCGCAACGTAAGCATTCCCAATGCGTCCCACCCGGATCCACCCCCGTTCTTTCATCTGCAGTCCGCACCATCCTGGTCGCGAGACAGGTATAACAGTATATGTGTCCGCATGAAGTGGCGTATGGTATATTTATCGGATGTGTGGGAGGTTCTTCGGATGCGTTCTCAGTCTCGCTTGGGGGTTCGGCAGTCAATGCTGAGGCGGAATAGCTGGGCAACGTTAGGGAGTTGAAGGCATTGGAGGCGTCAGAGATGTTGAGATTCGTTGCTGCGTCTTCATAGCAGATGGCGCATTGATCCAGAGGTAATGACCAATATTTGCCTCTTTGTATGCGCTTTCCCGATGGTAACGTATCGTGGGGGGCCAAACCCAAGACAGAACGCATCGGAGATGGGAGAATGGAAGATGACGTGAGGTGCGAGTACGCTCTGATGAGTCGGCGTCGTAGTGCTCGAACATTTATTAGTGGAAGTAGGAATAGCAGAAATTCCTGAGTAAGTCACAGTAAATAAGCAGAATGCGAAAACAGCATAGGTGTAGACCAACTGTGAAGGCATGCCAAACCATCTGGCGATTCATGAACTCGTACGAGACGTCACGTTTGGTCAATCTGCGCGATGAGATTAAACGCATGCCCAGGAGTCTATCTGGAAGGGTTCGATATCTGATGACTATTCAGCTATGACAGCTTGTATGTGATGATGACAGCTCGTACCGTCCATCCCACAAGAATGCAATAAAATTGAGCAATGCAAACAGCCCATGTGCGGATTCAACCCTCGTCAAGGATTCCCATGCCTTTCTACGTCTGTCAGAAGATGGTGCGTCTGGCCAAGCATTTGACAAGGCGTGCGCACGTATACGTGTGTGCAAATAGGGGACAAGCGTTGTCAATGCGCCATGGATCAAGAGAGTCCGCAACGGCAACCGTGAGTGGGACCGGGAATGATGCACGGAGTACCTCAGACCTTGCAATCTTGCACCGTAGCTTGCGCAGCTGTCCCACACAGAGAACTTGTACAACGTCAATTGTAGAAGAAGGGTGATCTCTGGCTGAAAGCGTGCTCTAAATGCACTCTGCGTGATCGTTGAGATTATTACCTCCACGAATGCAGAGGTTAGCACTTACGTGTACGAGACCAAGGGCTTTGGTGACGGGTTCCTGCAATACCTGGACCAGCTCTTGATCAAGTAGCTCTGCGTCCAATTGACCAACCCGGATGATTCTCGCCGATGGAGTATCTTGGCTGACCACCGTTCGTTGAATTGAGTGCAACCTCGGTTGCGCCTCTTCCCAAAGCTGCTGCCAGGAAGAGGGCGTGGATGAGGCGGACATGATAGTCACAGACGTGATTCCTGTAACTTTCGTGTAACTTGCTCATGACATTCACGTTCGTCCCCTCGGCAATATAACGAGAGCAGCCAGTGAGATGCGCCTACCACAATCACGTGTGGCGTGTCAATTTAGAGCAGATCTCGCGAACAGATCTGAGTAGATTGACTCGATCAACTATCTGGACTTTGCCAGACTTTGCCTGCACAGTGCAAGACCTTGTTTGCGGATAACCTCCTATCAAACCCCATTCGCCAGATCTTGCTTGCTGTTCGTCATGGCAGAGGCAATTCAGAAACTTATCCTTGAAACCCTCGACAAGGAGGGCACAATAAAGGATACCCGCACGCTCGTTCTCCCTGGGCATACAGAACCAGCCGCGACCCACGATGCGCAGATTATAATACTTGGTGCATTGAATTCACTCTCGAGCAGAGAGGTATGCCTCCATTTATATTCACAGGACAATACCGTTTAATGTGGTACATCTTCCTTAGATGATCAACTATACCACCCATGAAACAGTCACCCACGTTCTTACTCCTGAAGGCGCATCGATCGCTCTGAACGGTTCACATGAAGCTCGCGTATGGGCAGCTTTACCTCTAAAGGGGCAGGGAGAGCCCGTGCCTCCAAAGGAGCTGGAGCAGAAGGTCGGTGCGGAGACGGCTAAGCTCGGTCAAGCAAATGCCTTCAAAAAGAAGTGGATTGCCAAAGAGGGTCCTGGCCTTGTCAAGCTAGTAAGCCGCTGCGGTCTACCCTCACTTTGTCTCTGACAGATATCTCTGGTTAGATACCTGAGATTGTGGATCAGACTCAGCTGGATATGCGCGAAGTTGACTCGACTGGTACCCTCAAAGCCGGAGAGAAGGCACTCGCCGAACTGCGACGGCGAAAACTTATCGCTCAAAGGTGCTACACTTGTCAACGGCGTTTTCATTTCGTGTACTGATGTATTTGTAGGAAAGGGCAATGGTTCACCGTTCAGAAGGGGCCCCAATTTAGCACGTCTACTGCTAAGCCAGAGACAGATCTAACTGCTGATATGCTTGCGACGTGAGCAGTAGTATTGAGGAAGTGATCTCTATATGTTCTCACTCCTGTTCTCAGCGGCGCATGGAAAAGCTCGACTTTCAAGAAATACAACTTCGAGGCTGAGGGCATTCCGACCAATGGTGGAGCATTCCACCCATTAATGAAAGTGCGAGAGGAAATTAGAAACATTTTCTTGGAAATGGGGTAGGTATGATTGTTTGCATGATTTTGACCGAAACACTGACATTAACACCAGTTTCGCGGAGATGCCAACATCGTCCTTCGTTGAATCCGGATTCTGGTGTTTCGATGCCTTGTTCGTCCCCCAGCAACATCCCGCGAGAGAATTGCAAGATACCTTCTATTTGTCAGGTAAACTGCTCACGAGATACGACTGGGCTCAAAATTTAACGGGATTTCCGGTGTTTTAGATCCTCCGAAATCTCTTCCCCCTCCTGAAGATTATTATAAGCGCGTTTCCAAGGTTCATGAGCATGGTGGCTACGGTTCTACGGGTTACCGCGCTCCGTGGTCCGATGAAGAATCCCACAAGCTGCTTCTCCGAACGCACACCACAGCAACATCGGCATCGATGCTTTACAAACTTGCAGCCAAGTGCCGTGGGGAGGATATTGGCGAGGACGGTTTAGCGACACACTCTGGAGCAACTACGTCAAAAAAGAGCGGAGAAAAAGACGATGGATTCAGGCCCGCAAAACTTTTTAGCATTGATAGAGTGTTCAGGAATGAGACTATGGACGCGACGCATTTGGCGGAATTCCACCAGGTGGAAGGTGTCGTTGCCGATCGTGGACTCACACTGGCCGATTTGATTGGTGAGCAGACTCAAGGAATCATCCTACGAGCTAATCTGAGCTTTCCTAAGGCTTCATGCGGGTTTTCTTCAAAAAGATGGGTCTCGAGAATATCAGATTCAAGCCTGCGTACAATCCTTATACGGAGGTTGGTCCGAAACGCATCTTATGCACGTTAGTGACTGACTTTCCATCATTAGCCCTCTTTAGAGATCTTCGCTTTCCACCCCCAACTCAAAAAGTGGGTAGAGGTCGGTAACAGTGGCATGTTCCGTCCAGAAATGTTAGAGCCCATGGGTTTCCCCAAGGACGTTCACGTCCACGGATGGGGAATTGGTCTCGAGAGGCCGACAATGATCCGGTACGTTGTTAAAACACCTGTCTAAGAATCACAGTGACTTAGAATGCAATAGATATGGCCTTACTAACATTCGTACGCTTGTTGGACACAAGGTATCCATTGAAGGCGTCGAGAAGTCACCAGCTGTACATTTCTAGATGACATGATCAAAGGTGTTGTACGATCGCGGTAGAACGAAATTGTAGAATTTATATCGACTGACACGCAGACCAATGTAATATCATGATGCTAAACATGCGTACGCGACATTGAGCTGTTGCCAGTACTAATAGTCTCCCACCGGCAGACGTAGATAGATGTAGAAACCTTCGTACCTCAGGTCCTCATGGGACATAGTTTTGCAGTTGCCCGGCTCAGGGTGACCCGACATTCATGTCCAATATGTCTTGATGATCACATGACATGAAATTCGATAAGACCGTGACCGTGACCCCGACTCGTAACTTCGACTACACCAAGGTCCAACAACCCCGTCCTCTATCCGACCATCAACTTCAAGCAAGAATCCCACAGAACCACTTACTGTCAACTGACCGCCTCAGAGCTGTCTTGCATGCTGTCCCGTTGCATGCCTCGATATCGGCGCACCGTGTACTCCGTCGCCTTGCTACGTACAATTTCCGCCATTGAGTTGCAACTTCTTCTGGGGCGAGTCTCATCATTTGTATCGGTCACTTGTCCAAGTACCCGATGGACCCATTGACGTATGCCCTCATTGCCCTGGCATACTTTTGTAGTCAGGCGGTCATGGGTACGATTCCTTCTCCATGACACTGCTTCTATCCGGGACCAGACAGTACATAAGAGAGAAGCGTTTGCGCCATGACTCCTCGCTATCATACATATTTGGGTCTTGTCAACTTCTGCTCCACGCCGTTTCGGTCAGGATGCTTATCGACTATAAGCTTTGTGCCCTTTTCGCCAGCTGTGTGCTGCATATCGTACATGCAGAGGTGCTAAGCCTTTCTGGGCTACAGTGGTCTCTACACAATCAGAACGGATCCATCGTAGTACCAGGTTCTGTACCTTCCCAAGTTCACCTTGATCTAGAGAGGGCCGACATCATAACAGAACCTCTACTTGGAATCAATGGTACGATGGATATCTCTCACCAGTCACATGCTGAATCAACGTCGCAGATTTTACACAGCGTTGGGTAGTGAACGACAACTGGACATACACCGCGGATCTTAGTCCTCTTACCAAGAACCTCACTGCTGATCAGAGGGCGTTATTGGTCTTCTACGGGATCGATACAATTGCGAATATAGTATGTCTTATTTCTCATTGGCCCCAATGAGATCCTCGCTGATATGCTGGACGTCCCCCAGACGTTCGCTGGTCAGTCTCTGGCATGGGTTTCGAATCAATTTCGCCAATATGTCTTCGACGTTACGCATCTCATTGGTCCAGGAACAAAGGAAAAGGGCCAAAATTTGAGCGTTGCCCTCGAGTCAGCTTATTGGTATGGTGTGAATGTTACTTCAAGAGCGGACGCTGAGATTTCGCCGACCCCGGACGTTAGTATTGATATAGACTTACCATCTTCCGCTTACTCGAGCTTCGATTTAGTTCGAATATCCTGGTATCCGTCAATTCATTCGAAAGACGCAGTCGGATTTCGGATGGGATTGGGTAATGCACGGACATCATCTTTTCTCAGGCTCCAGTGTTGATACAATCTGCAGGGTCCTGCTTTTGTACCCAGTGGGATATTCAAACCCGCTTACCTTGTCACACTCCCTACAGATACCCGACTCCATTCGCAGAACTCAATGCAACCAGCCGCTCATCCTCTTCTTGTCTCATCAGGGTCTTCCCCCATCTTCATTGAAGAATCGTCCCTCGAGATCCTCAAGCAAGGACAGAATCAGCTTCCTACGCTTGCTCCAAATGAGACAGCGCCCTGGGTAGTCAATGCAACGCTATTCATCCGCTCTTCCGTTCCTATCACTCAACCATCCATTTCGATCGAATTTCCTGAACTGCGCGCGAAGAGCGGAGAGCTCCACATTGAAAAGTTAGGCGATACAATGGCGGGAGAGGCAAAGTTGGCCAATGCCTATTTCCTTGTTCCTGAAGGACTGCCCGAACGATGGTACCCACATAACTTGGGAACTCCCAAACTTTACAACGCGACTATCACCTTTTCTTTCATACGGGGACATTTCAATTCTTTGAATGTAACAGATGGTAGCGCGAAGAGAACCAAAGAGAGTGTTATGTTCACAATTCGAACAGGGTTCAGAACGGTTCAGTTGGTCCAAACACCGTATTCGCAAAAAGATATCCAGGAGCGTGGCATTACAGCTGGAGACCAATGGCATTTCGAGATAAATGGCGAGGCGTTTTATAGTTCTGGAACCAATATAATTGTGCGTATTATGTGTCATGGCTTGTCTTCTCAGACTGACCGTACTGTAGCCCTTCGACCCATTTTATGCACGGGTGAATTCCGAGCAAGTTAGGTGGATACTGGAGAGTGCTGTTTTGAGCGGTCAAAACATGGTATGTATCCGGATTCGTCACCACATAGTGACCTGTTCAAATTTATTTCCCAGTTGCGAGTGTGGGGTGGTGGGATCTACCAGCCCTCCGACGAACTCACGGGAGTGTACGATTTCTACTCTGCCTGCGACGAGCTCGGTATTCTCGCATGGAGCGAACTGATATTCTCTGATGTGTTGTATCCTATCAATGACTTCTTGCTCGAGGATATAGATCCCGAAGTGCGGCAAAACGTCAGGAGAGTCAAGAAGCACCCTAGTAATGTTCAATGGGCGGGTGGAAATGAAATCGAGGGGATCGTTATACAGGTAAACAATTCCCTGCCGAATGGGACGCATTATCTAGACGAGGTATGTTCCAACCTCTGTCACATGATGCTGATAAACTGAACGAACTGTTCTGACAGTATCAAACCCTGTTCGGGGATTTCTTGCATGATATAGTGTATGAAGAACAGAGCTCTGTAAGTCGTACCAGGATGTGAGTGGTTCTGTCCCTGACATGCCTCTCAGGTTGCGTACACCGATTGTTCAACGACGAGCGGTGTACTCAGCTTGGACCCTTATGTAATACGGTATGCCAATAAGACACCAGGGGAGATTTTCGGCAACGGCGGTACGTGTTCTCAACATCCTTCTATCATGAGTGGGTTCAATATCTTTTCGCAGAACGATATAATTACGACGCATCCCAGGCGTTCAATTATAGCACGTATCCAGTATCGCGCTTTGTCAACGAATTTGGGTATGAATGAAGGTTTCTTTTCCATGCTTTTGCATTAATTCGAATTCGAATCTTCAGGTTCCATTCTATGCCCTCGTTCTACAGTTGGGAAGAGGCACTGACTTCCCCATCTGACTTTGCCTTCAATAGCACTGTCGTTGCCTCGCGCGATCATCATCCGCCCGCAGGTAGTCTCGCCTTCCCTAATCCAAATGCAGCTCAAGGTCAAGGTCAAATGACCAACGCGGTCCAATTGTGGCTGCCATCTCCCTCACTCACGTCTACCACAAACCATACCTTCGCGCAATGGTGTTACAGCACCCAAATCTTTCAAAGCATGAACATGGTATCCGAGATTGCATGGTACAGACGTGGTGCTGGACTCGGCGAGAATAACCTCGGCGCCTTGGTTTGGCAGTTGAACGACATCTGGCAAGGTGTCAGCTGGAGTTCGGTCGAGTATTCTGGCAGGTGGAAAGTTCTGAACTACGGTATGACTACGGCGTTTTCTCCGCTTGCTGTGTACCCGTTCTGGACTCCTACAAATGAGTCTCTGGAGGTTTGGGTAATGAGCGATAGATGGGAAGAGGTGAAGGGAGTGAACGTTGACTTGACTTGGTTTGATTGGCAGGGGAGGGAGGTAGCAAGAGATACGAGGAATACAAATGTCGGACCGTTGAATGGCACTATTGCTTGGAGCGCCAGAGGATTGGAAAAGGAGATTCTGCCCAAGGGTCGCAACGCGAGTGATGTTTGGTTGTTGATTGAGCTCAGCGGCAAGATCAATGGCAAGACAGTCACGAATGAGCAGGTGGTAAGTACTCCCTCTTTGTTGCACAGTGGTCGGAACTCGCTGAATAATACCTTGCAACATAGTTTACACCCTTGTCGTTGGCGAATGTCACCTTACCTAACCCGAGGATTACCCTCACGCACAGCGCTGACTTGACCTTCCAGGTCTCTGCCAAGGGAGGCGTAGCACCTTGGACATGGCTGGATCACCCGACGGGTACCGTTGGTTATTTCGTCGATGCCAAGACGAATGTGCCCACCAATGGATTCTATCTAATTCCCGGTAGGGATCGTACAGGTGCGCGTGCTCCTTTTTCGTCCAACATCCATCCGTATAACTTTTCATCCCAACCCCATCAGTTCGCTTCATTCCTAATCAAGCCCTGTCGAAAGTGAAGCATCCTGATACGAGCCAATTTGTTGTTCGATCCTTGTGGGACAACACGCATGACTAGGTGTAGCTAGCTATTCATCCAACCCATTAAATGTTTGTGTAAATTCCAAATTGACCAAAGGTTGACATGGATCTGTTGAAACGACATCCTTGTGCATATTTCTATCATATCGACACATGATATATGCAAATCGTTCCGGTATATTAGGCGAATACATGAAGTACGATTAGTATAGTAGCTAGCTCTAGGATCGCGAAAGATCAATTGCCACGGTTAGAAGGAGAACGATGCTCCATTCTTCCTCGACCCGAACATGTACACTATAGTTTGACTCATGAAGAGACCAGTTGTAATACCAATCGAAACCGAAACCATAGCATGTCCAATCTCGATGCCGTTGCCTTGCGCAGTAATTCCACCAGCTTCCGATAGACCAGACTATGGGCATGATACTCGTCAGACGGCGACGTTGCACGGGAAGTAGTGAACACTTACGGGCACTAAGAATAAAACACCGGTGACCATGGATGTGAATGCCGTACCACCCAGCTTCCGCGAATAGACATTACCGCACAAGCCCACTACAAAAGCACCGATGGCTGAGACGACATCGGACCTCCGGAAGATGAAGTGATCTGAGATCTTGTTGGTCGCATACGAAACGCAGGAGATGATCACCATCACAGGATAGTCCCAAGTTTTCCAGGGCTGAAGATTGGCCAGAGACGATAAGGACGAGAAGATAGGAACGGTGAAGAACTGCGTCCACCAGGGAAAAGGCTGCAGGTACCACGGGAAAACAGGGTCGCGATAACACCCTTTGATAATGTGGTCTCGATGTACCGGTGCTGAGTTGGAGAAAGAGAAGCTGCCTGAGAAGATGTGTGCGCCGTGATCGTTCAGGATTATGCTGGGGTTGTCCGCAACGAAATTGCCACTGAGAGCGACCGCTGCAGCCATTCCTTCCGAAATAGCTTCGAGTTTAACGCGGCTGCTTTCGTCAAAGAGAAGATAGAAATCGGACCCGACTTGTAATCCAAATCCAATAAAGAGTGTGTAGATGAGGGCGTAGACCATCTTGATACTGCCGCACACGATGTTCTTCGAGGCCAGCTCCAACGAACTTGTCACTATAGACAGTTCAACAATTCGGACATATAAGAATGAAATCTCGAGCACTCACAAATGAGATAACCAGGGAGAATACTGACTATCCCCGCAGAAGAAATGGCCGTATAACAGAACTTCTGGCTGGGTATACTACTCAATGCACGGGCAAGAAACGAGATGAAACACGTGACGCTGATTCTGTGCGGTACCGTTAGCTCGGACTGGGTAGAGAAGTACTAGGCTCACTCAAAAACAGTGGCATAGATCGAGCTCTTCTTGGCCGACCAAAAGTGCATCAAGCAAAGGGTAACGCCACCAATGCCAGCAAACCACATGTCGGCAATTGAACCGCCAAATGCCAAGGGGCAGATCAATGCAGAAATGAGGAACGCAAGAATACATCGAATGTACGCATTGTAAACGGAAGGTGCTTCAAGTAGGTCCTCGAGTTTCTGTGTAGCTTTCTTTGCACTGATTTCATCGTGGACGACGGCGCGATAGATCTGATGTACTTCGTGGAGGGCACCAAGCGACAAACGACCGCCAGCTTTCAGGAAATGAGTGTCAGTTGTCTTCGTGTCAGGATCTCCAAAGGAACAGATTATGACGCCCGGGAGACAGACGTATTCAGCATCAATTTCTAGGATGCGAGCAGCAGAAAGAAGCTGAGATTCGATGCGATGCGAAGGAGCACCAAAAACCATCAGAGCTCGAGCCAGCGTCATCAAGAAGACTTGTCGATTGAGTATAGCTATGGAAAGTGGTCAACTCTGTGGACTGTCATGACACAAACGGGAAGCCTCACAAGTAACGTTAACCTCAATGCGCATACGTTGCCTCTCTTTGCGACGCTGCTGGTAGGTCATGTCTCGGAGGATATTCTTCTCGAGGTCTTCCGGATCCTCCTGGTGGGCTTTGCGCACGCCAGTGACGGTTGGGTCGTCGGGGTCAATAATTTGATCTGCGCAAGGTGCCAAATCGTCGATACGCCGATGACCGAAGGGTCGCGAGCCAGTGCTAGGGCGACGGAGATGGCGTATAGCAGAAGCCGCGGAACTGTCATCCTCATCATAAATGTCGATACCCTGCAAATGTAGAATATTGGCATAGATTCCCCGGTATCGTTCGTCCTGTGGCACGACGTTCCCATTTTGAGAGTTATGCTCAAGCCGAGTGGAAGATGACTCTTGGACAGATGTTCCCAGTGGGCCAAAACTTGGACGATGATTGATACCGAAGGGACTGTTGTGCGTCTGTCCGGCCCTGGAAGGAGGTTGAATATCGTATGGGTGACGGTAAGAGTTGAATGTGACATCCTCCACACGCCCAACCCGTTCATCGTCGTTGAGGGTAGCATCACTATCCGCAGAGCCTCGTCGACTGCTAGGATGTTGATCATCGAGATAGGCGTGGTTGTAGACAGGGTAGTTCCAGTCCTGAATATTTCTATGCCCGTTAGCATTTGTGTAGGCAGCCGGTACTCCGTCAGGTGGAGCATATAATCCAGATGGGGGACGTTGGGCGGAGTGCCACGAGTCCTGCTCGTTATCGCCAGACTGCATACTAGGGGGAAGTTGTGCTCCCGAGGAAGCATAGTCACGCGAGTACCGACGTCCAGAGCGTGAGGGGAAATTGGTGTACGACATCGTCAGTTGTCGAAGACTTCGATGCGCTGCAGGAATGTCTGGGGGAACGATAACAATGTGGAGGACTTTCAAACTACTGCAATGGATGGCTGCTTGTAATAACCCAAGGAGACATACACTGCAGCAGCAGGAGAGCCTCTGCTTGTGGCGGACATCTGCCAGCCTCAAGTCAGCCTTAACTGAAGCCAAAAATCGAAGTGTATTTGAAGTTAGCGCTCGTTTACACGTGACGTCACCGTAAGTACTTGAGAACGTTGAAACGTTGAGCTTGCAGTGAAAGTCTCCTCCACGGAGAAACCTTTGTACTGTAGAACCACCTTCACCCTTCCTCAGAGAGTCACCGTGGTCCCTATCTCACCCATAGTACACAATGTCAGGTATGCCTTCTTCAAGTTGGAATATACACCTGCAATTCAACTTCAACTTGCTTAGCCCAGCCTGTCCCCCAAACGAATGCTCAGCTCGCAAGGCTGGACCGTAAGCTCACCCACCTCCTGGCCGAAGAGGAGAAGATTCGGGAAAAACTGCACAAAAATTTGGAAAGACAAACTGCTCTGGAGAAACGACGAGACGAACTACACCGTCATGCGACATCCCTTTCACCCATTCTCATTCTTCCGACTGAGCTATTGATGCAAATCTTTGAACTAAGTGTCTTCCCCGAGGAATACACTGCCGAAGAAGTGGAGTGCGCCGCAGTCTGCGCTCTTGCACTCTCGCATGTATGCTCCAGATGGCGGCATATCTCCATCAGTATGGCATGCCTCTGGTCCTATGTGGCTCTAAATTCGTCGTCTATGGCCATGCTCGACTTGTTCCTCCTGCGTTCTAGAAAACATCCCCTGGTTTATTGCCCGTCGTCCGCTTTCGACGAGCTGATGATTGCGAAACAAGTAAACGTCTTGCGGGATGGGGCGCTTCCCAGACTGAAGGCCCTAATCTGCTCCGGTACCACGCCCACCGTGACATTTATGTTGAGGATGTTGCAGTGGCAAATGTTCCCCAACCTTCGTGTCCTAGAGCTTCAAGGAGGTGGCGATCAATGTACCATACTGTCCTTTGGAGCTCGGAGAAGGATGCACACGTTGTCCATGCTTACGCACATTCGCCTGGCCCATATTGTCTTGGACGTGATGCCCATCTGCCAACTCCCATCCTTGCGGTCGCTTCATGTCAGTGATAGTCCTCTCCTGTGCTCTTCCCTTGCACATGCACCTCGCTTATCGATGTTGTGTGCGCACCTTTCTCGCGCACCGAATCTGGAAACGCTGACGATGGATAACTACGACCTCGTCGTGGACGTCAACCTCGGGTCTCCGCATGAAGGCGCTCTAGAAGCTGTTAATCTCCCTCTATTTCCGTCTGAACCTCCTATCATTAGCCAGACTGAAGTAGCTCATCTGCGAAACTTCCATTGGTACCACTGCCCACCGAAGGATCTATGGCGACTCTTCCATTATATTTCTATGCCCGTTCTCACTCATTTAGAACTATCCCTCCAAGTTGTGACCAGCCGTATCAGACTACGTTGGGGTGATAGAAGTGTCCCCATGCGGCCTGGAACTCCGCATGCCCTCCACGGAATTTCGGCCGTAATCTGCTTCGACCAGCTTCAGCACTTATCTCTAGAATGCAGGGACTTGCCTGGACTGAACCTGGCTACGCGTAAATTTCTGTTTCCGAACTTGCGCTCGCTCGATCTAGCCTTCATTCCTCGAGAGGAAGATGCATTCAACTTGCGGTCGTTTCCCGCTCTGGGCGAGCCAGGGTCAGTCTTCCGTGAACCTCGAATGCCAAATTTGACATCTTTGGGACTTTCTCGCTTCACGTTGTCTCTGAATACCATGATAATGTACCTGGGATATATGCCTAACCTCAAGACGCTTACTTTGGACACCTGCCCTGGCGCTGCTCACATAGTACAATCCATGGCCTACCAAGTTCCGAATTCGTCAAGACGCTGGTCGTGCCCCCGTCTAGAGCGTATGGTTCTGATAGGCTGTGACGACGTGACTTCTGCGAACCTGACCGATGTGCTCTTTGCTCGCAAGAAACAGGCAGAAGCAGGTCCTGCGACACAGGCTAGTGTGTCTGGCCGAGTTATCAAGCCTTTGCGACGCAAGGTCAAAGCCCCCACCGCTGGTTGCGAGTCGCCGCATCCGCCTGACTACGGAACAAACAACCAGTCGGGAATATCAGCGATCAAATCCATTCGCATTCAGGAATGCGTTCTCATCAGCCACGACGACTGCGCAGCCCTGTCGAAATTATTCGACATTGAATATACCTACGAACCATGATCGCATTGAATACGGTCGTATCTTTGTCTTGGTGACATTCCACGTTTTCCTCATGAACTTTCCTTTCCGCTGTTTGTATACTCCACGAACTTTTATTCATTCCCGCGACACCCCCGTTCTTCCCAAGAGGTCTCTTCGCCCTATCATCGTTTTTGTACTGTCTGATGAAATGAAAAGGTACAATGTCATAACCAATCTTGTACACTTGCCAAAGACGTCTCACTGCATAAGTCGACCAATTTCTTCAATCACGTGATCTGATGAAATTTTTGAAGAAATGGTGTTTTTGTTCCAATTTTACCAATTTTCATCCAATTTCTTCAGGACCTTGAATAAATTTAGAATTTCTTTACGAGTTCTCTACGGATTTCATCATTGAAGACACCCGTCAGCTTACCCAGTGTCTAGTCAAGTACTGGCAATCGAGTTTGCAAATTCAAATTCCCCGTGACGAGATTTTGATATCGATGCATGTCAATCCATGTCAATTGTGTGATGCACTGCGGCGATTGGACCGATATGTAAAACGCAAGTAAGTTAGCTGCCAGCGAGATAATTCCTTTGCACGACTCGAGCCGCATATAGCGTACGAACCGCGAAGCTCTATCGAAGCTCTAACGAAAGGACCAAATGGCGTCGCAAGTACATATTCGTCGTGCTCTACAAAGCGATTCGCCGGCCTTGTCGCGCATCTGCTTACTCACCGCGGATGCCGGAAATTCAGCAGAACACTTGCATACATTTGGCGAATTACCAGGTGTGATGTATGCTGAGCCATATGTCCATCTCCCATCCGCAGGTGGATTTGTGTTGGTTGACACAGCAAAGGGGGTTGATGGTGCCGGTGAAGTAGTGGGATACGTCCTCGCCGCATTCGATACGAAACAGTTCGAAAACGAACTAGAGGAACAGTGGTTCCCGAAATACCGCGTCAAATACCCCTATCCCAATCACGACACCTCGGCCCCTCTAGAGGCCAAAGAAGCGGACGCACGATACATTCGGAACATCCATAACCCTCCTCACGCATCACCGACTGAGATCGCTTTCTCTCCGGCTCACATGCACATCGACATCTTGCCCGAGTATCAGCGCAAGGGGTTTGGTCGAAGGTTAATTGGGGCGCTGATTCAATGGTTGAAGGACGAGAAAGGCCTGGATAGGATGTGGCTCGGGATGGATCCTAGGAATACAGAGGCGAGAGCGTTCTATGAGAAGTTGGGGTTCCGACATGTGGAAGGGGCGGCTGATAATGTAATGGGATTGGAATTCGCTGAATGGAGGGATTAGCGGGACACAACCGTATCTTTCTTCTAGATAGATTTACGTGGACAAATGATCAGGGATACCTATGTAGGCTCATGTCAAAGGGTTCAAGAGAGGGAGAATGTATAGATCGATAGCACAATTCATACCTAATCGTGTATGGAACAACTGTAGGAAGAGGTACCGCAATTAGCGATACATGCGTATGCGGACGCATGTAGGCTGTGAGCCGGATTCATGGACGCGGCTAGAGCGACGGGCGGTACAGGTGACGGAGACATTTCCGATCCGTATATTGCAGCAGACAATAATGTACACGAATGGGAGGCGGGGGTCGTGTACAGGATCATCGGCCACCTCCCTGAGCGGCACCGCCATTGCCTCCTTCCTCGGGAGGGGACGGTGAGAACACTGGAATGTAGCATGAGTGTCCATTCGCGGTTATGCTGCGGACAGAAACGGTGCTTACATAGGGCAATTCCAGCTATGGCTATATACATCCAATATTTCTGAAGGAAGCTCTGTTCAGGAACGGCTTCCACAGGCTTTCCTTCTGTCGTCAAGGGCGGGGGAGCACGCAAATGGGCCCTGACGGGAGGGACATGTCAAGGGGCGGAGGGAATAATAGAGACGGCAAGACATACAAAGGTGGCAGTCTGGGAGAAGTGACTACAACGGTCGTATTTGTTATTGGCTTGAGATCCAGTGTGTTGAGGATTGTTTTAGATGCTCGACGCTCATTGGGACATGCACCATTATGGGGGATAGGTCCCACGAAGTAATCCAGGGCGAACGGAGAGCCGTCTTCTCCAACATGCACGGTGAATGATTCAGACACGCTATGCGGTAGATGGCACTGGGCGCGGTGTGGATCAACCTCGAGCATGCTAGACTGACGCCGGGGATAGGATACGTACCGCTCTCACCGAGGAGACATGCCATTGAGTGGGGTCCTTGTCGCCGGGATGCTCCAAGGCAACCTGGTACAGGGCATCTTCTGGATGGCTAGCGACCTCCTGGAGTGTTGTAGCAAACTCTAGGAGGTCGGCGGCAAGGGTCTCGGAATGCACGAGACTGGCATCGGGATGTGGCCCAGGGCCGGCCAATAGGAGGCTACCACGCTCTGCGAACGGTACATTTGGGACCGCGGGGTGGTAGACTCTGTGGAAGACCCTGAATGAATTTTCAGCTGCCAAAGCGAAGGGCAGGAGGGCCAGGAGCAGGATGCGCATAACTACTTGAAGCAACTTGCAGTTCCGAAAGCAGAAGGACGTCGTTGGCGTTGCCGGACCGCGGACGTGTCTGCACAGCACACGTGCACGCGTCCCGTTATGGGCGGGGTGTAGCGCTGGACGGGGATTGGCTCGGGCATTTTCATTGGTCAGAAGCGATTTCTCTGGCTCGTCCATCGACCAGGAAAGACCGCTCTGGGTATTTTTGTACCTTGACGTTGATTGCGAATATGATCAGCCTCGAAACCGACTGGTACGCCGCGTCATCAGATGATTCTCCTGTGTCAGGCTGCCGTGCTACGGGCTATGTGCTGCGCTTTGAGCCATGGTTACGCGACTGTGTAGGCCTCTCGAAGAGACGAAGCTCTCGAGTCGCTACGGTGCCGGCTGTTTTCGTAGGGGGCACACGAACGGTCTATTGCAAAGGAAGCAAGAAGGAAGCTTCAAGAGAGACCCGTTTCCGCCCGCATGAGGAATTCCCGGTTCTGCTCGGTTTTTGTGATGGAGCCGGGAGAGGCGCCATGGCTGCGATTGGCTGCTGACTGAGCTTGGGATGTCATGCTGCCCACGCGACTGTAACGAGCAAGGGCGGAGGCTGGAATCGCCTCGGACGCCCTGCTGGCAACCAGATTCCCAGCTCCACCGCAAGCTACGACGGTTTGCTTTTGTCTGCGTCGCTCGTCGGGCTTGACTGCGGCATGGAGGGTCGAGCGTGCGGCAGGAGAGGACAGACCAAAACGGCACTCTCATTGGCTGACGAGGAAGAGCGGCCAATGGGGAGCTGCGATTGGCTGGGAGAGTGAACGTCGACACTGGATGGGCCTGGACTGCTATTGGCCTGGGTTCCCTCTACGCCCGTTGATTCCACCGGCCGAGACCTCTCTCCAGTGTTCATAAGAGCGACGGCCAACCAGGTGAGCCCATCTTCCCCCCCACTTGCCATCCTCTCGCATATCTCTCACAATGAAGTACCAGCGTTCGCCATCCCCAGGGGCCTCGCTCCCCACTCCCCCTCGCTCCCCTCGTGCTGCCGAGGCAAACCAGTCTGCCGCGAACCTCCTCGACTCCCTCACCTCCTTCTACCAGCAGGAGCGGTACTGGGTCCACCACACCCGCGCTGCCCTCGAGCTCGCCCTCACCAAGGGCATCGATGCGCCGCCACAGTATGCCATAAACACACCCCCAGACTCCCCCACCTCCTCCCCCGAGAGCTCAGACTCTCTACCCATCATCAAAGCAGACCCCGATGCACCCCTCCCCCCATCAGACGCCGCCATTCGCAAATCCCTGCTAATGCGGCGGAAAGCCGGCATCAAGCTCAGGCTCGAGGGTCTTGCACACACACACAAGCGGAGGAGACCACACCGTGCACCACCAAACGAGCCCGGCCCTCGCCTGCTCGAGATGTTCTCCGAGCTCGTCGATGCACGAATGGAGAGTTGTCAGCGGATCTCGAGGCTGGTTCGAGAGTCCAGCGCACCGACGTATTGCATATGCTAGCCTCGGGTATGTTTCCTTACGGCGTACTCTGTCATTGCAAGGCTAACTGGATGACATCTACTCAGATCATCCTTGCGATGACTTTTCTATCTATATACCCAGCAGCTGCCCCGCAGTCTGCCTTCACTCTCGAGGTTGCGTAGCTGGCGTGTCATTGGGTGGTAGCACGCCGAGGCGGTGCGGGTGCGGGCTATGCATTGGCGGCGGCACTATATTATCATACTCATTCGAGACGTCTTGTCCTCATTGCGCTGTAGCACTACTCTATCTCTTGGTTTTGTTATGATATATCTGATTGGTTGTATTCACCAACTTGAAGTACTCAGTTCGAGAATTAAGGTGTCTGGTCAATACGAAGCAGTTGTGAGTACTGAAAATTGAATTTTCTGGTTGACTGCGGTTGGCTATATTGAATGGTTCGTACTGGGTCTTCTGCGCAAGTTCAGTACGCTGGTGGAGAACGAGACCCAATGAGAGCAGCTGCCGGCGTTGCGGAGTTGCTGGAAGAAGGCTCTACCCAAATATGGGCATACCTATCCCGAAAAGGAACAAGTTGGCCTGATTTGGAAGGTGTAGTCAGCAAGCTGTGAATGGAGAGCGTGGAAGCGGCTGTGCAACTGCGACGTTGAGGTAACGGTGGTCCTCGTCCTCCTGCATTATCTATCCTTCATATTATTTCCTTCCATGTCGGCTCGCTATGCACCCATACCTAACCCTCACACAGATCCAAACGCAGAGAACGAGTTGGAAGCTGCCTTCGACGATTCAGACGATGAAGAGGATGACTCGCATCCCTTGAGCACAAACAGACGCAATGGGGGTTACCAATCTCTCCCTAACGCAGAACCACCCTCAAGCAACTTATTCTCCCAGCAAGAACACGAACAGCGGCAGCATGCACCTGGAACGTACGATTTCGAGAATGTCGAGTTCGATTATATTAGGCCACCACCTGGTTCCCCGCCTAGTCCCTCGACCAGAGCGCTGCCGAACCCATACGGCAATACGAATGGAACAATTCCATCACTAGATTCTGTGCCCACGAACGCTGGATCTTCCAGAGGAGGATGGTTCGGTCGTGCGGCGCGAACTATCCTTCCAACACATTACGTTGAGAGGCTTGGCTTGGCTCCGCAGGTCCCCAGGGGTCCAGTAGGCGGAGGTATTCATAATGACGGTGTATTCGCAAATGTCACCGCCAAACCCAGTAGGGCGGTCGAAGTTCGTGAAGGTGCGTGCAGTTCGGTCGCGAGATCTCAGCTCTATCAGCCTCTGACAGGCGATTTGCGATAGGTGACGAAGTCTTCCTGGTTCCGGAAGAGAGCCAGCGAGATGCACCCCCTTCGTATGCAGCTGCACAGGCTGATTCTGTCCCGCCCTACTGGGAAACTACTATCCATGCCCCATCCTCCTCCAACACACCCGGTGAGATGATCATAGATGGTCTTCCTACCGGCTCACTATTCTCCTTCCTGTGGAACATGCTCGTCTCGATATCCTTCCAATTTGTCGGTTTCCTGCTCACCTATCTCCTCCATACCACACATGCGGCCAAAATGGGGTCAAGAGCTGGTCTAGGTGTCACCTTGATACAGTATGGCTTCGCGATGAGAAGTAGAACCGATGAATGGCTGGATAACGGAGATAACCCGACCATTGACGGTTGGGGGACCCCGCCAGAGCCCAAACCCATCTTCGAGACACCTGCCGAAGCCGAAGAATGGTACAAGAACTTCAACACTACCAGTGTGCTGCAGCCCAGCACCCCCGTCCCAAATAGCCAAGGAGGCATGTTTGGTGACGCAGCCGCCGAATGGCTGTCATTCTTCCTCATGACCATCGGTATGTACACGGTATCACTACATTGACCTATGACGATGTAGACTGACTGCTATCTTTACTTCCAAGGCTGGTTCCTTCTGCTGACGTCTCTCCTGGGCTTCTGGCGCGTGAAGCGATGGGAGCGAAGTATCCTATCTTCACAAGCCTCCGATAATACCCCATCATCCATGTCAGACAGCCAGGCCCGCAATAACGCCTTGGCTGCGCGTCTCGAACGAGCTTTCGGGATCCGCGGATTGGCTGACGGCTCACTCGTTCGCACCGGGCTCGGATTCCCCGGTGCTCATTCTCATACTCTATTCGACGCTGCTGAACCTGAAGAAGAGGAGAGTAACACACAGCCGACGAGAGGCGAGTATGTCATCCCCGTCGATCCTAGTACCGTTGAGCCCGAGCAAGCCGGTCGATTGGTCAGAGCCCTACAAGATGAGGCGAACTTGGCCCGGGATCTCAGATCAGCAGGGTTGCTTTGAGGTAGCACAGGCTCTGCCTTCTCATTGGCTTTCATGCATCGGTGACGTCTGATCTTTCTCGGTCCCGGTTTCTCTCACTGTTGGTATTCTTATGTCGTCGTTTCGCATACGGACTTGATTCGGATCCCTACTACACCTTTCGTTCCTGTACATCGTGCCATCTGTTTCGCGACGCTCTCTGCAAGCGGTCACACTCTCGTTTCTTCATTGTACTTATAGAGGTTCATGACATCGTCGTTTCTTTTGATCTAATATAAAACAGCCTAATGTATCAACAACCAATCACGACTCAAATCATGCTGTCGGGAAACGCCTGTAAACATACTCTTCACAAAGGTATGACATCACTTGTACAAGCACATTTCTACGATTTCTACACAACATACATTTGGCTGTTATCTTCTACTCTCTCTTCGACATCCCAACATCCACAGTCCTTCCCCTTTCACGAGCTTGTCCACAACTTGTTCATCGGCGGAATGAAAGGTTTTACGGAGAATTCAACAACGGAACAAGGGTAGGAAATCTCAAACTTCTCCAGCACAGTGGGATGGAGGATGCCGAGAACGCCAATCTCGAGATCATCTGTCGCATTGAAGACGGACTCAATCTGACGCTTGACGGTAGTGAGACCACTTGAACTGTTACCCTTTGGCGGTGCGCGATAATAGATGGTCGCTGCTCGGCCGGGGAAGAATGTGGGATCTAGAGGGAGTATTGATCAATGCGCGGCCATAGAATGACCTGATTGCCTGCATACCATTTCTTTCTTTGATATAGTATCCTGTCGGCGCCTTCGCATCCGTGCTTGCAATCCGGGGGACCTCTAGCATTTGCATAATCCTGTCCAGTAGACCGTGGATAACCTCGAAACCAGCCGTCTTGTTACACCAGACAGCAGCAGCGTGCCTGACGTTCCTTGTCTGACGTTCCTTCTGGGAATCTTTAAAGACTACATCTCCAGTCTCGAATATACGGATTGGGAGCGGATGAGAGCGGTTCTCGCGAATGGTCTTCAGTAAACCTGGGAGTAGAGAGGTACGGACAACCTGAAATTCGAGGGTCTTGGGGTTGGCGAGACGCACGACCTGCTTGCCATTGTCTTTACGGTTGAGCCAGTCGAAATTCTCCTCATGTGAGCACTGAAAGTAGCGCGTGGTGAGTCAAACAGGTGATGGCCCCTCGAGTGATGTTCTTACCAAGATCAAAGGGAAGACTTCAACCCAACCCGCGAACGCCCACTCCCTCCTGATGATATCAGTGATCTTGCTGACCTTTAGAGGCTGTGCCACCGTACTCGTCGGAGGGAAGGTATCGGGGAGGTTATTGTATCCGTACGCAATAGCTGCATCCTCGACCAAATCGCACTCGTGCATGATATCCGGTCGGGTTGGCGGTATATCCACGACGACCTCGTCCTCGTTATCTCCAGGGACAGCGGTCAATGTCATTTGTTCGAGAAGTTTGGCAAGCGCGGGAGCCTTGAGATCAAGACCGGTGCAGGAGTTGATGTAAGAGGCCGTTGTGGTCATTGGTCTATACGCAAGATCGGGTGTAATACGCGCGGTCCCATCTGGGTAGATGACCTTGCAGGGCTCGATGCTAAGAGGGTGTTAGCTATCTGGTGTGTGAATTACAAACTCCGAAAACGTACGTGAACGGCTCTTCGCAATACTCGGAGAACATGGTGGCAATGATGTTGACCACAATTCCGAGCTTGGTTTCGTCTGTTGCGGTAACATCGATGAAGATGTTTCGGGTGTTCAGGGTGATTTTACTGTGCTCAGAGTTGATGATTGGAGGCATCGAAGCGACAGTACGCTTGGAATCGTAGATGATAGGATATACGGGTGAGTCCCTGATAATGGGCAAGTACCGTGCCAAATGCTTCTCTGACTGCAAAGACGAGCTGTGGGACAATGTCTAGAAAACACATTTTGTGTACACACCTCGTAAACAGTCATCAGCTCTTCAGCGGTATATTCTTTGTCCTTCGAGAGAGGAACAAACCGAATGTCTTTTGGTGGTCTGGCCTCATACGAGAAGGGAGGTTGCAAGGTGTCGAGGTCGTGTGTACCTATCGCAACGAATTGTCGCCGCCGGCAAATATTTTGATGGAGCTTGTCCTGCAAGTCAATGAAGGATTCATACGATCTTTGAGTGAACTTGACATTTCGCAAGATTGCGCATGCAAAGTACGGCCGGATATGCTTCGTCTGTGATAGAACGTGAGCGTGACTGGAGATATGAAGGAAACACACTTCGTACCTCAGGAGCAATAGTTGCTGTGACCAAGTTCCCTTCTCCGCCTTTGGGATGTACCAGTTTATATACAGGAGGTTTGTCCTTCCCCAAGTACACACGAAGTGCACGAGCAATTCCCTCAATGCACAGTAGATCGTATCTATACCATTCATTTTGTTGAGAGGGATGGATCATACCTAAAAACGAAGGACTGACCTGTTCGCTGGTATCTCGATCTTGAGTTGCTATAATATGACGCATTGTGAGCTCATCGTCTACTTGCATGTTAACCTACTTACAGGGCGCTCGGCAGGTAGCCCCTTCTTCTTCAGGGCCTCTACCTCTTCAGTTGTCTGAAAAATATTCACTGAGCACCAAGAATATAGCATGTCAAATGATCCCTTACATCTTCATCTAGCTCGAGGCCAAACTCGAATAATAGTCTGTCAAACTCCTCCGGAGCTACATAGAATAAGCAGAGGTCATTAAAATGAAAGGTGCTCGTACTGACAGTATTTATGACCGAGCCGTTCCCAGAGCTCTTCCTTGTCAACCGCTACGGTCGGCATGATAGATCAGAAAAGAGTGGTGTAAGCTTATGGTTAGGAGAGAGCGTGCAAATCCAGCATATGATCGAGTCAGTTATCCAGCGATCTGATCTGGCGTTGAGTAGATCTACTAATCGACCAAGTGATGCCCGGTCCTCCCTGAGTATCAGCTTCTCATTGGCTGAAGATCACGTGTCGTCGGCCGATCGGCGCATTCGGACTCATCCAGATTTCACTCGTTTCAGCTGCCGCACTTGTGCCGACTAAGAACCTCTCACTTGCAGGCTTCAGCGCCGTGTACTTTGAAAAGTATTTATACCTATCTGCATGCCGCATAGGACACCCATGTAGATTCATTGACCCCCCACAAAATGACCGCACACGACCCAGAAAAAGCCGTTTTCTCCCTGGGGGAGAAACCACAAGGCAACGCTTCCCCACCCGACGACGATAGCATAGTCATGCAGGCCTCAGGCTCGAATGAGACACCCTCGAGTAGTATCGAAGATAGAGAAGATAATGAACAACCTCATGAAAAGCCAGAAAACAGTGTAAATGCGGCACCTGTCAAACCGTACAGTGTGTTTTCGACGAATGAGAAATGGCTCATTGTCGCCATGGCCTCAATTGGTGGCTTGTTTAGGTATGTGTATCGATTGTAGGTGATGTGTCCAGGTCCTCTGACGCTCCATATTGTCTTGGCCAGTCCTCTGACATCGAACAGCTACTTTCCCGCCATCCCAACCATCTCTCAACAGTTCCATAAATCCATTGAACTAATCAATTTGACGGTCACGGTATATGTCGTCTTTCAAGGGATCGGTATGTTTATATTTCTCACTCAATAAATTATTAAATAATAAGTGACTAACAATCGATACAAGCCCCCATGCTGTGGGGTTCAATTTCTGACCGACTAGGAAGACGGCCGATATTCCTTATCTGTCTCCTTTTCCTGGCTTTAACATGCGTTGGTGTGGCATTGACGCCTACTAACGCTTATTGGCTGCTGCTATTTCTCCGGTGCCTACAGGCTTTTGGCTCCGCCAGTACCATCGCGTTAGGTCAGTGACACGGTACGCCGCTTCTACCACAGATACTGAAGTTCATGTATTAGGTGCGGGAGTTATAGCCGACGTTGCTGAGCAGAAGGAGCGCGGAAGCTTTTACGGCGTTTACAGCGTCGGTCCTATGGTATGTACTCCTATAGTCTGTTTGTAACGCAGCGTTTTGTTACCTATTAGGTTGGTCCATGCATCGGTCCCATCATTGGTGGCGGCCTGGCCCAAGGGCTAGGATGGAGGTAAGTCTCTCTTGTGTCCGTAAGTGCGTCAGTCATTGATCTCGGCTACTATTGAGATCCATCTTCTGGTTCCTGTGCATCTGCTCCGGTGTTTGCCTTGTTATCATGTTTCTGTGAGTACCTGTCGTCTATCCTGCCTACCCACGACTAACAACCATGCTAGCATTTTCCCGGAGACCCTACGTGCTCTCGTTGGAGATGGGAGTATTCCTCCGCCTAAATACTACCGAGCACCTATACCCATCATTGGACAGAAGCGTATCCAACATACTGGCGTAGAAAGACCTCCGCCCAAGCCGGTCCCAAACCCGTTCACGATCTTTCTCTACCTTGATATCTCCATCCTTCTGGCTTTCAACGGCGTCGTGTGCTTGGTGTACTATGGCATCAACACGTCAATAGCCACACTCTTTCATGAGGTATATCCCGACCTCACTGAGACAGAACTAGGGCTTTGCTTCCTATCTATTGGAGGAGGTATGCTACTCGGAGGTGTCGTAAACGGTAAAATCCTGGATAGAGAATATAGAATAATTAAACAGAAAACGTTGCGCAAGTTTAGACAAGCCTCCCCTAAAGGAGATGCAACATCGGACGATCAAATTATGAAGGAACACTTTCCATTAGAATTCGCGCGGTTTAGACTCGTTCCTTGGTACATGGCAATATTCACGGCAACGTGTATCGGGTACGGGTGGACGCTGCAGACCAAGGTGCATATCGCGGCGCCGATTGTTCTACTATTCATCAGTAAGCCCATCTCGTGCATCACAAGTGTCCCAATCGACTGACCATCCCGCGCAGTGGGCTACTGTATCATCTGTATAATGAATACCTCCCAGACGCTGATTGTAGATCTCCTGCCTCACCTGGGTGCGTCCGCCACCGCTTGCGTGAGTAATCTAACCGTTTATTTTGACACGTATTTACTGACAATGTGCGCCAAGAACAATCTTGTGCGATGTTCTCTGTCCGCGGCGATGACCGCGGTGATTGATCCCATCATTCGAGGCGTCGGCATTGGCTGGGCGTATGTTATCCTCGGCGCCATGCTAATTGCGGTGTTCCCTACCATATTCCTTGTCATGTATCTTGGCCCTCGGTCCCGCAGGAAACGTCGAGCCAAGCAGGTGAGCCAAAGTCTCTCCACTGTGTTCACCCTACTCAATCACTGATTTATTCGAGCAGACTTAAAGACCTTGTACTTAAGGTGTCTCACATTGAACTCATCGACATGCTCATCTGCTTGACTCAGGTATACAATATATACCCCATGCTTTGCTTTGTCATTATGTGACATGGTGTTCTGTTGCTTTCCTATGACAATTTCTGGTCCCTAAGGCGGTGTGAACATTAACAGGAATACCGTCCAATTCAATGTGGTGTATCGTCCCGATACGTCCATAGATATAGTGATACAACGACAAGTGATAGTACAAGGAACGACGAGCACCATCGTTCGATAAATGTTCATTTCCGGTAGAACTGTAAGTGTAAGTCAGCAAATGTCAAGCAACTGATAGGAAGATAGACTGATCCTTACGTTTCTACGGAAGTTGAACCACAAGGATAAACATCCTCGATCAAAGCTGCTTCGGAAGCCCCTACGTCACAACGCTCATGTCAGCAAAACGACGCATTGATGTGATGTAAGAACACACCGTTTGTGAGAGAACTCCCATTCACGATTGACAATCCTGAACGCAATGTCTTCGTAAGGAGGGCCCGCGCTGAAATGCAAAAGCACGGTCTCATCATTTCCAGGCTCCTTGATGATTTTGTATGTGGGAGCTTTAGATTTGTCGATGAGATCGGGATAGAAAATGTTGAATTTGTATCCTTGGACGACTTTCGGGGGAGGATTGTCCGTGCTGTACACTGGTTAGCTAAATGTTTTAAAACTATACTGTGAAAAGGGTACGTACTCATAGTGAGTTTGATTGTATTTGTTCCACTCGTACCCAGTATGAACGCGATTGAAGTACCGCGGTTTTCTCGGACGCCATTTGTCCTCCCAATTGTAGGAAGTAGGGTGAGCAATTTGTTCTTCGACGTTGAAGAGCTCTTCCTCTTCTTCCAAGTCCCGCTCTGCCTCTGCGCGATAAAGTGCCTCTGCCAGATCTGCATTGCTCGGTGCCTCAGCGCTTTGCGTCTGAGTTGGAGCTTGTTGGGTTTTGGGTACGAAGCGAGAGGCGGCAACGGAACGGCGTTGTTGCATCTAACATATCTTGAATACCCCACACATACACACATAGCTTTGAACGGTACTTACGAGTGACCGCAAGTCTTCAATTTCAGTGACAATGTCGATCTGACGTTCATCATAGGGAAGCCTTCGAATGTCAATGAGAGCTGGACTCATCGAGCGATCGTATGGCTCGACTTCCTCTGCTGGTTCGGAATTCTGTCCTGTTCCGCCTACTTCTGCGGCAGCATCGCGACCGTCCTTGCGAGCACCTGTTTTCTCGACACCAGCCAGAAGCTCCTGCTGCGCCTGTAGTGCCTCATCTCGCTGTTTCTTCCGAAGCTGTTCGAGTCTGTTCCGAACCACAACTTCGTGCAAACTCTTCAGCTTCGACTGGAACACCGTGAGTACTCAGATCCACTAAACAAGCTGCATAGAGCTGACCTTAGCTTTCCAGACAATGACTTTTTTGAGCAGATTTTCCCAATACTCTTCGTCTATGGGTTCTCCACTGCTGAGCTTACCCTGGATTTGTCTTTGTAGCGCCACAAGATGATCATAACTTTTGCCTTGTAGCAAAGCCGTAATGTCGGCTTCCACAGCAGCAGCGGCTTCCATGCCCAACCGTTTATTTGCTTTGACACGATCCAATGCGTCTTTAACAACGACCATCATATGCTAAAGGATTCCCATGAGATGAGATATAATTGGAACAGAAAGCAAGAGACACAACACACCGTCCAGAATTCAATATTGGTCTCAGATGTCTCCAGAGACAAGTATCGCTCGATATCATTATGCAGCTCTTCCACCTGACTGGGCGTGAGATTCTAGAGGCACCCGTTAGAACGCAAGTACGGTGAGTTGTGAACACGGCGTACATCAATGATCTTGTAAGGTTCGTCGAGGTCAATTTCAAGCTCCTCGTCGTCGATTTCGGCCTCCTCCTCTGTAGGTGGGTTAACATAACGCAAGTTAAGGGCCAAGAAATCGACGGCCTTCGCCCTTTTCTCCTTTATACGGATGGCCGCTCTCGTGCGCTCTTGTTCAAGCTGGAAGACCTCATCCTTCGAGAGCCAGTCTGCCATCTGAGCGGATTCCGCAAGTCGCTGCATCCTAATTTCCTCCTCTTCACGCAATCTTTGCTCGGCTTCTCTCTCTGCTCGACGTCTATTCAACCTCTCCAACTCTTCCTTGGCTTCCTGCCTGCGAATTGCATCTCTCCTTTGAGCTTCCGCCAAAGTGAGGCCTTGTTTCCGCTCCTTCTCATTCTTCTTATGCCAGCGGAATTGTTGTCCCAGGTTGACGTCATGGAAGGGATTATCGGTTGCGCTGTATACGCTTAGTTCTGCAACTTGTCGCGCTTCCTCTTCTTCCTTTATGCGCTTCTTCTCTGCTTTACGGGCCCTTCTTTCCTCAGATTTCTCCCTCTTTCGCCTACATAGCTTTGTCAGTGACGAGGTTACATACAACGCAACGAAATACATACCTTTTCTTATCAGACTCTTTGCTGCGACTCCGGTGCTTTTTGCGTCGAGATCCGTCTTTATCCCTACTCCTGCTCCGACTCTCTGTCCGACGCCGTTTCCTTCTATCGTCAGAGTCATCGTCGACATCATAACGAGACGACCGCTTGTCCCGAGGAGACCTATCTCTCGACCTGTCTCGATACGTTGACCTCTCGTAGTCGGGGGACCTATCTCTCGACCTGTCTCGACGTCTTGACCGTTCATGGTCTCGATGCTTTCTCTCGTCCCGGTCCCGGTCGCGGCCACGATCCCGTTCGTACGGTGAGACTGAGCGGTCCCTTCCCATGTTATATATGCCGCGAAGAGTGCAAGAGGTAGACTCACAGCCCTAGAATTTCTAGTCGAAGTGAGGTGTCGGTGAATGGAAGTCACAGTGGCAATAAACACGAATTAACAAGCGCCCATGGCTCGATCACCAACACACTATAGTACTCACTAGTACTGGTGCACGTGCACGTGAACCGAGGGTGTTGCTTCTCAGTCTAACTCTGCCAGTGGGAGTGTCCGAGACAACTCCTTGAAGCCTGCCAGCAGCATCCCCTCTTGCCCGCAGGTTCTTGGTGACTTGTGCCCCCCATCATCTTCGCCAAATCTCCCATACATCAATACGCGTCGTCCTGTATCAATGCCATCTCTGAGTAGTTCCCCTCGACATCTGAACCGAAACCTCAGGCGGAACTTCCCTCTATTGGCCAGGAGATTTCAGACAAAGCCTCGATATGAGTATGTCCCCCTGGAAGAAGACGACTCAGGACCCATGTACGCTCCGCCGGCTGGGCTAGCTACTCCTCGACAGGTAGCCCCCAGCACGTCGTTCCAGTCAGAACAACCTATCTAAATCTCTCATGAATAGCTGGTTCGGTTTCTAGATGAATATGTTATTGGCCAGGATAACGCGAAGAAAGTATTGTCTGTGGCGTACGTGCGCTCGTCCCTGCTTTGCAATGTGTTGCGTGACCCAAGGGATATTCAGGGTATTCAATCACTATAACCGAGTACGGGCCAACCTAGAAGCAATGCAGGATCAAGAACCTGAGAATGTCTGGGAGTCGACACCATCAGAGAATCGTACGTATGAGGTACAATATGGGGATTCTAATTCTCGGTCAACTGAGTTTGCAGCTTCCTATGGAGGGGTAACTTCTGCGTCTGTCCATCCTCATCCCTACCGCTCGCCGCTACCCTCAACATCACTACCGCTCCATTCTCGCCATAAGTTTCCTCTATTTGAGAAGAGCAATGTGTTGGTGGTGTATGTCATGTTATTACCCTTGATTTCTTGTGGCGTCATGATACATTCTATCAACTTGTTCCTGTTCGCAGAGGTCCGACAGGTTCCGGTAAGTCCCCCCTCATGCGCCTATGTAAGATTATGATGAAGACGATTTTTTACAGGGAAGACACTGCTAGCAAAGACACTTGCTAAAGTTCTTGATGTACCATTCTCCGTAAGCGATGCTACGTCTTTTACGCAAGCAGGCTGTTCGTGCTTTTTTCCCGCTCAACACGTAGTTCGGCAATTGATTCAAAGACGCAGATGTTGGAGATGACGTGGACATGTGCATTCAACGCCTCGTACGCACTCCGTTCCTGCGTCCAGGATCACAGCGCTACAATACTCATAATGCATATAGCTACAAGCGGCCAACTGGGATCCGATACGGGCTAGCACAGGTATCGTCTACATAGATGAAGTCGACAAACTGGCGCGGAGAAACGGACCCTCTGGATCCGAGGGTAGTCGCGACGTCGCAGGTGAAGGTGTCCAGCAGGCCCTTCTCCGGATGATGGAAGGGTCAGTGGTCACTGTTCAAGCTAAAGGCGGCGGCGAGATGCCTCCGACCGGTATTGAAGGAAGGTCAAGACCTCCTCGGAATATGAATACTGCTGGACGTGAGTATCCTGACAAATGTGCATTTGCATTACATGGTAAACCAAGCATACACAGCAAGAAGCGATACATATAACATTGACACTTCGAACGTTCTCTTTATCCTCTCTGGTGCATTTGTCGGTCTGGACACCGTTATCAGACGAAGAATGACCAAAGGGTCAATCGGTTTCACCGCAAATCTAGCTTCGAAGAGCGAAGAAGAGAACCCCACTGGTGCTATGCCCTTCTTCACGCCCAATGGTGGGATGACAGCCAAACCGAATATTCTCGACCACGTCGAACCTACAGGCATGCAGACGTTTTTTGATATAGTTGTTACGTCTGACTGATTCTTTCTACTCCCAGATCTTGTGAAATATGGGTAAGGGTAACCTCTTGTCTTACTATGATTCATAATCCCACTATTTCTCTAGCTTCATCCCTGAATTCATCTCGCGACTACCCTCAATAACTTCCCTGGCACCGCTTACACCAGGAGATCTCCGACGAATCCTGACAGAAGTTAGAGGATCCCTTGTATCCCAGTATACTGCACTCTTTGGTTACTCTGGCGTAGAGATCCGATTCACATCTTCCGCATTGGACGAAATCTGCCGCAAAGCTGCTGAACGAGGAGGTGGCGCGCGCGGACTGAGAGGAATAATGGTACGCCATTCTCATCCCTGGCCTTGTTTGCTGAGATTGACGTTGGTATTTGATTTCATATCGCAGGAGTCGATTCTACTGCAGCCTATGTATGAAGTGCCGTAAGTGTCCTTGTTATGTGTATGATGTCATTGAATGGATCTGACCTACATGCGTCAACAGTGGTTCGGTAAGACAACTTACGGAAATCTTATAGGTTGTAGCTCATTCCCTTGTCACGTACAGACCATTAGGCATGTTCTCATCACGGATAGCGTCGTGAAAGGGGAACAAGCACCATTATACTGGCGAAAGGGTGAAGCACCCGCATTTTGGGCAGCTTGGGCGGAAGAAGAGGAGAAGAAACCATCGCTTGGACTATGAACTTTTCGACGCCAACTTTGTACTTCAGTCGCGGATTGTGTATTTCTATTGCGTGTCAATTTGCTATGGTCGACTACTGGTGCCACACGGTCAGATGGTGATGGGGATATAATGAGACAACACAGGCGATATCATGCCATACTCCGGTGTAAGGAAAGGGTGGGTAAGAATACAGCTCGTTTACTCAGTCTTCTCTTCTGCCTTAGGCTCTTCGGCCTTCTCTTCCTTGGGCTCCTCCTCCGCTTTGGGTTCCTCAGCCTTGGGCTCTTCCTTTTCTTCCTCCTTCTTCTCCTCAGCTGCAGGAGCAGACTCTTCCTGCTTCTCCCCACCAGCCTTCAGGCTTGCGTTAATCTGCTGGGCCTTCTCAAACTCCTCCTTGAATTGATTAGCATCTGTAAGCATGTAGATATCGTTAGCAATGAGCGAAATAAGGACTGATCAGTATGGCGTACTCTCAGCGTTAGCAAATCGGATGGCAAGGGTCTCAGAGGTCGGAGGCTCCTCAGAGTAATCAGCAGCAACTTTGTAGACCCAGCTTCGGTCTGAACCGATGTTTGGCTGGAGCTTCATTTCAGACGAGACTGGGAAAAGTTAGTATCGCGATATCAACGTGGACGCAGCTCAAGTCGACTGACTTGCGTGATTGGCGCAAACCTTCAAGGTCTTATCACGACGCATCACAAGTCGGACTTTCTTCGTCTCTCTGTGCTGCAGAAGACGAACATCGCCAGTACCCCGTTCCTTCCATTCGTTGGTCTCCGTGGCAAAACGGAAGAGTTTGGCACGCCTGAAAGACGCGATCAGATGAGAGATTATGCCGGAGGATTCAGATATGTCCTACATCTTGAAGAGTACATCCTCGTCCTCTTCGAAGGTCTTGGTCTCGACCTGTTCAGTGAGCTTGATGACAGGCTCGAAATGAGGATCGTGCTCCTCATCCTGTTATAAGGAGGTCACCGACAGAGAAAAAAGTCAGCCGAGATGTACAATGTAAAGAAAGTCGTAACTATAACGCCACGCGCAAGATCGGTGCGGCTGTAATGAACATACCCGGGGTGCAAGCGCGTCAGTGTTTTCAGCCATTATAGGTACAGAAGAAGTGTTGTAGAAGGCAAATTATGAAGGATGAGATGAATGCAGAGGCGAAAGAAAGTGTACGGTCGCGTGTACTTATGCAAACCCTTGACCAAGATCAGATCCAATGCATCTGATCATCTACGCTCTGCCCAGACCCCAGCCACTCTATTTTTCCACTAGTGTCCCGGGTCCTCCGCTTCAGCCACACTCACGCTGTGCGCGACTTGGACACGCTCGGTATACTCTACACTCACCACGTAACTCAACAATGCTACGGATACCCGGCCATGGCCTGCTCGCTTTGTGGGCCTTGGTGCTCCTTGTGCTGCCCAGTTTTGTATTCGGACATATGATCGAGGTTCCTGCCTCTAAAAAGGAATGCTTCTTCGAAGACTTGCATGTTAATGACAAGGTACCTGACTTTCTCAGTTGAATGCAAGGGGAAAGACTGACGTAGCGGCGGGACAAGATGACAGTAACGTACCAAGTTGGTGGAGGCGGCCACCTTGACATCGACTTCTGGGTATGTCTCATGTCTCGTCGAAAGTGATTGCTCTAACGCTTTCGCGGCAGCTGGTTGACCCGGAGGGACATGCACTCGACAAGCGTATCAAGCAGTCGACTGGAACAGTGTCAATTACAGCTTCCAAAGACGGTCGTTACGAATACTGCTTCTCTAATCAAATGAGTACAGTGGTAGACAAGATGGTCAGCTTCAACGTGCACGGTGTGATATATGTGGACGAAGATGGTATGCCAATCATTCTCCAACAAACCATTGCACCTCATCTGAAAGCATATAAATAGACACTGTGGCTCCTATTGAGCGCGAAATTCGTAACCTTGCTCAAGGTCTGACAGCGGTCAAGGATGAACAGGAATATATTGTCGTTCGCGAGCGAACGCACAGAAACACAGCGGAATCCACCAATTCTAGAGTAAAGTGGTGGTCTGTGTTACAGGCTATTGTCTTATTCATCGTGGTCGCATGGCAAGTATACTACTTGAAGGTATGTCACTTATCCTGTCATAAAGTGGGACTCCAAATTCTGACTTGCGTTTCGCAGTCATTCTTCGAGGTCAAACGTGCATTCTAGATATATTCCTTAATACACCTGCTTTCCATCTTCTCGCAACTGAGAGTGAAACGACATTTCCATATAATAAGAACAGTAAAGCTGGTAATGAGGCAGCAAAGAAACCAAGTTCTAGTATGATCAACCAAAAAGAAAACAGTAAAACGGGGTATGACAGTAATTTGACAGTGCTAATGCGCCGAACGTACATAGAGTCGTGAAAGGTCGTCATAGGATACAAACCAACAAAGCATACGAAAACAATCACTCAACGCCAGGTTGGTCTTGGGATGCCGCGAAAGCTGAGTTCCCCACTTGTGTTTGCATCTCTGAGTTTGGACGTGGTAGCCAGCTTGGACTGTTGCAACATTAGCAACGACGGCCGTTTCGCCCTCTTCGCAGGCGACATAGGAACCCTCCGGGGTCCACTGGACACACTCTTTCTCAGCTCTCCGGAGTCCCTGCGCTCGGCGGGAGATAGCTGGGGAATCATGCTCGACCGTCTGCGACCCCGTTCTGGGCGAACAGGACCAATGTTCGACTTCCTTCGCCCGCTCTTGCTTGCACTGATGGCCGTGGCACGCAAAGCCGTGGGCATCCTCTTGGAAGGGCTTACTTTGTCGCGGTTCTTGGGAACTGTCAGAGTGTCATTTGTACTTCCGGAACTGCTGCTCGACTCGGCGGTCGGAGAAGGAACACGGTTCATGTTGCGGTCAGAGAGGGGCGGCGCACGCTTGGGGGATCCTTGACTTTCATCAGCTTCGGCGAGACTGCTCAAGACTGAGCCACGGGACCGATTTTTGAGGAAGTTAGGGTCGAGCCTGCTCGCCCTCGGCCTCTTGCCGCCCACTCGAAGGTCGCCGTTTCCAGTGAACGATGAGTTCAGCGACGGTGCGGACGAGAGACTGAAGCTGACGCTGTCGTCCGTCTTCTCGTCCTCCCACTCGCTCTCAGAACCGAGGGGCGTGCTTCGACCAAGACGAATGCCTGATGCTGACTCAACGAATGGCGAGTCATCTGCAGATGGTACCACACTGTTCCCCGGACTCATGACTGCGATTATAGGAGTGTTGCCCAAGCCTCCGTCATCGATGTCGCCCTGGCCAGCCTCATCCTTCCATTGCACGCCCTTCTTTTTCCCCTTTTCCTTGTCTGAGACTTTGCGATAAGGAGGCGCCAGGCTAGAACGCAGAGACTTGCGTGGAGAGCGGTGATGTGATTTACGGAGAGGGGATGATACAGATGAGCCATAGGAGGATGTGCGTCTCGATACTTTGGTCTTTGGTTGCTGGGTAATGACGGGTCCAGAGGAGATCCTGCCCTTCCCGAGGTTGGTGGGATACTTGAAGGCTTCGAAGGCGGACGTGCCTTGAGGCATTGGTCCAAGTGCATACTGGGCGGTCGAGTGACCCAACAATGCTTTGAACGCCTCATCGTTACCCTCAGCGACGTTGCGCAAGGAGGACGCGATGGCTTGCACGGCAGAGGGCATATCACTCCCGCTCCGTTCACTCGTCTCCTGAAGCATACGGCTTGCTTGGCTCAGCATGACCGTACATCTGCCAACCATGCCGATCAACCCCACGACGGTCTCTGCTTGACCTTGCACGGCCTCTTGGAGGGCCTCGCGTTTGGCTTCGGCCTTGATGCGTTCCATCTCCGCCTTGCGCCAGCGTGCATCGAGTTTGATGTTGTCCACAGTAGTCTCGTCAAGTTTGTCAGAACGTCGTTCACTCATTGCGCGAAGTGTGGCTTCGAACATGGCGCCAGAATTGTTGGATTTCTGCAGGCGAGCATTCAAAGCTGATTGTGCCTTCAATACTTCTTCCTCGGGACGTGCCAAGGCTTGGAGGAGGCCTCGCTCAGCCTCGATATCGGCAGAGGGCCCTGAGGATGAGGAAGACGCCTGCGCATCTAATTCGGCCAGACGGGCTCGGATGACCTTGAGTTTGGCTTCGGCAACGGAGAGCTTCCCTGCACAATTAGCTCCATCCACGATTGAAGCTTGAGTCTGCTCTGTCTTGAGCTGCATATCCTTCTTCGCTCTCTCGACCTCTGCACTGGCTTCTTTCTTCCTCCTATTCTCCTTCTCCATTTCGGCATCTCTCTTCCCGGCCAATTTCGCTTTTAATTCAGCGACCTCATCGTTCAGTCGTTTGATTGCCTCGACGTACTGTCCGACGTGTCGATCGACATTGACTACGTTGCGAGTTACAACTTTAGTCTTGATCTTCGTAGCGCGTTCGGCATAAAGTAAAGTGTTATGTGTATCGTCGAAATGGATGGATGTAGGTGCGACGCAAACGATCATGACGGTCTTGCAATTGCCACCCAAAGAGAATTTGAGGAGACGCGTGAGCTTGCTGTTTCTGTACGGGATATGTCGAGTTGCTCCGCCGCTTTCGCAGAGAGCGTTGATACAATTACCCAACGCGAGAAGAGACTTATTGATATTAGCACCCTCCACCATACGTTGACCCATATTGGTTGTAGCTGCCGCTCGCTCACTACCTGCAAGGTCAATGATGGACAACGTGGCCATAGTACGCTCCTCGGTGAGGGATGCTGTTCGTGGAGACTGTGTGACGTGAATCTGGAGAACGGCATGGGAGCGAGAGGATGTTTCGTTTGCGTGTGTCGGCGACTGCGTCCTGCGCATGTTGCCCTGCAACACAATTTGCTTGACTTCATCTGCAGTGGAAGGTCTGAGCTCCACAAGCCCTACGACCTTCACTGTCTTGTCTTCTCGTATCTGTAGGCCTCCGCGTGGAGTTGGGGAACCCGGTTCAGAAAGGAGGTCTCGGATTTCTTCGTTGTAGATCTCCAGGAAGGTGACAGAAACGTCGACGTTATATTCCTCTCTCCTGTCCTCGATCTCTGAGAATAAATCTGCCATTGTAAGGTAGATTATCCCGGGATCCGTTTCTGTGCCGCTGATGGTATGTGTTTTACCACATCCAGTGGCCTGAAGTCGCGTTCAACAAAGGGTCTCGGGATCTAGAGATAATACTCACTCCATATGCGAAGATCGTTGCATTGAACCCGTCCAACAGATTCTTCAACAACGGCTTGGCCGTGTTCTCGTAAACCTCTCGTTGCTGCGCGTCGTGGTTGAACACGCGATCGAAGATGAATCTTCTATCTTTGTACCGCTTGGTACCGGGGGGCAAAAATCCACGTTCCATGAAGGCCTTTGAAGGATCCTTCTCCGCTGGGTCAAACGTAAGCACCCGATCGTCGACTATTTGTACTATATCCCGAATGCATGATTGACTCGTAAGAGGTCGACTCGGTGTGGAAAGCGCGGCATCGCCTCGTATAAAGTTGTCGTAGACTTGTTCTGGAAGACGTGCTGCTTCCCAAGGGGTAGGCGGACGAACTCGAACTGTGCGGCTAGCGCGTCAGATCTCGCATGCAACCAAGTTGAAATAAATATACCCGCTACAGTGATAGAGCCTGCAGCAACCATGGTGTTATCCCTCCCTAAAAGCAATACAGAAAGTGTGTCGCAGTGGGCGGGTCAAGATGGAGGTGGAGGTGATGGTTATGTTGGTGGTAGTTGGTGAAAGGTAAAGTCGAACCAACAAGGCAGGTGACCTGTAACACGCGGTCCACGCGCATTCCCACGTGATCGCGCATTTGCTTCACGACCACCACCATGTCTGCGACGACCATTCAAGTGACAGAGCCAGCGGATTTCCATGTCCACCTTCGCCAGGGAACATTCGCGGAGCTGGTAGCAAGGCATGTTCGACTCGGAGGATTTTCGTTGGCATATGTGATGGTACGTATTCCCTCACTGTCGGAAGAAAAAGAGAATTGACGAACTCAAAGCCCAATCTGCAACCTCCGATCCGTAACACAGATGAAGCCCTGCTGTACAAAGCTCAATTGCAAGCCATTGACCCCAGCGTTGAATACTTGATGACGCTATATCTATCTCCAGACCTGACCCCTGATGAGATTCGCAAAGCTTCGCAGGCTGGAATCGTAGGTCGGCATCAGACTATCAGGATTCCTTGATTGCGACATAATCCAAATATTGGGATCTCTAGGCGTGAAGTCGTACCCTAGAGGAGTCACAACCAACTCTGATGGTGGCATAGAGTCTTATGAAGCATACTACCCTGTCTTCCAGGCCATGGAAGAAGAGGACATGGTTCTGAATCTTCACGGCGAGGTTCCTTCAGATCCCACCAACGATATATGTGTACTGAATGCCGAAGAAACATTCCTTCCACACTTGGTCAAGCTGCATGCGCGATTTCCTCGTCTTCGCATCGTACTAGAACACGCAACTACTCGCGCTGCCGTCGAATGCGTCAAAAGCTTGGGCCCAACAGTAGCATGTACTATCACTGCCCACCATCTGTCTCTGACTGTGGATGATTGGGCTGGTCAATCTTGGCACTTCTGCAAGCCTGTAGCCAAGTATCCTCATGACAGGCAGGCTTTAAGGGACGTTATTAAGGAAGGTAGGTATTGAGATGTGTTTAAGTGCGATCCTATTGATTGTACACAATTATCAGGGCACCCTCGCTTCTTCTTGGGCTCTGATTCAGCGCCCCATCCTCCAGAGAAGAAATCTATATCTGCGCCATCTCATGCATGTGCCGCCGGTGTATACACATCTCCGATCCTCCTTCCCCTCGTCGCCCATTTATTGGAATCGTTTGACGCACTAGATAAGTTGGAGAATTTCGCGAGTGGGTTTGGGAGAGCTTTCTATCGTAAGGAGGCATCCGGGAGAAAAGTCACGTTGCGCAAGACAACGGGGAAGGTGGTAGAAGAGGCTTGGGTCCTTGGCTCAGAAAAGGTTGTTCCATTCTGGGCAGGGAAAGAGTTGCAATGGGAGATTGTGGCCGAAGACAATATGAATTGATCAAGGAAGCAAATATGAGGCTGCAAAAGCCAGTGTAATTGTCCCAATCACAATGACTGAAGGAGTACGATCTTGACTTGTTCAGTGCAGCTCACAGAACTCCACTTTTTTTTCAACGAAAATCCAGTGATAGTGCTACATCGCATGAAATCGTTCTTAAAGTGATTCGCTGGGGGATGCAAGCGCTCTTGAGTCTTCGGCTTCAGTGTTCTATACCAGGCACTCTTGGTCCCTTCTGCCTGGCCACTAGCCGGTAGACGTTACCTACAGTGCGGGGCGCCAAGAGTAGGCGCCTCACTGGAGGCTTCATTTTTGCCCCTGGGGCCGGCAGATCAAAATTTAGGAAGGAAAGTGGGCAAACTGTGCAAAATCCTGCATTTTCGTATTCACGTGACCGTTCAGATTTCGGAATTCAAAAATCTTTTTCAAATAGACCTTTCCATGGCACCAATTTTGCTCCAAACAACATCTTAGTACTAATTTCTTTAATTAAGGCATACTATGCTCAAGTCTGATCACTGACTTTGCCACAGTTGTTGTCGGACACTGGCTTATGTACTGGCAGTTACTGCCGCTTGCAATGACGGTCGAGCGTCTACGCAGCATCCATTTATGGAGACAACATCACGTGTATTTTAATAAGCGCCTTATCTAATGTATTATGTAATCCCCATATATAGTAAAATTCAGATTTGGGATGACTCAAAATTTTATATCAAAGGATTTCGGGAAAGCAATGAGTTAGCCATAGTCTTTGATGCAAAAGGAGACGATTGGCGTAGTTTCCGTGACAATTGGAGGTGGTCAGAGGTCACTATAAATTGTTGCCATCAGAGGCCTCCGAGGCGTCGGTTTTGAGCGCCCCGCACTGTACTCGCCCTTACTCGCCCCGCTTAAGCTCCCTCGCAACCTGCAAGAGAAAACAACACTCAAGACGGCGTTCTCTGATCAATATCCCTGGACACAGAATGTGTTCCAGGTCTCTTTCCATTAATTCGAAGTGGGTATTGCCGAAGCATTGTGAACGACCTTCTTTATATGGGAACATGCATGTGATTGTGAGAGCTATGTGTTCGCTAAAGGTTCACAGCTATATTCAGCACATCACCATGATGGCATGACCGAGGCTGCTCAGACTCTCCAAGCCTCAGACTCAGAACTCTTTGAGTTCCATTGTGCAAGATACTGTCATGCTATTTCTCTTCTGCTGTCTGGTCCAATCGACTGCCAAAAATGTACTCAAAACTTAAATTCATTCATGAGGGTCATGTTGCATCCTGGTCGAGTGATCCTGAGGTCTGAAATGTGTGCGCTCCGACGTCTAATACTGTAGTTTTTCGACCAAATGTTCGTAATGATGGACGCCGTCTGACCAGGTCTGACTCGTAGTATGTGGAGCATGTCATCGGCGGCCGCTCCAGTTGCAAGTTGAGTGTCCAGGTCTGCCCGCCATGGGCAATGCTATTGTCTACAGCTGCAAGAATCGAGCAAGGCGAAGCTCGTTGTCCAAATGCCCGCTATCGACGTCATCTCTTACAGTAGTGGGTGCAAGCAGAACGCAACGGGACGGACTAGAAGATGGATATGGCCCATACTCGTTCGGGGCCTATAGGTAGGTGGTTACCGTGAATGGCCGGAGAGAGGAGAGCTTTAGTGGTTCTCACCGGTACCGGTATATATAACCAAGGCTTGACGTCGTCGGAGCTGCCTGTTGCACCTTGAACAGTTGCCTCAACGTACCTCCTGCAGTCCCTCGCGGAAAGCCTTCAGGCTACCTAGGTTCGTGCGTGATGTTATGGAATCCGAATTGAACCCTAACTCAATATTGCATTTCACCGCTAGTGCACACTGTCGCGGGATTGTTGACAACACTCATCCCATATTCGTTATGAGTGCGGACAGTGCACCGGCATGGCAGTCACACCACACCCTTGCCGCCACCACTGCCGCCAAACGCACCATATTGGACGCTCTCCCTCCCGAACTCATCGCAGAGATCCTCGATGTCTACGTGACATCTTGGTATGCACTCCTCGGTCCTAATTTGTACCAACCATGGCATCCCCCCGTCTATTCGTGGCTGAAAATGACACATATCTCCCAACTCTGGCGCAACATCGCATTGAACACGCCCCGGATATGGAGACACATCGCACTTACTTCGAATGTCGCATGTATAACAGAGATATTGAGGAGATCCAAACACACATCGCTCGAAATACTCGTAGACTCAAATAGGCTAGGTGAAAGGGTAGACATTCTCCACACAGTGTTCTCGCATATCACACGCATCGAGAGCATCAGTGGCATTTTCTCACATTCCATACATATTCGTGTGCTCAACGAACTCTGCAATGTGAGGGCACCGCGACTACGCTCGTTATTGCTCGAGGTCGACCCGAATGCTTCCATTAGCGAACAGCTATCCCTATCGTCCCTCAGCAAGCCAACCCTGACAGACTTGACTTTGGTCTGCTTTACTTTCCCAGCAATTACTCCCCTCCTTGTTCCAACCCTCCGCAAACTCGACCTTTCCTTTGCAGACCACTCGATCCCGATGTTGACTATGCTGGAGTTTCTGCAAATAATGCCCGCTTTGGATAACCTTCGTCTTCAGGATACCTTTAAGCATGCACGGTCCCTAAGCAGCTCGAAACCATGCACCAGCCCACCCGCACACTTCTGTAAACCAGTGACCCTGCCTCGTTTACGATCGTTGTGTCTCGAAGAAGAGGGTGATGGTTCGACCAGCACGTCGTTCTTACACCACCTCATCCTCCCAACCACTTGCGATATTCACTTGAGCTTCTTTAAATCAACAGATACTTCAACATTCCACCAAATGTTGGCCATTATCGCAGTGCATACCCGCACATTCGAAATCACATCGATGAACATCAGGTCATATAGAGGATGGAAATACGCCATTCACTGTAGTGCTAATTCGTCAAGACAGTTCTCCCTTCGTATACCTGCATTCCGCCACTCAGAAGCCGATCTCTCATTGGGTCCGGACCCGAACAATGATTGCCTCTCTCGCATATGCTCCATTCTTCCCCTCACCAAACTCCGAGCTCTGACAATCGGAGATATCTTCGTGTTATCGGTGCCTGTCTGGCTCGAAGCATTCGGACGACTCACCTACGTCGATACTCTCACAATCATCGAAGATACCAATTGGACCCTTCCGAATGTCCTCACTTCCTTGATTCCCTGCACTCCCGATACCAAACTTCCGGTCAACTGCTTGAAAAATGCAGACCATCCGTGTGACTATCTCATGTTTCCAAAGCTGCGGATTCTACGCATCGAGCGCATGCGGCCAAATATGACCAAGGGCCCATCGTACATATACCGAGGTCACGAGCAATACACGATTACTCTGCTTGAACGACTGTGCGATGCGCTCATTCGCCGCAAGATGGAAGGCTTGCCTTTGGGAGAGTTGATTCTTTATCGACTTCACGAACCACTGGATAGAGGACAATTGATGAAATTGGAGACGGCGATAGGTAACGAGGGTACAGTCAAGCTTTTGGGTCACTGAGTTGAACACACTTGACATGATGAGATAGCCATGATAGCGTACGGTTCGCACATTGTTTGCTGCTTCAATAACATTTTGCGCAATGTCAGCCAGATACCTTAGAATCTTCTTATCCGGTCCTCTTTTCGACACTATCCCTTCTGCTCGTACCCACTGGCAGAGTTCTGTATGTAGACCCCATCAAATACATCCTCCTCAGCTACGGCGACTACCAGGAAGTGCACATCTGTACTGGTGAACGTGGACTGGTCTTGGTGGGGTTCCTCCTAACCCCTACCCCCTACCTCCTGCAGCTCAGGCTCCCAGTACGACTCCGACGGCCAATCATAAGCAAAACAAATACCCAAAAATATTGATGAGAGTGGGATTCGAACCCACGCCCTTTCGGACCAGATAGACAAGCTAGAAAAGCCTTAGTCTGGCGCCTTAGACCACTCGGCCATCTCACCTACGAGAGTATGCTTGAATTGTCCCTCCTGAAAGGTGAGTTTGCGGAAGAAGCGTTGTGGAGGTTGAGCGTCTATCGTATGTTTTTCAAATACGTGCTAGATATGGTAAGGCGATAGAGGCCTTTGGTAAACAGCCGCAAACAATCACGGAACAGAAAAATGACATTGCGGAATGTCCGCGGTGGACGCGGACTCGAGCTCGGGAGTATTTCTGGTGGACACCTCTTAGGCCGGAATTGATTATGCGAAGCCGACATTACAGATCTTTCAGGTTATCCTGCACTTGCCGTCGTACTAGAAGAAGATAGCCGTTCTTTCATGCACGCGAGTAAGATCTTCCCAGCCAGAAAGCTCTACGTACAAGAAGTTGTCGCCGAGAAATTCGTTTCGGACGCGAGGTCGCTCTAATCGTGGCATGGATGAGGACGAAATTGCTCATTATTTTCCCGAGTAAGGTATAGGGATGTGTAGTGCGTAACTCAAACGACCAGTAATTGGATAAACCGAAAATGTGAGTGATGCTGGAAAACAGGAACATGACGAAAGCAGGTACTATTGTAACAACAACGATACATATGAATGAACTGAAAAGGGTAAAAAAAGATATGATCCATGGATAGATAGCAGATAGAGAGAATGAAAATAGCACATGACAGAGATGACTTTAGATGAAAACGATGCATAAACCAACTTACAAATATTTGTTATTCATTCTCTATAGGGGATTGACGAAGCGAGATCTGTGCTCTCACAATCGCGAGCAGAAGCACGAGATATGCTGCATAACGGAGAAGCCTGCGTCCCCTGAGCCCTACATCTTGCCCAGCGTCCGGACGCACCCATATATTGTCGGGTCCAAAGGGTATCGGCCCGCGACGACGGACGATTGCGGGCCAAATGAAGGGCAAAACGACACGGGTCATGAGATGATACAACCACCAGAGAACCACCTGAGAAGGAGATCCGAAAGCAGTGTAAGAACGAGGAAACCTTTAATGGAGAAGATGCAGGAGGTGGAGAGCACACAATAAGCCGGGTCGAATCTCTTTCTGGGTGGGGAGGGATGAAGGGAGACGGCTTACCACTGTCCGCGAAATTGGTTAATCCAGTGCACGATGAGCCGCAAGCGCAACCTAGGCGACTTTATTGGAAGCAATTTCGCTTTTTCATGTTCGTCGATGGGCAGCAGCTTGAGAAGGAGCAAAAGAATAATCAGTACGGACGTCCCGAGGAAGGTAGCGCATCGACTCACCAGAGCCATCCAGAAGCTGAAGTGAGCTGGGTCCTCGGGCATGGGCACAAATGAATTACTCAAGTGGTCAACGACCCATGGTGCGGCGCCCGCTCGCAGCTGACCCAAAAAGTCATGGCATATTGACATGAGCTCCTCGTTTGTATATGACCCGGTGTCGGCCGTGGGCGGAGGATCGCTGGAGTTCCTGTTGCCAGACCGTCCCCTAGAACTTGATGGGTTCGAAGAAGGTGCGGCGTTGGAAGGTCCCGTGCGGGAAACACCTAGCGCACGGCCGCTGCTCTCCAATACGGCATCGAGATCTTCGCTTCCTGCATCCTGTCGTTGAAGACTGGGACCCGGGAACTCCTCGTCATTGTCGACGTCCTCGACCCTCTCCACCCGTGCAACTGCGTAACCGTCCTTGACGCCGCGTTCGAGGATACGAAAACGGTGGGTGCCCCATGCTTCCACGCGGCACTGACCATCCGGTAGTACCTGGACATTGCGGATGGAGAGCATCGTTCCGTACTCGTAATTTTGCTGCGAGGAAGATGAAGCACCGGCGAACGGCTGTGATCTTGGAGGGGGGATCATGCCGAAGCGAGGGCGTGGCGTTGCGAGACACCTCCGTAGCATTAACCGATATCTGAAATGAAAAGTCGTCAATAAAGGGGCCCGCTGAATGAGATGCATTGCGGCTAACCTGGGCTCGTAGAAATTAAGGAACATCGGCATGCCGGGGAAACTGAGTTGGCACACGAAGATGGGTGTGTCAAGTCTCGAATCTCGCTCCTCCTCCTGGAGGGCTTCTCCTCTAGAGGCATAGTCTCCAGGAAAAGCATTTAATACTGAAAAGAAAGATCAACACACGTGAGCGCGAAGACGGCGAGCGAGGACTCACTGATAGCCAGAATGACCTTGTTGTATGGGTGTTCCTGGAAATAAGAGTACCCAGGGAGCGGTGAGCGACAGAGGGGACACGCGTTGCTATGATCCAGAGAGCGGTGAAGACACCTAGAACAAAAGGTCTAGCGGTATCGGGTCAGTTATATGGTGGCAAAGAACGTTGTCGATGGGCCCCGGGCTTAGTATACTGCACGCGCATCTCGGCTTGCGAAGTTGAAGGTTCCATACGAACCTCGTGAAAACAATAGGCCGCGCGCAAGATCGAGAGGGTGCAGCAACGCTGGTGCTCGTCGATCATGATCGGTTTCAGAGCCTCGGCCCCGGTCGCAGTGCGAGGCGGAAGACTGATCGAGCATAACATTGCGAAGAAAAGACAAGATGACTCACGTGTTGGCATGGAGTTGTGACTGGCTGGAAGAGAAGGCCGAAACAGATCTCGCAGCTGAGTTCTGTGAGCAGTTCCTTTTCGAATTTTGCGGCGGCGTCCTGGGGGGAGCTGGGGGCGCCGGGGCGGATGGGTGTCCGGATCCGCCGCGCCAATCTGGACCGTTTCTTCGGCCTCTCGGGGGAAGGAGAGCTGGAGGGCTGTCGGGGGCGCCGAGACCGGCCGGAGAGGGAGGAGGGGCCCGGGAAAGGGGAACCATCGAGGGCGAGCAGGGCATGACGTGCGGAAGAGGAAGACGGGCCAGGGCGAGTCCGATCGCCATCTGCGGCCATGCTGCGATCGACATCCCCATCTGAAGCATAATCCAGCGACGGCCGGTCGTCCTCCTCTGCGTCAGACCAGTCCGTCTCCTCCTCCGCGTCCTGCACAGGCGGCCGCGGGGGAGGGGCTGAGCCCGACGAGAACCAGTACCGAGCTTGCGACACGAGAGAGACCACTTTGCTCAGCGTGACATCCACCTGCGCAGGCCGCGAGTCGTCGTCGCGAGAGCCCGCGTGCGCATGATCGGCGACGGGGTTCGCGGGAGGTGATGGCGGGGGAATGAAATTGACCTGCGCATCAGGGTGCACAGCGAGAGTGGGCACGGCGTTCGCAGACGAGTAGGCGTGCGTGCAGGTGGGGATGGGGCAGGTCGGAAGCGGCGAGCTGTCCCTACCACGCGCAGGTATCCAGGAGGACAGAAAAGACGAGCCAGAGGGAGGCTCGGAGCTCATTAAGTGCTGGGCACAGACAGTGTGTCCGCAGCGCAAGGTCACGGGCGCGTCGAGGAGGCGTGGTGGGAGGCAGAGGGGGCAGTGGAGGAGAGGGAGGAGGGCGTCGGGGTGCATGGCGGGGACGGTGGAGGCGGAGGGGGCCTGGCTGGAGGAGTCGCATATAGGTGCGGGCGTCGAGGCGGACGATCTGGAGGGAGGGCTCGGGCGCAGATCAGTAGTAGTGCCAGTATGTGCATCGGCAGTCGCGTGGCCAGATGGACCCCTAGACGATCGATCCCCGCTTGCGCATCGGCCACCGTCCGCATTCGGCCTCGATTCGCCCATTTCAGCCGTGGTCACTGGCAAGCTGCGTGCGCCGGCCTCCTCTGCGCTCTCGACGCGTCCCTCCCCCCCTGCGTCCGAGGAGGATCCGACGGTGCCCTCCCCCTCGGAGGATGGTTGGCCCGGCTCAGGCGGCCTGTCATCCAAGCCGTCGCCATTTTCGTGCTTGTGGACGCTGCTCTCCTTTTGCTTCCCCTTGTCGGGCATGCAGACCAGTCTGTCGGTGATGGCGACGAACACAGCACAGAAGGGGAACGGGCGTTGCGAGTCCGCCCGCTCCGACAGAGCACTGACCAGCAGTAGCAACACAACCTCCTTCCATGGCGCAGGACGATCATTCCCCTCCACTCACGTGCCTGCATCATTCTCTCGATCGATCGCATTCTGAACTCTCTTTTCAACTCCCAACCCGTGCCTGGCGCGGTTCCGACTACACCCCTCCTGGTATTTTCCACCGACATGCGTTTTCCAGGTTTCTGCGACCACCGCATTCACTGGGCATTCAGCGTGATTCTTGGGCACCCTCACTGGCCGCATGTAGCGACCCCTATGTTACTCTTCGTCGGGTTTTAGTGGGCCTTTACCTGCCTTTCCAATCAGTCAGGGTATCTGCTGTTTCTAGCGAGTGTGATGACTATCTTCCCAGCGGACACGATCTTCCCAGCGTTCATCGCCGACTACCCGTCCCTATTCCGGTATTCATCTAGAGTACAATGGCTCCGTGCTCACAGGTACCGAGATGGACTGGGCCGACCGTTCATGGCCAATTGCCACAACTCTCGCAATGTAAATACCACCTGGATGGCGTTCACCCATGAACGTACCGTTCCAGCTCGCATCTAAGCTTCTCTTCATCGGAGCGCTGTTGCCTGCAGATGCGCCCACTTTCGAACCCAGATGTTTGGGTTTTTCAACTGGCATCCGGATAGAAAGTCATATCGGGTGGACAATCTCCGTGACCTGATAGATTGCTCCAGTGGACGAAGCAGCGAAGCCCACACGACAGTATCGGGCCCCGACCTTCAGTCTTGTACCGGCTCAGGACAACTACAAAGCGTCAGGTGCTACATAGTGAGCACCAGCTCGCAGCGGTGCGTAGTCTCCATGTAGAGCATAAATGACAATGTTATCCTTGTTCGGTCCCCACAAGCGAGGACACCTGGCGGGGAATTATCGCGCTCACTTTTTCACAGGCCGCCGCGCAACACAGACTCCCCCGCTACATACCCCCCTTCATAGAGTATGTGCCTCCTTGATCGGATATTTACTGTATCATCCGCGGAGCTCGTGTGCATGCATTGACAATGACAGCAAACATGCAGGCAGTAAAGTATAGCGTTCAGAGGCATCCCATCGGGCAACACCAAATCACAACGAAAACCTACGCATTGCAAAAGCTCGTCATTATCTCCCCTCCACCCACCATGCAAGCTTATCGGTCAGTCAAGATCAGCGAAGGCCCTAACCGGTGTTAAGAGCACCACCGGCTGACCCTGGTAATCTACACTAGGCAAGTATTACAATCCTACTTCGGGGAACTATCCCTCGCAAGAAAGCCGAACAAGCTTGAGATTATCGTAGTAGGCATTCACTGGCATTCGCGGACTGGGGAGTGGAGTCAGGAGAATACGTGATATCACTGGACGAGGAAGGTTCTTGGCAGGCGTTCGTGCAGGTACGGATCTGTTAAGACTGACAATGACATACTTGCTGTCGCTGGTTCGCGATAGGTAGCTTGAACGATAGGCAGACAGACGATCATAACTTTGACCGTTGGTTCCTGTATTGATTTGGCAACGTTAACCTCAGGCTCAGGCTTGGATCGGGATATTGTAGTAGCTGAATTTCATCGATGCGCTGAGGCTCGTTTGTAATAAAACGGCCCTGCAGACTGCAGTCTACAAATCCCACATTAATTGCAACTGAAGGCCTGACGGCCGGCTCCGGAGCCAGCAAGTGATTGTCAACTTAGCACGTCATAGTCATAAACAACGGCTACTCTTCCGGTCCCTATCGATTAGTGGTTAGATCATCACGTTGTGGCTTTCGTAGTCTACAAATCCGTGAAGACGGGAGCTCGAATCTCCCTAGGGACATTTATTTTTCTCCCTTTTTTGCCTTGCCATCGCGGCTCTTATTTAGCCCGAGTCGACACTGTATATGAACCCTCCTGCCGCTGCAGACACCCCTTTGCTTCTGACTGCTCTTACTACACTCCGTGCAAGGGTTTAGACTCAAGCTCGAAACTTGTCTCGTTCCCTACCTCTTTTGCCGTCCAGCTTCTTTTATACAAGGAACTGCCGTGGTCGTTGCAAGCATATCTAGAAAGCGGATTCTTGCATTCTGTACTTGTTGAAAATTGCTACAGTCATGATTGCACTTCTAACTTCTCGATACAACTCGCCGCTGCAGTGGAAGAGATACTATACAAGGCAACACCGACTCCTCTGTCGAATCAGCATCTCGAAGGCTTCTTCATTATCATATTGAATCGTTTACAAGTTCGAGACGTTGGTGACGGGCCACGAGCTGATGGGGGAACGGTAAGCACGGCTGAGACATGCTCACGAGACCATAAAAATACTCACTAGCCCTCGACTGACCGCCTGTAACCGTACTTCTGGATGAAGGCATCAAGTTCCTTGGGTCCACGAGAACCGTAGGGATAAGGAATAGGCTTCGGTCCAGGTCCATTCTTTCCATCGATCCAGTGAAGAATAGGCGTAAAGATCTGATGCCGAGAAAGCTCAATACATATCCTCCCCCTCGCGATCCGATCGAGTTAAGCTCTACATACCTTCCAAGCAACATCGAGCTCGTCGTCACGAACAAAGTTGGAATGGTCGCCTCGGAGAGCGTCCAAGATCAAGCTCTCGTACGCCTCGGGAATCTTAGCATCGACGAATCGACGTTTGTACGTCAGGTCCATCTCGGTCGGGATTGCACGGGTATAGAGACCAGGCGTCTTCATGTTGAGCTTCAGGTAGATGGCCTCGGTGGGCTGAATCCGCATGACCAACTCGTTACGAGAGATATCCTTGAAGATACCCTGGGTGACGTCCTTGTATTGAATACGGATCTCGACCTTTGCCTCGTTGAGAGCTATTAGGCATCACATCATATTAGAAATCCATGCATAGACGCAGGATAGAAAAAAACAGTCAGCGACCCCACCTTTTCCGGCCTTGAGAATGAATGGAACACCCTCCCAGCGGGGGTTATTGATCCAAAGCGTGGTGGCAGCGAATGTGGGGCAATTCGAGTTGGGAGGTACAGTCTCATCATCGAGATAGCCTGGTTTGCCGTTCGCGGATACATACTGACCGAGCAGCGTGTCTTCACGCGCGATTGGCGGGATAGCCCTCAGGACTTTGACCTATCGTGGCACGCGTAAATGAGGTGCTGTGAGAAGATCCACCCACATGTTGACCCACCTTCTCATCACGGATGTCCTCAGCAGCAAATGAGACAGGTCTCTCCATCGTCAGGATACTCAAGACCTGCAGCAGGTCTGAGTAATACCGTCGGCGTGAGTACACAGCTTCTCATGATGTCACCTAGGCGCGCAGAACGAGACTCACGGTTCTGGAGGACATCACGGATAATGCCAAACTCGTCAAAGTAGCCTCCACGGCCTTCAGTACCGAATGGTTCCTTGAAGGTGATCTGCACGTTGCTTATCGTGTTCTTGTCCCAGCCAGCATTGAGCGCAACGTTGGCGAAGCGGACGACGAGCAAGTTCTTGACCATTTCCTTGCCCAGATAGTGATCGATACGGAATGTCTCGTCTTCATTCCAGTGCTTTTTGACAGCACTGAGAAGCTCGCGGGCAGATTCGAGATCTTTACCAAAGGGCTTCTCAATGATGATACGGTTAGTGCCGCTCTTTGAGTAGCACTGCTCTTTGAGGTGTTGTGCGACGGGAATGAAGACGGTGGGCGGGAGCGCGAGATAGAAGAGACGGTTACGCTCGTTTGACTGGTACTGGGACTCGATCTCCTCGAGGTATTTGTTGAGGTTCTCAAACGAGGGCGAGTCCTCGTAGCCGCCGGAGACATAGGTGCTAAAGCTCTTGAACTCTTCGACCTTTGCCTGGATCTCTGGGTCGTCGTTTGTCTTTATGTACGACGTGATACGCTTGTGGTACTCTGCGTTGTCCATCTTTGTACGCGCATAGCCGACGATCTTGACGTCTTTTGGCAGGAAGCCATTGCGATAGAGGCCGAAGAGGGCCGGATATGTCTGCGATTGACGGGTTTGATGGTCTGGGCATGTGGGGGAAGGGAATACACACCTTCTTCTTTGCGAGATCTCCAGATGCACCGAGGACTGTGCGCGCAGATGAGCAGGCCGGGCGAGAGGAGGGGGAACATCGGGGGACATACCGATGATGATCGTGTTGTCCTTGAGCTGCTGGTGGGAGGTCTCCATGGAGGGGATTGTGCCGGACATGGAGCGTTGACGGGTGGCCATGGTGGTGGATGGAGAGCAAAGATTGTGAGAGACGCAGCTGCAATTCCCGACGGTGCTTACAGAGTCTGCGTGCACGCTGATGCAGCTTTCCTGGGTGGCTGATGATGCAACCCGGGATTCTCTGCGGCATCGGCCCGGTCACCGCGCACACCCGCCGGCCACTCTCGGCCTCGCCGGACTCCTTTTTGGTCCTCGCCGCCATGGACACCGTACTCTCGCCGGACCCCGTCCCCCCGCCCTCGCCAGAGCGCATCGTCGACAACCTCCGCGACATCGTCTCCTCCTCCTACCTCAACCACGACACCGCCGCTGTCCAGATCCGCGCAGGCGCTCTCTTCGCCCGTCTCAAGGCCCTCAACCGTTCAGCCAATGCCGCCACACGTGCCCACAAGCAGGCCACCAGCAATGCACGGCAGGACATGGATCAGACATATCTCGGCCTCCAGAACCTCCAGTACGAGAAGAGGCATCTTGAACGCGAAATAGAAAAGTGCCGCCAGTTTGCGTAAGTTCGCAGGACGCGTTCGCCGTGGCGAGTTGTTCTCACATATGAGAACACAGCTCCATTTTCCAGGACGTTCCTATGTACTCTCTTGAGGAATTCATCGAACGTGCACCGGAAGACGCGCGCACCGAGGAGATTCTGTCGAACGAGCACGCCCTCATGCTCAGTCGTCTGAACTTTGAGCTTCAGGAACGTCAGAGGTATGCGTGAGACATTCACAACTTGAACAAAAGACTAATGCCGTCGCAGACTGGAACGCAGACAAAAGGAACTCTTGCAACAAAAAGAAGAACTGTTAAAGGAGGGCAAGGTCAAGTCCACTGCGGCGGACAATGTGAAGGCACAACTGGATATCCTGATGAAGGTGAGTTGTCACCCTACATGCTATTAGCTCATTCGCTCATCACCTTATGTGATAGTCTGCCATGGAGGTGCAAAAGAAGGTCTCGGAGCTTGTACCGACACCTCCGTCGACGCGTTCTGCCTCTACATGATGGACCAACTGAATGAAATGCTCAAACACCGAAGTTGCCGACTGTGCTGGTCAAGACTCTCCATTTGATGATCTGCATGATGGAATTCTCCCCTTCTGCACGAGGCTGGCCGAAAGGTTGGAATAAAGAGGGCACGCCGAGGGTAGATTGTAGTTCATTCATTCGCGGCTGGATAACATGTACAGGAGTGTTCTACAAGGTCAAAGCAGGAGAGGGGCTATCGAATGGTGGAAAGTGATGTTACATACATACAGGACAAAAAGTAGGCCCAATAATTACATTGAAGACGTCGTGAGATATGCAGATGCGCGTGATAGTAGAAGAAGAAAAGAAAAATCCGAGAATCAGTGTGAGGGACGAACTCAGTCGTCCATGTGACCTGCGTCGTCGTCGCTGATGCTACCGATGTCGCTCATTTCTTCGTCGTCATTGTCGTCGTCGTCGTTACCCATGGAGGCATCCACGGCCTCCTTCGTTGCGAAGCGTTGCACATATTCTACCACAAAACCATGCATTTAGCCAGAAAAGCAGTAGATGACGACATTACACACACCTCTGACTTTCGCGTCGTAATCCTTCGGATGGCGCATGAGCAGTGCTGCTGCCTCGCCATTGAGGGGGTCGCTGGGATTGGGGTATCGGAGCAACTGCGGCAGGAAGACCTCGAAGATATTAATCATGTCTAACATGCATACGGTATATTTAGATCCCTTCACCCATAGCTGTGGCGAGCTTCTGGATACGCACCGAACATTGGGGACCAAGTTTGGTTGATGACATCCAGGCAAACAGACCCGCTTCTATGCCGAGGTAGGTCAGTAAATGTCAACGTACCGAATGAGGTGCGGCCTTACAGTTCGTCGATGTTGGGATGGAAGATCTTGTTCATGAATCCAATGCTTGGAGATTTGAAAGGGTACTGGTCTGGCAGTTCGACATGAATCTTCCATACTCCGCCAGCGAACGGGGCTGCATCGTAGCACGCCACACGCAATTGCAACGAAGGATTCCGGGGGTAAGTCGGAAGAGTGATGAGAATTTGAACACCTTCATGACATGAGCAAGTACTCACTTTCAGCAGGGCCGTAGAATCGGACATAGAACTCTTGCATGCTGTCGTTCACGAGACTGACCTCGTAATCCGACATCAACCTGTAGGAGAAGTCAAGGCGAGTATGTTATCAGCTCCGCATATAGTGAGCAACTCCCAATGCACGGAGAGCAGTACATACAACTTCATGACATCAGTTTCGATTCTGCGCTTGCTTGGTGAGCTGTGAATACGAAGAGCATTGTCAATACCTCCGCAACATCGCGCAGCATTCAGTGGTACTCATCATGATGATAGAAAGTGGCTGCTAAGAGCTGAATATAGTAAGTGCGATAGTGGTCTGAGCAGTCCTGGCGGCGGATTCACAACTACAGAGGTAGCAAGAAAGGAGGTATAAGGCGGAGAGCAAGGGTATGTGTGCCCAGGGAGTGTTCCGGAGGAGAGCACTGACTTGCCGTGACCTGAGCACCCGATCCCGTTTAAGGGCCCCCCTCACCGGGCGCCTCCGAATAAATAGCGGCGAGGGGCCGAGACCCCGGCGGACGTCACTGACGCACCGGACGAATCACTGCACGTCCCGGCGCCGTCTCCGGAGGACGGCCTGCCCAAGCTGCCCGGGACCTCCGGTTGCTGTTGCACGTCCTCCATGACGGTCGGGACGTTCATCACCACCCTCGAGCGCGGCGAAGGGTTCCATACGACACTCGCAACAAAGTATGCTGGGAAGGTAGTCCCCAATTGCTCGCTCCGGCTCATCTACGACTTTCCCCCCGACGTATATGTTGACCTGTATGAACTCAAGTACGACAACATTGGGTCATTCAAATACCATCCTATTCCCAGCCTGGAACTCCCCGTCCAGGTCGCCGGGGAGAATTATACTCATTTGCATGTTGATCTGGGAGAGGTGACCCAAACACCTCTTATCGTCAGGATACCCGTACATGCACGCTACGCATTACCGGTATGGAATTCCGACAATGCCCTTCGGCCTATCAGGCTACCTGCCCCTACAGGTCACTGGCATTGTCCATCTGGTGGGTTATCTTGTGCTATATGCTGATAACGAATCCAATTCAGTCTTTCCAACGTAGATGATGCAATGGCCGTCCCTAAAACAATAGCGTGTACGAGTCAATTGGAACAGTCCAGCTCGAAGGAAGATGTCGCACACGGACATCTTACCTTTGAGATCCCCGCAGGCATACGAGACGACTTGGACACAGTCGAATTCTCCACTAATCTCCTCGTCCTGTCGATGCTTGCATATTTGATGTACGTGTATACAGCAACCACGAAACGTTTGTATGGTGCCAAGTCCAGTGGAGCGAAATCCAAGAAAGAATGATCGTCGTGCAGTCCGCATGCGCCCCCACTAGCGAGAACCCGCCGCTTTCACAGCGTTACAAGGTGACCTGGGCAGTCGTTTGATCCGCCTCTCCTCCCTAATACGGCTACGACGTCCAGAAAATGGACCTTTTGCGATATCCAAATGCACAGATGTATTCTACCGACAATCGATGCCCCGTGTTGCCCAGCGTTATGCGACAGTCAGCGCTGTGCCAGTCAAAATAACCTTCGCAGTGACCTGTTCCCTCGATGCCATTAGCCTCATGTTAACCATGAGGTTCTCGTCAAAACGTTCCCCTTTCTTCTTTGCCCATCCTGGGCATCAGAACGCTTCATCACAGAATACCTCGACATGCATTGTGTTAGGTCCAACTTGACTCCGTGATATGTCTGTCGGTTTACACGACCTTCTTGTGGAAGCTTATACATGGTCCCATGGACATTCAAAATGAAGCCGAGCTTCACGAACCCGAACGCATTTGTAACCTCAGAATTTTGATACCCTTACACAGGGAAACACCAGGCTTCATTATGATACATACGTGAAGTCGCTGCTATCACCAGGACAGCTGCAAAAGTTCTAACGAACCCCTCGCAAAACTCAATACCAGGACCACTCTTCGTCCACACAATACACCGAATTGCTATCGCATGGATACTGTCTTTTCCACGCGTCGTCGCCTACAGCACTACTCACGGCATTTGGTTGACTGCTAGCCCCTTTGCCGTGCATGGCGAGGCTCGGGTCGACGCCCACGCGTTGATACGCTCGGACGCCTACGAGAATCGCTAACGGTGTTATTAGAAGGATAAGCCTGGCTTCGAGCATGCTGAGGAGTGGAGATAGAGGACTTACCGAACCATGTCAGCCCGAATGCTCCAATGAGGATCATCTCTTCTTGGGTTTGTGTTAGCATTCTGCCTTCGCTTCTATGGTGCATGACCACCCTGTAAGTAGAGGAGTAAGTAGTCCTGTTCGTTATGCATCCGTATCCATCTATGACCTACAGCACTGCTACGGCCGCTAGAGCCAGAATGGCTACTGAGCTCTGCATCGTCGTGAACGCTTCTACAGTCGCGCATGTCCACAAACAAGAACTCAATGTATGCCCATCAACACTGTGGGCACAGAACCCACTGATTTGCCAGTGGCGCATCCACTGCGAATTCAGAAGGTTTTCCACTGATTTAAAGCGAGAAACCCACTGAAAAATCAAGCAGCTGACCCACTGATCGGACCCACTGATTTGGTGACATTTTGATCAGCAGATTACCCACTGATCTATGTCAGTGGGTTAGACACGAGCTCTATATCAGTGGGTAATACACTCAGTTTCCAGTAGACAATAATACGATAAAAATGAATTATATTATTTCTATACTACATACACAACAACGAAACCAGAACTACTATGATAACTATATGTATGCAGTATCTGATGTAGCACCAGTATTGGTAAATCCGATAGATACATATGAAAGGGAGGGGAGAGGGGACTGACAATGTACACACCTCGGGGCAGTATTGACGGTACAAGGGACCGACGTACTACACTGAGGTGGCGCAATGAGTCGGTATTGTGTAAGGGTCCAATGTCGATGGTCAAAGCGGGCACGAGCAAACTGTGGTAAAAAAATGGACTCACTGTACTACGCGAGACACGCCATGCAGGGAAGAGGATGCAACCAGCATGGTTGTGTGGATAGATGCTGTGTATTCGCCCGTGTATGACTTAAGACAGTCAACACCCTACCAAAGTCACAATGTGGTCCAGACCAATTGGCCCCCATCAACCCCAAGTTCAATTGGACATAATGCGAGTCAGTTAGGTTCCTTACCGGGTCGACGAGCAAGGTGGAACGTAGGACGAAGGAGACCATGACTTACAAGTCACGTAGGCATAAATGGTGCGAAGGCAATACCATAGAAGAACGGCGGATTCTCGAAACGTACCTGATCTTAGCGTCATGGGCGAACTTGCGCTGGGAATCTACCTTAAGTAGCCCCGAAAGTGCCCGCCAGCAAATCAAAAAAGTACCTTACCTCGCATGTAATGCCCACATCCAACCGCTGCATGCCCGCGTTCTATACCTACGCTCAGACCAATACGTGCCGGCGGGCGATCCAGAGGAGGGTGGGATACTGAGTACTCACCAGTACCTAAGTGGATCATGCCCCAGACGCATTTGTGCTATACCGGCCACGATATTAAGAACTTCAATAGGCATAGATAGTGGGCGGGATGAGTAGACGTAGACAGCGTAGCTGAGAAGGTGGCCTGTGTTGGTGGTTTGAATAAGAGGAGTGTCTGGCGGGGAGTCGGAGTCGACAGAGTGCTCAAGTCAAGCCTAAGTCGCGCCGACGGCGGGATGACGTATGTCTCTGGGAATATTAGCGCCTACACCAAACGAGCACGTGCTCGCTGGAGAACGTCGGAGAGCAACGATTCGACCATGGAACAGGCCCAAGTTGTATCTGAAGTTGCGGGAACACTTACAAGAACAACAGCACTCGAGATAATGAGAGTAATTGCTTACTGAGTGAGCAATTAATTTGTTTCAGGAAAAGTGCAAAACCCACTGATTTTGGCAGTAACTTGTAGTGTGGTTTTACCCACTGATTTTGCACCCAATCGGGAAACCCACTTATCGCATCAGTGGATAATCTGCCTATTCTCGACCCACTGATTTTAAGTGGGACCCAAATCAGTGGCTACACCCACTGATTTTTCAGAATCAGTGGATAACCCACTTTTTAATAGTGGATTCAGTTCCCACAGTGTCAATCGACAACGACAAAACGGGAAGACTCACGAAGTGAATCAGGTAGGAGCCATGTCAAGAGGTGCGCTACCAGAGCTACCCCTGCAGCTACGCAAACGGCCTCAGTTGGGCATACTCCATCTCGGGGCATCTACAGTTATCTTAAGGAAATGTCGAGGTCACGTACCACCCAGTCCTGAGCGTACTAAACGATCTTCGAATATTGTCATATTTATCGCTCAATTATCCCTTCTGTGACAAGTGCTATGTCGAAGTCAACCGGCGGTGCGAAACCCAGGCTGGTAAGCTCTGATTGTCGTCTGCACTGAAGATGACGGTAGCGTCGATGTGGAGAGGGATGATTGGACTCTGAGAAGGCTTTCAGACTGTCGAGAAGCTTGGGCTGGTCTCACCGCGCCTTCTAGCTTGTGCTCCGTGTAAACGTCGTGTATCAGCGACAGGCCGTTTACTCCTGAAGCCACGAGGGATCGACATGTTTTTGAGTTTCCTTGATTGAGCAGGCTTAAGCAGGCTGAATGCAGTGAACTGATCATTCGATCATAACATCACAATTCGCTTTGTAGAAACGTAAAAGGTGTGTATGTACATCAGTAGTGCGTCAGACGAGTCGTAAATAATCAGTATATACAACGGTGGTAGAGGGTTAGTACACTGGGGCGGAAGGAAACCATGACGGTTTCGTTCGATTCTATGGAGAGAAAGAAAAGCAAAAAAATTGACGATAGATCCGCTGAAATTAGGCTAGAAATGATTTCCGGGTCCCGTTGGAATTTGTTCCAAATTGGAGAGAAGACCACAAACATGTGTCTGACCGCAGCAGCTGTGCGGAATGAACACGGGTTAAGACAGATACCTCGTTTTTGTCGTTTCGTAAGAACATCCAAATGTCGTGAAACTGATTGCCGTTCGTCTTGTCTGGAATCGCCGTTTCCTTCATCCGTCATTTTCAGACGGGGACTTGCGTGACGGTAGGGGGTGCGCCGTTAACACCAGGCTGAATCATAACTTGGTGTCCAGGGGCTTGTTGGATAACGTATCCGCCTGGACCGTACACGGCACCGCCGGGTGCGACTGTAGGGTAGCCACCGTACGCACCAGGGTAACGAGAGTCCGCTGGCCAGCCGGGCCATTCACCGAACCAGGGGAGCTCAACAATGGGCTCGGACCACGCGAATGGCCGACCGAGGGTCTTTGAGCGAGTCGTGAGGGCAAGTAGAATCCAGAAGAAAATGGCGACTAGAAATAGCTGAGTGAGTATGTGACGTATGAACGTGGAAAGGGACCATACAGAGGCAGAAGTTCATCCATGAAAATGCTTCAACAACTCTCATTTCGTAGCAATAGGCCCTTGCGCTGACTATAGAGGAGATTGTTTGAGTGAGCGCTGTTCCATGAAAAGCTCGATCGGTAAACATACCAGTTCCCCCCTTCGTGGGTACGGTTTGGTTTGTCAATGCGTCACACTGGGTACTTCCCATGATATCACTATTGCCGGGTTAGTGTCTGAACTTGCAGATAGCATTGGATACACGTACGCAGACCAGGCACCCATAGCTGAGAACAAGCACTGGTGTCAGCGACGAAACAACCTGAGGTGCAGTCAAACGTACCTAGCCAAAGTACACCAAGCACGAAAAGCACAATCGCGTCCACGCGAGGTTGGGACCATGATAGTCTAATGAAGGGGGATAAAATCAGCCGCGGTTTGCGAGTGGCATATGAAGAAAACTGACATCGTTATAAATAGTAGTATTGTCAATGAAGGGACCACAATCGCGAATATCGTGAAGTCGCCTATGAATTATGTTCGGTGCATACGCGTGTATTTGTGCAGAGAACATTTGAAGACTCACGGTGTAGGTTAGGGAGGAATATACTGCCGAAGTAGGCAGCAATGCCTAGCACAGTCGCAGACAACAAGAGGATTGTGACTGATGGAATGTAGCTTGCATTAATGAAATGAATGAGAAGTACTCCGCTGTGACTACGTACCGAACCCATAGGTTCGCATATCTCTGAATAGCTGAGTCATCTGGGAGGACGTTAGCTTCAAGATTAACACTCGGAACCAAACCAGACGTACCTTGGGTGATTCGTGAAGTTAGTACAGGACGTGAGCAGGATCGTCAACGTTCGTTCGGATAACGAGATCCTTCTCGGACGTATTTGTACAGTTGATTGGAGTAGGATGAAGGGCAGAAAAGGGAGGAGGGGGTGACGGAGGTTGGAAGCCAACGGTAGGTGACCTCGCTCGCCGAGTCGCACAGCAGTCGAGGAAGTTGACGTAACATCACATGCCTCAGCATACACGACCCTACACGTGCACACCCTCAGGCAGGCTCAAAATTAAATTGCTGGGCAGCGTATTCTTCAATTTCTTGAAGCGAAGTTCGCAGCGAAAACACGTTCAGTCGGTTACATCTAGCATTGTCTTCCTAAAACCCTGATACACATTGTTCCCGTGAAAACGAGCGACTATAGTTACAAATGTTACACGTTGTGAGCAAATATAAAATACACAGCACTGCTGAGTGCTCCGTCTAGTCAATGAATGTCGTTAGATATTTCCTCGTGATACAAACAGTCGTGAGTAGACGTCGAAGTTCACCGCCGGGGTGAGGCATCTCTTCCATATTTATCCCGAGGTGTTCGTGAATATGAATGTGACCTGACATGTACTGGCTCTGGTTCCTTGTGTGGCATCCAGTAGACATATGTAGGCACTTCGTTACGAGTTGGCGAGTGACGACCAGATGATGGAAGTCGACGGGGTGCCATGGCCGGACGTTCCTCCTTCTCCGGAGTAGCTGGCGCAGCAATCGCTTTCGGCTTCTGCGACTTTGTGGACTTGCTCCGACGAGCGGTAACAGGTGCAGGCAGTTGCTTGCCAGTTTGTGCGCCAGGTCTGGAGAACCAGGGGAATGCCGTGACTGATGTGAGCCAAACCGTTCGGTCGCCCCACCGGTGGTGCCGGATGGCAAGGCCCAATAACATTAGAAGGAAAGCCCAAACTTTGTTCGGACCAGGTCAGACAAGCTCGGACAACGTGTGAAAACACCGAAAACTTACTAAGAATGATATTGAAGAAGGAGAATGCTTCTAAGACTCGGTACTGTGCATGGTAGGTCTCGGTATTGACTGCAAAGGACCAATTTAGGCGACATCGACCTCAAGAGCGTATGTAATATACTTACATCCAGGCATTTCGAAGGGTTCACTTGCGTTTGAGGACGAGAAACACTCGACATCAGCCGCTTCGGATTCGGAAGAGGCGAGGAAGGCTCCCAAAGCTGAGAAGATGTGAGAAATTATTCATGCCAAAAGTGTGAGTGGTGCGTACCTAGCCAGAGTACTCCAGCCAGCCCCAAGCAGCCCAGCTCGATTCTTGTCGAAATGGGGTTGCGATCCCTCCAGAGACCAAAACCAAGACTGAGAAGTATTGCGTTGAGTTTTGGAAGAGGACGGGTTCAATAAGTCGACTCACAGTGCGAGAACAAGAAGCAGACTAGCGCTGCATACAAAGATCGCGAACGGGATGAAGTGGGCTGTAGGAGAGTAAGTGGCAGCGACATAGGAACGATGTTGTATGATACGTACTCAGTTCCGAGGACACCAGGATACTCTGGAAGTGAACTGCAATGGCCAAACAGATAATGGTCCATACCACGACCGCCGCTGCAAAGCGCATCAGTCAATTCAATCATTTGTGAAAATGGAGGGTGTGAACGGTACATACCGTATATGCTCGCTCTGACGATGTTGAACACGGAGGGCATCCTCAAGCGAAAGACACCAGAAAATAATGAAGGATTGGCAGGCCGACTAGCGGGTTGCTGACTTCGTGATTGTTGCGTACCACGACGAGAGGCCCTGGGTCTGGTATTTGAGGACTCCATCATGTATCTCCTGGGTCAGGCAGGAACGGGATGAAAACGCGTAGGAAACAACGAGGCTTGTGCAAGGCTGATGCCCGGGACGTCCAGAGATGCTTCCGCGCGACTTGGATGCCTGGACCGCGTTTCGGAGTGTGCAGCTATCTTCGGAATGAAGTGTAGCTGCAACACTGGGGCTAGCGACTGCTACTGGCACAACAAGGTGGTGGGCAAGCAGAAGGAGCTCGGGCCAAAATTGGAGACCACCCGGTCGTTATAAGCCTTGTGCAATTTTCTTGACTCCATGGGATAGAGGTGGCCTCGCTGGAAACTTCCTGCCTCGAGGCGTTGATAGACATTCTCTCCCCCTTGGCGCCCGCTGTCTCGCTCGGAGCGCCCGCTCGGCCGTCCACAAGCGCGCAACGGAGAGGTCACGCTCTGGGCAAGGACGCGCTCCGATTGGCCAGGGGGCATCCGCATCAACGCTCCGTTTGCACACAATTGCACACCTTTGTCTTCCTCCTCGTGTACAAACAGCGGCTGCGCATTCTATCTTGGCCCTCATAAACGGTTCATTCCTCCCTATCGCTTTCCAGCCGCTTTCTGGTCTTTCATCTCCCTTCTCCACACCAGGCTGCGCGAGCCTCTGCCACTGGAAGTCGATTCATCCGCGGTCGCTGGTATAAAGGTTAGTCGAATTTGCAACAAGAAAGCTTCTGCGACATGTGCGATGCCACCCCATGTGTACCTGCAACACACCTCCCCGCTTTTTTCTGTGAACGGATCGACACGATATATGGATGGATACTTGAGCATGCTACGACTCTGTAGTAATCATCGGACAATCCAGATGTGCACATTGTATCCATACTGATACTTTAGACTCATTGCCCCCACAACCGCGGTGGACATAGGAATCTGCCTGTTGGCAATGTTGTACACTACATATTCACATGGCGTCCTCGGAGGCCGTCTTGATTTCAGGTGATGTACATGCGTGTAGTAGTCACACTTGATCTTACGCTACATTTGATTCTACAAGTAAGGTCTCTTTGTTTCTTTACGCGTTCTCAGCCCTCAGCTCCTTCCCGATCCGTTCATATTCTACTAAGCACTCAGGATTGCGCAGTGTGGCAGGGTTGACAGATCCTATCGGTGCTCCGTTGATGATCTGAAAAGGTAAGAACAAAGAGTCAGTCGAGTAATGCAGCTATCTTCGCGCGCCACATGCCTTCTTCACAGGTACCTCAACCCGCTTCCCGTTCAATGTATACGGAATGTCCTCCACTTGTATGATCTGCGCAGCGATGGAAAGGGTAAGTTTGGGATGGAAACCGACTTGGCGAGACGAGCTCGGTCCTACCTTGGCTGGAACATGCCTGGCACTCCTCCTGGCGCGGATCTCGCCTTTTATCCTGGTTTCCAATTCTGCTGACAACTTTTCACCTTCGAGGAGTTTGACGAAGAGGATGACGCGCTCGTCTGTGCCTTGCGCAATGCTTTGGCCAACTGCAAGACAGTCAACGATAGTGTGCTGGAAGTGTGTTGCGTTCGGTGCAAAACAAGTATCTATCACGTCGTATATTTCCGCCGAACCAAATCGCACGCCACCTGGATTGCTGAGAGAGACTGAGTGTCAGTTACAGTGTGTTGTGCAATTTGAATGCCGAAACTCACAGCACACCGTCGCTTCGGCCAAGCATGATCAGACCTCCCCCATTACCTGCCCTCGAACGTGTGATGATAACATGGTCACCGTGGACTGACGAAGAAGGGTATTCAGGTCAGAAGACTTCCTAGCACTTCAACGAACTCACACCAGACGCCTTTGAATTCCGAGAAATAAGCTTGCTGGTACCGTGTCTTTGCTGCCTCGGCAGCTTCTGGAGTTCCATACCCAGGGAGTGGCCAGAATCCGAGAGGCATGCACGGGAATGGCTTCAGACATACTAATTCCCCTTCGCGGTCGGGTCCCGCGATTGTGCCGTCCGGAGTGAAAGCTTCGATGGCCATCCCCGGAAGTCGGCATTGTATCTCCCCGCGGTAGACCGGCAAGGCAGTACACATGCCGGCGAAGAGTGAACAGATGTCAGTCCCACCTATGTGAAGAAGGGCGTTGAGCGACGTGTACAGTTGCGGAAGAATTCCGCGGCACGAGATGTAAAGAATGCGTTCACGCGAGCGAACCTGTGATGGACCCTAGGAGTACATCCGGCTTGATATGCTCATAGACATAATCGAATAAGGCAGGGGCCAGTGGAGATCCCGTTGAGTATATGTGCCGCAGGGTATTGAGCTGATGATTCTCTCTTGGCTTGTAGCCTTTCTAGAGACGGAGATTGATTCAATATTATGGACACAGCGGGAATGCTGCAGGTGGAGATTGGGTGTATCTCCACATACACTCACAGAAAGCTGGTCAATGTACTTAGCACTGGTGCCAAAAATACTGATTCCGAGGTCATCTGTAAGGCGCCATAGGAAAGCTGGATCTCGCAAGGGACTCCCATCGTAAAGGACCAACGTGCAACCAATGCTCAAGCCACTGACGAGAAAGTTCCACATCATCCAGCCCCTATCCAGACGCCAACATTTGAATTCAAGATAGCCGAAATGTGGTAGAAGGACGCACGTTGTAGTATAATAAAAGAAAACATCATCAGGTTGTAGATCCGCACATATGACAAACTCCTTCTTTGCCTGTAGAAGCATACCACCTGCCCGGTGTACGATCGGTCTGTGGAAATGGCGGTTAAGCTAGAGCAGTCCGTATCACAATCTACTTCAAAGAAACTCACTTGGGTCGACCTGGAGTTTGTTCGACATTAACATTTCAGACAGAAACATTTGTTCTCATCGACGTCACCCACCTGTCGTGCCCGAGCTGAATAATATCCACAGAGGCCAGTCGAAACCAAGACGTGCCCATTGAATTTCTCCATCCGGGGTGCGTCCAAGTTGCTTCTCCTTCCCTGTCTTCACCAGGGCGTTGAAGTCAGTCCAATCCGGTTCCCAGCCATCGCGCGTTCCGGGCACGGACTTCTCAATGACAACTATCTTGGGGCGCTCAGGGATGCGCTCAGACAAGCCAGCCAAAAGCTTCTTCAGCTTAGGCAGGTGAGGATGAACCTTTCCGTTGTATCTGTATGTTAAGTTTAGCGTCGAGGTCAGCACTGAAACGTGCTTCGAACACTGACACAACAGCGTCCACTGAGAATATCAGCTTTGGCTGTACTTGCTCAAACCTGTCACATGTCTTAGTCCGGGAGATCTGCGGATAGTGTTTGTAAGACGAACCTCTCAAGAACGCCCTCGGGGCCAAAGTCAGCGGCAGCGCTGACCCAAATGCACCCTGTAGATCACCTCATGTTCAGAAGAGGTATAGGGAGCTTAAACAAGAATAACGAACCAATGGCCGTTGCAGCCAAACAAGCAGCAACGTTTTCCTATGTTGTCCCCAATCGGGGGTTTGAGATTAGCCCATGACGATGAGTGTTATTCGAGGTCGACACATGCACACGAGACCATTTCTTCTCAAACTCTATTCCTGAGAATTCACATGGGTCGAACCATGAGAAGCAGTACAGGAAGATGTTCAATTGAAATGGTCCGATCACGCTGCATAGTCTAGCGGGATGCTGAAGTCTGGGGATTTGGGGAACTTACGATACAATTCGACGCATAGGCCGCTACGCGATCCCCCGGTTTCAACCCATAAGACACTAGGGCGGAAACAATGTTGGAGACAAGGTCGTAGAGCTCAGCATAGGTCACGCGCCGCAATGGGGCCGTGGTGTGCGGAGGTAATGGTTCAGCTATAGCATTTGAGACACGATTGTGGGGAAGAACAGGCATCACAATCAATACTCACTAACTTCAATCATTGCGACCTTGCTGTCTGAACGATTCCTGAGCATATTCTCTGCCCAGTTGACCTTTGCGTCCGCAAACCATGCTGGATTGTCCGGCGGTAGAGCGGAAGTGTCTACGACGTGAGTACCCTTGTGGCCGATAATGTCTGTTTCGTCCCAGACATCACTCCAGAACTGGTCAATGTTGGTGATGGACCAACTGTAGAGGTCAAAATAAGACGACAGTGCCAGGGATCGCGAGGTGTTTATTCGTTGTATGAACCGGTGTATTCTGCTCTGCTCCGGGGACGACGGCGTATACAGAGGCTTCACTTCGTCCTCTTTGGTTTTGCCAAGCATTGCGTTGGTCGCCATGGGTGTCATGGAAGCTTAACCGCAGCTGCAGCCAAGGATTGCGATAACGGCTCAGAACGAAAGTATAGCTCAACTGGGAACGGAGGGAAGCGAATTCGAAGCGTCGCATATATTGGCGATCGTGCAGGCCAAGAGACTGGGGTCGACCCCGATCGGCCGGCGTCCGGCGTCGTCCAACGGTAAATGAGCCGCCACGGCCGAAGAAAGCTCCAAATGGGGCATTTTTCTGCGCCGGGCGGAGGTGGGTGCCGGGGATTGTTATGTGAACCGTTCACAGAGCCAAGGAAGAAGGCGACTATCTCTTCTGCTTGTCTACGAGTGGTTCATGCTGTATACACAAAGAAGAGGCTCGGAAGTGCTGTTCTGCTGCTTGCTAAAGGGGGCCTCGCGAATGCTGACTCGAGAGTTCGGAGACTGCTCCTCCGGATGTCGGCCGACAACTGGCAGGGAAAGCGAGGAAGGAAAAGTCTGACGAGGAGTCATGACAAAAAGTCGGATGATCTGATCAGGACGATCAAGGACTCGTCCATATTGCCCTGGCGTATATACATAGAACCCACCACAGGACACGAAACATTTTCTTTCCACTACCACGAACGTGCTTGCTCTTGGCCGCCACTCACCAGCACCGGTATAATTGACCCTTTGTCCTCGAACAACATCCGCAACTTGCCTATCGCTCCGCCACACCAAGCATCTCACCTCAGCACCTTTTTTCACACTCTGCTTACAGCTACTGCCGTACTCTTGTTCATCTCTGGGTTAACGCCGCACTGCCGTCATACAAAGCTAGAGCATAAATACTCCGCTTCTGTTATCGCCTCCCCAACTCTCTGCTTCCGCATCCAAAGCCACTCGTACCCACCTTACTCTCGCCACCCCACCATGGATCGTTTCCTTGGTCCCCACACGCCTGAGGCCATGGCCCACCACCAACTAACGTACGTGTCTGCTGTATGACTCGGTTTGTTCATTGTGTCTGACTCGACATGGACAGTGAAAACTGGTTCAACTGGGACATGGACCATCCCTCGTTGAACGAAACACTCATCGCCGGATGCGCAAGCTATCAAGCATTCAACCGTTACCTCAGTGGACATGACCTGTACATCCTGCCTCGGTCTCGCAGAGAGCTCGTGAAAATATTGTATGTATCCCTACGTCCTGCGCTCCATACCCACCCACTGAATGACGACAATAGGCAGAGATACGCGCATGACGCTATACACAATGCCATCGCAAAGGCACGCTCGACCCTCGAAGAGGGTGGCTATAGCCGAGTGAGTAGATTCCCATCATATGTCAGCCTCTCCAATGCTGACCATGTCATGACAGATCTGTCATCTGGCGGACGAGTCCATTGGGAAGGTGTTGGACCAGAACGACAACACCTCTTATCTTCTCGAGCTTCACCGTCCGCAACGGGACCACATGTCCAACAATCTGACCGCGTCACCTTCAAGACACATCACGATAAAGTGAAGCACTGGGGCCAACGTTCGTGTCGCCCCAACCTTCTAACTTATTCGTGATATGCTCTGTGAACTCTTGTATCAGATATCCCCCCTCGCTCGTCGCTACCCATCTGTACCATTACTGCACTTCACGATTCCTTTGTCCCATCACCGCTACTCTGCCGGCTTGTGTAATTTGTACAATAATGTTTGTTTCATACATCGTCCAAACCCAAACGCGGTGTTCTATTGTCATGTGAGAGACATGTGATCGCTGTTGTGCGACTCGTCTTTTTCGGATTTCCACGGATATACCAACCTTGGATATGTTTTGGAGTAAGAATGTTTTTTCGTGTTCGTTTTGTCTGGCCCAAGGCTGGTGTATGCGTCTGACGTCGGTACTGCGCTCTGAGTGTATGCGGTGAAGACCAACGCCCACGGCCAAGTCCGAGATGAAGGTTTGCAACACCGCTCGATCTCCTTCTGCGTCCATCTCTGGCGTTGCAGGAACGAACGTGCGCAGAGGCCGTCCAGGACACCTGCCATATCAACTTACTGCTGTATTCATGCTCGTCTGACCTCGTTATATGCCCTCGCCCTAGTCGCGTTGCGGGTTAGATATCTTGCTATTTGACCACATACCACCACTACGGGCTTTTACGATGCTCAAGTATACCCTCGTCCTGCTGCTCGTTCTGAGTAGTTTTCGGGATGCATTGAGTGCACCCGCTCAAGTTCCACTGGACATGTCGGTCGTAGCCACTGCACGTAAGCTCGGTATGCTCTTTCCCAAAATATTGAGGTACTGACCAGGGTCGTTGGTCGTCCAGGACCCAAGCGAAAACTCCAAGGACGGTTTTTGCACATCACGGACATGCATCCCGATCCTTACTACCGCGTCGGGATGTCTGAGAAGTCAGCCTGTCATCGTAAAAAGCCCAAGAAAGCGAAACCGCGGTCCGGACCGTATGGTATACCGTACAGGTGAGCACTTACTGACATACGAGACTTAGTGTGGATGCACAGAGTTCATAGTTGCTATAGCGAATGTGACTCTCCATTCTCCCTCACAAACTATACCCTGGATTATATTGAGAAGAAATGGAGCGACGACATTGATTTTGTCATTTGTGAGTGCAGAACGAGAATACTGTTCTATTCAATTGCTCGGATGCAATGGAAATTGACCTTCATTATGTCAGGGACGGGAGATAGTGCCAGGTTGGCATGGAATAATGAATGAGTATCGGTTCCGTAAGCTTAACGGAAGTGTTTTCCTAGACATGACAACGACCGCAAGTTGCCCCGGACAACGAGGGAGATATACGAGCTGAACCGGGCAATGGCCCGGAGAATGGAGGAAGTGTTCTTGAGCAAAGGAATCCCAGTCGTGCCTACTATTGGTATGTCGTGCCCATGACTCGGTCTTGCGGCGTATTCACTGAATTGGCTCGCAATAATCTGGGACTCCAATTTACCAGGGAACAACGATATATGGCGTAAGCACACTTCCCGTCCATTCTTCATCGGACTTGTAGCTTATTGATTCTATTAGCACATGTGAGAGAGACAGCTGCTGCATACAGACATAATCTAACATTCTACGTCAGAACATCATGCTACCAGGTACTTAACCCTAGCATTCCGCGTACGGATCCAAGACATACTCACGTTTCCGGGTCAGGTCCCAATGACATAACATCGCAATACTCTTCGTGAGTGCAAACGTCCATCAAGAGTCAACTCGGTGTTCTAATAGTTCTTTCTAGGATCTGGAGATCGTTTATCCCATTCACAGCTTACCAGGTTTTCCAGCGAGGCGGTTATTTCTCCGTCGACGTAATACCAGACTCTGTGGCGGCGATTAGCCTGAACACGCTATATTTCTATGCGTCCAACAAAGGTTCTATCCTTCCCCATTCACGGTTCTCCAGGTCTTCTGACTAGGTCGTCATAACAACTCTTGCTAGCTGTGGGAGGATGTGTAGCGAACGATTCTGAAGACCCAGGGAATCTGCAACTTGATTGGCTGGAGGTTCAGCTGCAGACATTCCGAAGGCGAGGCATGCAGGTTCGTATCCGCGTGTATCTCGTACACCTGCTTACTGATTCCCGGGGCTCGCGTAATGAACCATCTCCGTATATAGGTTTGGCTTGTCGGACACGTCCCACCTTCCGCCCGCAATTACTACCCGGACTGTGTAGGCCACATTAGTTTTGTGTGCCTAGATGTTGATTCTGACCTTCCACGAGCATGTTCGATATGTCGAGTTGTCGTTGCGATACCAAGATACGATCTTGGGGCACTTGTACGGGGTGAGTTGTGGTCTCATGAATAGTGTGCAGTCACTCATAGCGGAAAAACCGATAGCATATGAATGTCGATCATGTATGGCGTTTGGTACCCACGTTTTTCATTAACGGCTCTCACGTCCGTCTTCTAGTTCTTCTTTCTGGATGCCCAGGCAATAGAGCAGTCGGGCAAAGATCGATCATCTGACGGACCGCTGGCTATCGAGGCGGAAGATGGCCTAATGAAGAAGAAACACAAGGACTTGTATGGGACACTTCTGAAGGATTTCAACCATGTGCGGAAGGAAAGCAACCTGAACCACGCCCATTACGCAGTTGTGAACGTTGCGCCTTCGGTGGTTCCCAACCCGTACTTGCCCTCGTTCCGGATATTCTCCTACAACATTTCTGGAAGTCCGTACGTCCCGGGTGATCTCGGTGACAGTGGAGGGCAAAGTATAGCGAGTCGGGATGAGGCAAGTGCTGATTGTCTAGACGACGATGACAGCGGAGGTTCCTGCGAGAAGTGGACGAAGGATGCGAAGGACTCGTGGTACTCCAGCCCAGACTCACCGTCGCGCAAGAATGGGCTGTGGACGCCACTTGGGTATGCCCAAGTAAGCATTACGGTTTTGCCGCGTGTGTATTTGGTGCCTAATGAAGTGGGCAGTATTATATTCCCAACCTTAACGGGACGGGGAAACGACCGCCGAAGTTCAAGCTGGAGTATCTGACATTTGCGCCGACCTCATTACACCCGCCAGCGACGGGGGCGCGGGGGTGGTACCCGATACCGCTGAAGAACCTGCCGCGGAGTCTGCGGAATGCGACGGTGACGAGGTCAAAGTATGCGCCGTACAGGATGGCGGATCTGACGATCCCGTCGTGGGTGAAGCTGGCGCAGCGACTGGCGAAGCCGAGGCAGACGAAGCTGCGGGGGCGGTTCCGGCGGTACATGTACATGGGTGCGGACGACGAGCGGTAGGATGCATAGTATATGTTACTGTTAGTGTAGAGGATATGTTGTGTGGGAAGGATGGCCGGGAGCCGGATCAGGCAGTGATGGGGACGTGATTCATGCGTTTGGCAAGGGACGGTGGCGCCTGGGGAGGTATGGGAGGATATAGACTCGGTTGCCTTGACCACGGAGCAGATTGAGAGAGGCCCCCCTGTAGTAGCTAGCGTACGCAAATATTCGCCTGGCATCGCCTGGCCTTTTATTCGCCCTCGTCTGTCCCATCTCCCCGCGGTCGGGGCAGGATCTTTGGCTGCTCTTTGGCTGCACTTTTGGCTGCATTAATATTGCACATTGCTCGGCGCCATTGCACTTTCGCTGCACCTTTGCTTTTGTTTGCTTTTCGCCTGCCCTTGTCTCCTTCCTCCTCGTCGGCTGGTCCGTCTCTGCTGCCCCCGCTGCACCCACTCTCCTTTCTGCTATCTATTCTTACATGGCCGCCGTCAACCTCCAGATGCTTCCCGCAAACGCTCCCTTTGACTTTCTGCCCAACCACCACCTCCACTCGCGCTCAAACTCGGTCTCCTCCTCCTCCTCCCTCTCCCCCTCCTCCCGCCCCCAGTCGTCCCACGGCCCCGTCCTCAGAGCCCCCCAGGGCATCCCCGCCACCCAAGACGACCTCTACCGTGCCTCCTTCCACGCCGCCACCTCAGCCTTTGACCACACCCGCCACGCCTCCGACGCCTCGGGCTACTCTCTCGCTTCGACCGACCTCATCACCCCCGCAGACTCTCCGCCCAACCACAACCTCTCCAACCCCGCCCTCAAAGGCCCCCTCCGTCCCACCCACATCCGCGCCCGGGTCGCCGCGTCCCCCTATCCCCGTGACGCCGAGTCTGTCCACTCCTCCTCCAGCGAGACCGAGGACCTCGCCATGTACCTCGGCCACAATCCGGCAGAGTACCACGGCATGTTCGCAGACCCCCAGATGCTCGGCGGCATGCCCGAGACCATCAACCCCGCAGGCGTGTACAACCGGATGGCCATGAACCCGGACCACACCCTCGAGAAGCTCGCCGCCAACGTCCGCGCTGCGACCACCACCAGTGCGTCCGACAGGGCCAAGCAGATGTTTGTCCAGTCTTGGTACGTGCCCACATCGTCCCCCATCTCCTTTATCTGATCGTGCTTTCTCCTTAGGTTGACCGCCAACTACGCCCCCTACGCCGACGGCAATGTCCCCCGCCAGGGCCTCTACTTTTCCTACCGCCGCGTCTGCGACCACTATGGGATCCCTCACATAAACACCGCCACGCTGGGCAAGGCCATCAGATTGTGTTTCCCTACAATCAAGACGAGGCGCCTAGGCGTTCGAGGAAACAGTAAATATCACTGTAAGTGTCTGTTTCGCCTCGATCACTATCATGTCATTGTAAAAATATGCCCTTGTTCCTGCAACAGATTGTGGCATCCGTCCGGCCACCTCCACCGAGGCCGAGTTCCTCCAGGACTACATCCGCAAATCAAACAACAATGCGGCCCAGCAGTCGGTCAATGCGGCTCGAATGGCGTCGGAGCAGGCAGAGGCAACCCAGAGAGGGGAGGATCGTTCCGACGAAGACGATGAAGACGACTCTGACGGTCAAAGCTCGGGGCAGGCCTCAAAACGCAACTCTCTCAATCTCAGTAATGGGATGAAAAACCCCGTCGATTTCCCTGACGAAAAAACGCCCACAGCGGCCACACTCTTGTCGCAGGCTCAGGCGACCCAGAGGCCTCCCTCTGCCTCCTTCCCGCCCCAGGCTTCCGTCCGCCGTCACGCCGGTCCCGATGGTTCCATCGCGGTCGCCCCTCAGGCATCCCCCTCCAGCGGTCCGAGCACACTGCCGTTCATGTCCGGCGGACAGCATTTGTCAGTCAGGCAGATGCCGCATTTCCCGTCCATCGAGGAAGCCGTGGGTGCAAACTCCAACTCGCCTCAGAGCATAATTGCTCGCGAGGTTTGGAATTGGTTCCAGGATCATTTGGACACGCTCTTGGACAGCATACGCTCCTTCCGCTTTGATCAATTCGAGATGCACGTTAGGAACTTTTGGACCAACCTCAACCCATCACAGCGGGAGGTCGTGCATGCACCCATTATCGCCGGGCTTATGGCCAAGGCTGATGCCATCGTTTATGATGTACGCACGTCTGGAACCTGGTCATCAAATGGACTGCTGACGATTGATCATTCTAGGAAATCCTCGAGTTCCTCCGATCCCAGATGCTGTCTCCGATTGCTGCCGTGTCTTTGGCAGGTCTCCGCCACCTTGCCGACAAGATGGAGAAGATTCTGCTTTCCGCATTGGAAAGCTACGGAAATACGTTCGTCGAACCAAAGGTCGAGCTGGGTGCCCGTTTTGGACATCTCGTTTGTAAGTCATCATCCACGCCATCACACGAGTGTACAGTGCACTTTATTGATTCTTTCTCACATAGTGCGGTTCCTTGATATCTATCAAGTTACGCAAGCCCTTTCTGCTGTTCTCACCAACCAGAAGCAGGTCCACGAAATGCGCCGGTCGTGGCAGAAGGTTGATTTCGAGTCCGTCCGCAATCAGTCCGCGTTAGTCTGCAACTGCCGCCACGAAGATTTGGTTCAGCTGCTCGAAGTAGAATTTGTCGCCGTGTTGGAAAATCTCCTCAAGAGCGCGGATCCTGTGCGCGACGTGATGGCTTGGGCCGACAAATGTTGTGAGAGGTTGATGGGCGGGCGTGCTGGCTCGGAGGATCGTGCGACGATGAGCTCGAGAAGTGTCCTGATCCGATGGGGATACGTGACAAGTCAAGTTATGAGAGACTTGGTAGGCCATTCGTCATCATTCCCTGTCGTGCGTTTGTTGACTTTCACCCGCTCCCACAGACTATCCGCAGCGACCCTGCCTTTGGTGCTTTCCAAATTTTGAAACTGTTCCTCGAGTATGTACCTTCCTCCATCTGTATCGGCTGAGGCGCTTATGTCCGCTCGCAGTGACTGGATCGCAATCAACGTTCTGAGGAGTGTCGCGCTTTCGACGAATTCCGTGGCCGCATCGGTGGAGCCCGTAATCCAGCAAAACTATTTCTCGCTATCGCCTATGGCCGGTCAGGAATCCTTCTCTAACACGTTGGATGTTCGTCCCTCTCAGCCTATGGCTCACACGCCAACTACATCCAGCATGCTCGCGGCGTTGCAAAGCGATACGTTCGCCACTGGGTCCTTGGACTCGAACGCATTCGGCTCCGACAGCTTCGCGTCGTTGTCCTATATGGACACTGCCGCTCAGGACGATTCGCTGCACGCTAGCACACCTGGATTGTCATTCAACGATTACACGAACTCATCTTCCTTCGACATGGGTGCTTTTACGCCTCAAGATATGGGCCTCAGCACATCGGCAACGCCGCCTCCATCCGGTAGCGAACCCGAATCGGACCCAGAGGCTCCATTATCGAAGGTAGAAGACTAGAGAAAGAGCTTCGAGTTGTAAGGAATATCTGATTGACACGAGTTTTTGTTGTTGGCCGTCCGGTTGTTGGTGGACAGTATCTTATTATCGACTAAGCTAATCATCTTTGGGTTCGTGCTTTGACTTTGTTCGCACTAATTATTTACTCTGAATCTTTGGCTTTTGCTTCTCTTCTTTGTCGTTCTTTTGCTCTTCGAATCCTACTCACGTACTTACTTGTACCCTTTGCTCTGAATTTCCCCCATATGTAAATACCCGTGTATTCAACTCCATACCAATACCATCGCGGGTCCGTTCCACCCCATACGACGTAGAGTAACGTATCTTCCCAATCCAAAAGCATGTGCACATAACAAGTGAAAAACAAACTAGAACAAGTGTAGCATTTCGTCAAATACTATGTGAATGTAACCTATTCCTCGTCCTTGGATTCTTCTTCCTCTACGCTCTCGAGCTTCTCCACAACTTCCTCGGAAGGCACAGCTACCGAGGGAATGGCAGACACTACAGGCGTAGGTGCAGGCTCTGCTGGCAATTCAGCACCTCCGTTTGGAGGCTTGATCGTGTCAGGAGAGACGATCTCGCCAGTTTCGCCGGTAAGGCGACGGATCTCAGCCTCAGCCTTCTCCTGATTCTCCTTCGTGACACGCTCCTGGTTCGCCTCGAACCACGCCTTCTTCGTTTTCAGATCCTCAATCACCCGGGGTACGTCCGCAGATGACGTAGGCGGAGGTATTGATAGTGTGAGCAAGGCGGTCAGCGTGGGCAAGGGGATGTTGAGCTGGCCGGATGGCGACTCTGATGAATTCGAGTTGGAGGCGGAGATGGGTTTCGCACCACCCTTCTTGCCCTTCTTTGTTTTTTGGCTGCCCACAAAGTACGACTCCTCGTCCTCCCCCTTCTTTTTGCGTGCAACCAGCCCCTCCGCTGGTGGTTCCACCTTTCGGATTTCGAGCTTGGGTACGCCGGCGACTTCGGCCTTCTCTGTCGGAGACGCTGTCGATAGTGCGGCCGTTGATGAAGACTTGCCAGAGAAGAAATCAATGAGGGTTTGACAGTCCTCGATTTGCACCTGGAATGCCGGGATGGCGGCTTCCTCGCGCAACCGCTCTGCAAGCTCTTTCTTCTTGGCCTCTGCCTCCGCCGCACGTTGCGCACGTTGCCTCTCTTCACGCCGTGCCCTATCCTCACTGACCTTGGCCCAATACTTGTCGTTGGCCTCTCGGAACCGTTGCGCAGACTCCCTCTTTTGGTTATAGAGATTGTCAAGTTCGGCTTGCAAAGCACTCCGCTCGTCCATGAGCTTGCTGCGATTAGCATAAACTTCGTCAGCCTCCTTCTTCAGCTCATCAAGTTCTGCCTTGATCTGGTCGTAGCGTTCAGAGATAGCCTTGGCTTCGGGATCATCGAGTTGTTTGCGCAACTCGTCGGCAGCAGCGCGGTCCTTGTCAATGGCCTCTTGTTCAGCCTGGAAACCCTCGACAATTCGGCGATTGCGTTTCAGTTGGCTGATTTCAGCCAATGCACGCTTTTCATCTGCAATCTTCAAGTTGCCAGACTCCACCTGCTTGTCAAGTTGCCTGTGATGTGTCAGTCAGGGTGGAATGAATTAGCATGATGGAGAACCCACTTGATTCGATCGTCGACTTCCGCAACTGTCTTGTACGGGATCTTTGCTTTGGCAGCATTGAGATCCTTCACCTAGCAACCAGACAGAAGTCTGTGCATTGTCGAACACGAGTAGAGGGAAATTAATCACCTTCTTCTGAACGTTATCGTTCAGGGCTTTGAGCTGATCCAATACTTTGCCACGCGTGTTCTTATTGGAGGACTGCTGGCCACGAATCTCGTCCAGCTCTGCACGCAGCTTGTCCCGCCGCTCGTTACCTGCGCCCCCTCTGGTAACAAGAGTGATCTTTTCCTTCACAGCAGTCTAATAACAACGAGGGCATGAGTTGCAATGCGGTGACTACGGGTCGCCCTAAACGCACCAGCTTGACCTGAACAGCGTCAATTTCCGCCTTGATTCGCTCCTGCTCAGCATCGTAGATCTTCTTGTCTGGTCGACCGGGACCATACGAGGTAGGGGTTGCATCTGAGGGTGCGGTGGAGGGGACTGGGCTAGCGGTGCCATTAGTAGGCGACGCAGCAGGCTTCGACTTGGGCTTCGCGTTAGAAGCAGACCCGGTTTTAGCTTTAGGCGGCATGATGTATGCAAGTGTGGGCTGTCGAAGGCCTTTTGCTGTTTTGGACTGAGGAGAGGGACGAAGAAGTACGTGAGAGAACACGAAAGCGAAGTGGTCGAGTGTAAATCCACAGCTCGCCAGTCGCTAGCATATGTCCCGTGACGTGGCTGATCGAGATCGACATTGGCTCCCGCTCTTGCAAACGAAAACATAGAGAACTTGGAAGAGAAAGCAGAATAATGTTACAAACTATGTACAGCAGAAAACAAGAACAAGAACCCCTCGCAAGACACTCAAAGCAGTATCTTCTGATCCAACTTCTCAATCTCCTTGCGGCACTCCTCGTACAGCTCCTTGTAGTCCTCCACCTTGTCCTCCTCCCCTTCTTTCCGTTTCGTCTTCTTCTTCTGCTCAGGGCATATCATGACACAGCTTGTCGGCCGCTTCGTTGAGCTTGCATGTCCTAGTTCTTCTTTTGATGGCACAAAAACGTAGGGAATGTTGGCATCTTCGCTCAGCACAGGTAAATGTGAAATAATGTCGATCGGCGTAATGTCTGCAGCAAGCACAAGCAATCTACGACGTCTCATCGTCAGCGCGCCGGTTACAGAAAATCGGCGTCGAGGGACGTACCCCTTCTCTCCCTTCCTGATGCCCTTTACGACTTCCTTGACACCCCGCTTGACTTGCCGTGCTTTCGAGGCTGAGTATGGCACCATCAGTTCATGACCCGCCGACTATAGAGGCAAATAAGCCGCACCCTTTTTAATTGTTTTGTGAAGCTTTTTGGAGAGTTTCTTCTGTGCGAGCGGGTGTGCTATAGGAGACAAGTCCTCGAGAGGAATGATGATCTCCTCCTTCTCCTTTTTCTCCTTCTTTTGCACCTACCAGTACATATTAGCACGGAGTTCTCGAGTAATATCAAGATAATCAAGCACCTTCACAACCTCAGCATCTTCCATGTCAACATCTTCTGCAACCTCAATGGTTTCAGTGGCCTTTTCCTTCACCTCCGACTTTCTTCTCTCCTTCTTCTCAGACTTGTCTTTGGCCATAGCAAGAAATGGGTCGGTCCGCAACTGAAGGAGAGAGACAATAAAGGGCCCAAAAGCAAGTCGGTAGGTGAAACGAAGTGTCAGGCCTAGCCTCAAGCTCAAGCAGGAGCTTGAGGACGGAAAATGTTAACTTTAGCGCACGTGAGAGAAGCCATGTGATCAAAACGCGATCACCATACTTGCTCGCGCAACTCGCGACACGACCTGACCTTGGAAATGCATATGTATATCTGTGCATAAGGGCATAAGAGGCATAGAAAATAGTACAAGATGTATTTACAGCATAGAATAGCATTGTAATAGCAAGTCATACGAAGAACATTGGCTGAGAGGACAATCGAAGGAGTCAAGGTCCCGAAAGGATATGGTATGGTCCCATACATGCATCAGTGTATATCTCCTCCATTCCAGAATATAGCCAAAAGAATACCCAGACAAACAAACAAAACCCGATTATCAGCACGAGAAACGAGAATATTAATGCAGCAATGACAGCTCCTCCCTCCCATGGGGAGTGCAAGGCGTTGGACCAGAGTACTTGCAGCTGCCAACGGCGATGTCTAATTTCTTCGAGAATGCTAAGGCGCATGTTTCTTGCCTTGATGAGACGAGGCTCCGGATTTTCTGCACGTCGATCTGTCAGATAGGTGGTGATGTGCGGTGACTGTCATCAGTCTCACCGATGACTCGGAGTGTATACGAGCCTATTGCTCTCGTCAAGGAGTGTATGGCTGAGGGTGACAGTTTCCATCGAGCTCCGTCCTCAGGATAGTATACACGCCATTCGCGGACGTCAATAGCCTGTTGATGAACATTGTAATCGATCAAGGACGAATGCACCTTTGCACTCACATATGCATGCTGCAAATTCCATTTCCTGGTGACCCGACGCATGTCAAAAGAGCCATCACTCTCCAGTGGGAAGTTATCGACGAGGTGCGGGTCCACTATCGTTTGATTCAGTGGGATGTATGCGACGCGAATCATCCTGCAAGCGGAAGCGACCCAATTAAGAGTTTCCGTGTTGTCTATGAGAGGAGCACTGTGACATACCCGCGGGGTATCTTACCCCAGTTCAGCACAAAAAACTCTTGCTTGTCGATCCACGTTCTCACAAGCTTCTTGGGTTTCTTGAGATACAGCTCCTCTCCGAGCTCGTAGGGCGTCTTCGTCAAGAGCTTCCTAGTATACCATGCTATAAGCTTGATCTTATAACGAGCGTACGCATATGTCCAGTAAAACGTGCATGCCACTGGAATGCGGGCCAGGAGAGGGAAGTCGGTAAGCTTCTTCTCTGTAGATGTGACAGCATTCGCGCTGGTGACTTTGGTGCGAGTTCCTGAGGTGCGCTGAACCATCTCGGGTATTTGCTGGGACAATCAGATGGGACTAAGACGTTGGCTGGTTGTAGATTCACAACCAAGCCAGGGTCAGGTATTATATAGCAAACAGCGAGTCATGACATAACGGGGATGTTGAGAATCTAGAGATAGAGACGAGATTACTATTGACATGCTGGAAGGCGTCGCAGGCGTTGTCAAGTTGAGTACAAGAGTACAAGGTATTGAGGCCTCGAGAACGTCCACGACATTGAAATGGGTTGCTTCTGGCAATACGGTATGCGTTGTTCTTCTGTACTTAGTTCAAGTTAGTTGGTGCTTGCATCGCAAGTTGAAGGTGATGGGCGCTCGTGGCAAGCTGGCTTTGACCGTATTTGGGTAATGTGGTTGCACCGAGCGTTGAAACTTACTTCTTGTATTCAACACATCAAGATACAACCCCGACTTCGTTGTCTGTAACGCTCTAGAATGCCTCTTCCTACGTGCTTGCCTTTTCTTACTGCTTTTTGAATGTTCGAAACCAATAATGCACAGCAATTGTCACTGGCAATACTCTCGCAGAGTCTGGCCTACCAAGTACTTACTGTCACCAGTGTCACCTTCGACCGTAAGTTCAGTATGCGTGACACTGGCAGCGTGTTGGTGTATCCCCTGCGATTGCCTTTGCTTGACGACAGAAGTTCATCGGTGAAGGGTGAACTCCAGAAAGTCTCAAAAAGAAAGGCGCACATACGGACGCGAAAGTGCTATCCATATATCAGTGCATACGAGGGCATACGAGGCATAGGGCATAGGGCATACAGTGTAGAAAACAGAGCATAACAAGAAAAGCATAGCAATAGTGAATTATTCGAATAAGATAGCTGAAGAGAAATGGAGTCAAGCAATTCGCCCTGCAAGGATGTGGTATGGACCCATACCTGCATCCTAGTAGGACTCCTCTGGCCCAAGAAAACCGCAACAGAAGACGGAAGCACAAAAGAAAATTCCGAGTAGAAGCACGAGGAATGAGAAGCTTGTTCCAACGAGGGCAGATCCTCCCCTAATAAGAGAGTACAACACGTGCCGCAAGAATGCTTGGAACTTCCAACGAAGATATCTCCACTCGCAGACGATATGAAGACGCGCGTTCCTTGCCTTGACGAGACTGGGTTCTGGCCGTTCTTGAAGTTAGGTCGTCAGATACGTGGTGACATGTTGCAGACCGTCATGAGTCTCACCGACGACACGCAGAGTATCCAAACCCATTGCCTCCGTCAAGCAGTAAATGGCCAAAGGCGATAGCTTCCACGGCATATCACCTTTAGGTTCGTACGATTTTCCCTTGGAGACGTTGATGGCCTAATGATGAACATTGTAGTCGACTGTAGGAAGGATGCACTCTCGTACTCACGTATGCATTCTGCAAATGCCATTTCTTGGTGACCTGCCGCATATTGAAAGATCCATCTTCTTCCAATGGAAAGTCTTCAACGAGATGCGGGTCCGCGTACGGGGATTGGTTTTCTGGAATGTATGCGACGCGGAGCATCCTGCGAGCGGAGGTGACCTCATCAAGAATTTATATACCGTTCAATAGAGGAGCACATACCCAGGGGTGGGTTGACCCCAATCCAGGCTATAATACGGTTGCCCATCAATCCAAGTAGTCACAATCCTCTTGTCCTTCATGTTGTTATACAGCTCCTCTCCACGTTCGTACGGTGTCTTCGTGAAGAGCATCAAGACATACCAGGCCATAAGACTAAGGTTGAAATTAGATTGTGCATATGCATGATACAATTGGCACGCCAGTGGAATGCGAGCCACAAGAGGGAGGTTGGCGGGCTTCTCCCCTTCAGACGTGACGGCATTCACGCTGGCGACGCGGATACGAGTTGCTGAGGTGCGCTGTGCCATCTCGGATATTCGTATTGGTACTGCGGATGGTCTGAGGGACGTTAGTTGGTTCCAAATTCTCCACCAAGCTCGGCTCGAGGGAATATATAGCACCCAACATAACACGGGAAAAGCTCAACGGGAATGCTGAGATCAATAGAGTTTACCATAAACGTGCTCATAACGGTCATGGAGGTCGTCAAGTTGAGTGAACAATACAAGGTCTTGGAGCCTCGAGATCGTCAACGGTCAAAATGTGTTGTCTGCGAGCTGTACATGGTACTTGTTGTTCGTCTGGCCATTCGAATTTCGAACCAGGCGGCCTATGTGTACCAGAAATTGATGGGCGCTCGCGGGGGAAGCCGGCCTTCACCGGATTTGGGTAATGTAGTTGCAAGCAAGGAAGGCGCAAGAGACAGTCCCAAGCCTCTTGTATTCAGCACATTAGGATACAGGCAGTTCGCTGTCCGTCTCGTTTGCGGGAGGTGGCTCTGAATTCCCCCCTCGCAACAGGTTAAGCCAAACCCAGTTCATACCCCTACTTTCCAAATCGTACCAGTAGTTTACGGCAATCGTCAAACCCGTCTGCCTCACGTAGTGCCACCAACCCGCAGGGAGATACAAGGACTCCCCTGCGTTAACCGTAATCTGAAGGGTATGTGCTTGAGGAGGAAGATTAGCGTGGTCACTAGGGTCCAGGATCGACGACCACCGAATGGGAGGAGTAGATTCCGCAGATGGTACAAGAACAAGAGATGCATCAGAGGCGCGTTCATATCGCGCATGTGGATATGTACGTTCTGAGGAGGATTGTTATCATTTCAAGAGGGTTCTCGATGACCTAACCAAAACCGACCTTGCATACACCATCCCTCGGTTGGGGGAAGGAGAGTGAACGTCTTTGAGCCTCGTATCACCGAGTATATATTTTCATATGGATCTGCAACTTGGATTTAGAGACGCATTGGAGAAGGGAGCACTAATGAAAATATACCACTGTGAACACTTGTAATACTCTTGCTGTTGCCGATCCACAAATTGACTGCATCAGGCGGTGACTCTGCGAACACCGCAAATGAGACAAAAGTTTCCATCGCCATTAGAAATGTATCGTACCAAGGGCTTCAGAGCACCACGGCAAATCATTAGGCACATCCGCCAGAAGGGCATGGAACTCAGACTCTTGGCCTTCATCGCTGGTGTACAAGTTGCCATTCTGCGATTGCAAGTAGCGGACTTCCGTCTGCTCATCTTCTGGGAAAACATTCACAAGTAAGGGATAAAATAGTACTCAGTAGATTCGTAATCGCACCTAACCTGTGTTTAATGTCGAAAGAAAGGAGCGCATAGTCATTTGCTCTATATGGGGTTCAGCGAAGTACTGTTTACCATCCGGCCCCTTGGTGATAGCGTCTGCGCGGCTTCATATCTTGTAAGCCGGAAGAGGGCACACGACCATACGTATCTTACCCATTTGGAGTCACTGCGACGGATATTGGGCTATCGGCGCACTGCGTTGCCAGATATTCGGTAGACCATTTGGCCAGAGCTTTTGGTGCTGCACAACCTAAGTAACAGTATAAGAATAAAATAGCCAAGGTTAGGTCCATTATACCCTTGATCAATACCGGGCGTGCGATTCGAAGCCATTTGGAAAACTCTAGGCCGGAGGGGATACCATGGAAGGTCTCATAATGCGAGCCGTTCAAATCTTCGCGTGTTGATCATCAATATTCTCTCAGCAGATATTCGAGCTGGCACACAAGAATGCATATACTCACCAAAGTACTCTTGAGAGATCCACTCGAGTACCGGCTGAAGCTGGAGGTTGTTTGACATGTCGTGGGCGAGAGCTCATCAGCTCAGGCTTAAGCGTTGCTCAATGCTCTTCGCCGATGATGACATTCACGTGACTAGGAGCGAAACCGCGTCGCGATCGAGTGATCTCCGATCACAGCAAAGTAAGACGCGTCCGTGTGACACCGTTCGACTTTTAGCAACCACGTCCATCATCCGTCTCGCGTAGACCCCCCTCTCACATTTTCTTGCATTCATACCAAAGGCAGAATGAATGAATCTGTTAAGAAGACTACCAAGAAAGGGCGGAAGCCAAAGGCGGTCTGTGCATTCAACCTTCTGTACAACATGCATGGTACTTACCAAGACCAGGCAGCGACTGGCTCCAACCAACGAACATTGAAAGACATGTTTCGACTTAATGCGTCTTCCTCATCTGCATCCTTGGACGCACCTCCAGAATTTGAAATTATCGACGTAGATAGGGACGTGAATGAGAATTCCTCCAGGGAATCAGACGCTTCCACAGCTGATGTGGCGAACGACGGGATACTGGCTGGTACATCGGCACAACATACATGTAAGTGAATTGCTGCTGTCCTTTAGGTCACAATACTTAGACCGCTCGATAGCTTCTCTACGACCAGCGATTAATACCCTCCCAACCGAGGTTCGGGAGCAAACATCGCAAGGACAAGATACAGCGGCTCGAAGCATTCCAGAAGTTATAGATGCGACAGATATAGACTCTACGCACGTAGGTCTTGTCGCTGTGTCAGAGGGACACACACGTGAAGCCCCAATTATCATTGAATCCTCTCCTCCCCCGAAACCAGCTCCTCAGCGCGTACCTGCCAAGGCACTATGGTCTCTCTTCGAGCGCAAGATTCCCACTCAGACTGCTGCTCCCAGGAGGGTATCGAAGAGTAAGTTGGAGGGACTACCACCTACCTTTCCTGACAGCGACAGCCAACATGTACGCGGACCGCAATCACAACATACTCCCACCACATCACTATTCCCATTCAAGGACAAAGGGAAGGCGAGGGCTTCCACTTCTATCGAGGACGTTTCCAACTTGCTGCAGCGGAGAGATAGCTGCAGAGCCTCTGCAGAGAGTATTCTCCTTCGCACGCCGGTCGAAGGTGTGTCAATATTAGACCCTGAATCCATTCCTCCTTCACACCGGACCTATCCCGCGATCTCACGTATACTACATGGAAAAATATGCCACCATGTGGATGTGCAATACCTACCATGGGCAGATAAATGGCGCCCCAGGAAGGCAGAAGAGGTTCTGGGCAATGAGACGCGAGCTCTCTATCTCAGGGACTGGCTCGTTGCTCTCCGGCTGCATTATGGCGATGCATCAGGTACCATTCTTCCGTCTCCCCGTCGTTCGCGCAAGAGAAAGTCTGCGAAGAACAGGAAACCAACAGTCATACGGCAAGTCAAGAAACGGCGGAAAACAAACCACGATGATCTGGATGGTTTTATCGCGCCAGACGTCGAAGAAGATGCCTACGACTACCCGGCAGAATCCGAGGAAGATATGGAGGCTTGGTTGAGTAGCTTCGATGATATATCCGAAGTCTCTGTGCCGCTTTCGCCTCCGTCATCGTTCCCATCATCCCCACCTCCTGAAGACCAGGGGATTGCAGCCGAACTTCCGTTCTCCTATGAACAGCCAAATTTTGGTCAACAAATCCACAACACCATACTTCTACACGGCCCCACGGGCAGTGGCAAAACTGCCGCTGTTTATGCGTGTGCCCAGGAGCTAGGATGGGAGGTATTTGAAGTGAATCCTGGCGTTGGTGAGCGGAACGGACCAGGACTACAAAGCCTGATTGGAGACGTTGGTAAGAACCACCTAGTCAACACCCCCACATCGCCAGTGCGGAGAACAAAAGTGAAACCCAAATCTAATAAATTCCGAATACTGTCGGACGACGAGGGCATCTCCGCTCCACTTCCTGACCCATCACCCATCGAATTTACCCCAGTAATTTCTGCACCGGATGTCAAGCAGTCTTTGATTCTCATCGAGGAGGTTGATGTTTTATATAACAATGACGGTGGCTTTTGGCCAGCACTCATAGCCATCATCAAGGAATGTAGGCGGCCTGTGATCCTGACGTGCAACGGTACGAGTCTTGGTTCTACTACGGACGGCGTGGATGGAAATTGAAACTCAACCTTAGATATATCTATGGTCCCTCTGCGGGATCTCCCACTGCAGGCGACGCTTACCTTTGAGCCGCCTCCAGTTGATGTGGCGGTGTCATACCTTCAGACTCTGTGCGATGCTGAGGGTCATCGAGGAGAACGGAAAATTTTGGAGCAATTGTACCGTTGGACAGATGACAACCATGAGGGCAATGCCTCGTTCCGGTCTCAATCATCTACCGCCTCAATATCCTCCAATGCATACGATATTCGCCGCTCAATCAATCAATTGCAGTTGGGACTGCTCCAGCGCAGCAGCCAGGCCAACGTTGAGCCACACACACTCAATCCACCCGATGCAACACCGATTGACGAACAATCCAAGGTTCTCCAACGGCTATACTGCTCGGCAGAGACGCAATCGTTCGCAGACTTTGAGAATTATCATGATGCTGGACACCGTGTCAACGTGAGTTTCTCTCATGCAACTACCATGTTTCGACCTGACACATTCGATTGTAGGTGATCTTCGAGGACGCCTACGCGGCCTCGGACGATCTGCTGGGGTATACCATTCTACCCCGGGAGCCGTTTGAGGACGACCAATCGGCGGTGTCCGCATTCTATCAACGGGACCGCACCATAGCAAGTGAGAGCCGCTGGATGGCTCAGAAAGTCACAGGCTTGAGCGCGGCTCCACTGGGCATGCATGACAGATTGTCTGCGGACACTGCGGTGTATCAGTCGCGCATGATGTCCGTGTTTGAGAGATGCTCCCTGTTCAAGGCAATCTCAGGGGAATCTCCGCTGTACTTGGATTACGCCCCCTGGATAAGGTTCATGGTCGGCATTGATGAGAAAGTGGTCGCACCGTCAGGCAGCCAAGCTGGACGTCAAACCCGGAACAGTCGTAGGACCGTGGACAGGCGTTACCTGGGGCACTTTCTGGATACCGAGTTGGAGATGGTGCTGGCGACGGGCTTTCGGATGGACGACGAGGGGGGTCAATAGGATGTGCCTTGACGACTGGAAATGTCTGTAGACAGTCTGTTCGCGCTGGAATGGCATAGTAACAGCACGCAGATCGCGGTGTTCATTGGGACAGTGTTGTATTCAAATATAGCGAGGAAGGATATCAACAAATATGACCTTATGGAGAGGCCTGGAACGGCGCTCTCATACGCATCCCCACGTGGGGATCTAGCATGGCAGCCACGCCAACCACGTTGATATTGACGATGACCGGTTTGAGATCTTCCATAATATAGGCCCGTCCAAGTCGTCGCCGGCACTCTCTGCACGTCGTCTCCCTCAGCGATCCCCCACCGACATGGACAGCGAGGCCGGCCCCTCGGCGGCGGCGCCGTCTCGGCCGCCCGACCCGGCCCCCCCTGCCACTGCGCCGCCCGGCGATTACCAAAACAAGACTCCGTCTCCCCCCGCCGCCGCATCTCGACATTCGCCAGTGACCCCGCTCGCGCCCCTTGAATTCCTCCAAAACCAGCGCAGGGGCTCGATAACCGACCCCTCGTTGCACGCAGCGGGCCCGCACACGCATCTGTTGGGCAGCCCGTTGTCCTCGAACCAGATTCCGCGTTCGCTGAGACGGCCAGAGCCCGTGTCCAGTCAGTAGCCTCGTTTGTTACGCGACCTTTTCAGCCCGTTTACCGACAGTGATCGACCAGTTCAGCCACTGCCCACTTCGGGCTACAGGTTTGGTGAGGCGTCGCGGGCCTCAGACACTCAGCTCCCGCATTTCCGGCAGCTGCTAAGGTCCCCCTCTACAGAGGGAGACAGTCCTGTCGAGCCCAAGTCCGATCCGCGAGGATCAGAGCACAAGCCTCCAAGCTCAGGAGGCGCTGGAGGTACTGTTGATGTGATTTTCTACTCCTTGTGTGATCGAAACTGAGTTGGCGTACCTGCGGCTCAAGAGCCCAGTAGAAGCACCACCGACAAAGACCGAATGGACGTGGACTCGCACCCCGCTCAGTTCCATCCCCCAGAGTCCGCGGCGCAAAACCGTCCCAGCTCGGAGCAATTTGACTATAACGCGCGAAGGCCTTCCATTGCAGGTGATGCGTCTAGTACAGTATCACCTTCCTGTGCTCACCACCTACCATGCAGGCACCAAACGCAAGTTATCATCTGATAGAGATATGTCGACCGCAGGCAATGGTGATGTTGACCCGCAGCTTGTCGGCCCTGGTGTCCCCAGCACAGACGCAGATGCACCGGTGGCCAAGCGTAGAGGTTCTGCTTTCGATACTCGTATTGCACAATTAAGCTTGGATGAACGACGCGGTTCCGTAGACTCTCGTGCTGGAGGGGGTCCTCAGTGGTGGCAAGAAAGACGAGACTCCACGACATCGATCCTGTCCACTAACACGCCTTTGACTGGCTACAGTACCCCGTCATCGGGTTTGCCCGGTGATTCGCCACATGGCCGGCCTCCTGCAGGCATAGCTACTTTCGCGTGGAATTCGCAAGGTCCCCCCAGTCTGCACCCGGACCAGAGCGAAAGCCCTCAGCCTCATTCACAGAACGAGGCAGGCATGGCAGCCGCCGTGCCTCCTCATTATGATCCTATGAGTATAGTGCCCTCCGTGTCATATTCCCCAGACCGTCGATTATCCGTCCCAACCGCGTCAACTGAAACCATGTCGACTCCTTCTGCGGCTGGCCCCAGTCGCGTCCTTCGGCAACGCTCACGTCCAACATCTCGCGCACGAGCCAAAGAACAATCAGCGGCCAACAACCCACCACAGTCTCCTGGGCCCGCTGGTTCAAACGTAATACCTGAGGATGCCGCCGCACAGGAACTGCGTTTACAGAAAGAGCCGGGGGCGACGCCCTATTCTCGCTCTCCGGAGCTGCGCATATCACATAAGCTCGCTGAAAGAAAACGACGAAAGGAGATGAAAGAGCTATTTGATGAGCTTCGTGACCAGTTGCCAGCCGACAGAGGGATGAAGGCCAGCAAATGGGAGATATTGAGCAAAGGTATAGCCCCTTGCCCACCTCTTTCAGCGCAAGTGTGCTGACATTGCATGAACGACACTTTACAGCTATTGACTTTATCCTGACTCTTAAACAAAGCCATCAGGACATGACCAGGGAGATTGACATGCTGCGACACGAATTGGACGCCGTTCGTCAAGGCATGGCTCCTTTCGGTCCTGGTCCGTTGTATGGGCATCCGCCACCCATGGCAGCCCCATATCCACCACACGCCGCACCTCCCGGACCACCACTCCCTCATCCACACGCACACGCACCTCCGCCCCCACACCTTGTCCAACCACCCCAACCACATCCACCACCGCAACCGCCTCAACCTCAGCAGCATCCACTACCTCCATCGTCTCGACCTGCTTCATCTCAAGCTCAGTATCCTCCCAATGGGGGCACAGCACCTCCTGCGCCTCCACCATCTGCACCTCCGCAAACTAACCAAACAGAATCATCAGTATCTTCGTAGACGTGTTTTTCTATGTATCGATATTGCACTCCTCCTCGCCTTTTCGTTCTCTATATCGGTGGTCTTTATGGGTGATTATTTCTTCTTTTTGATGTATTCTCCTGTTTTCTTGGACTCTGGCCTGCGTGGTTTGTTCGTTCTATTCCCGACTGTATCGTCGGATTATTTCGTCACGCTTTAGATACTTGCACTTTCGGCGGAGGAGGTTGTTCGTATTATTAGTTTGACAACTTTGGAGACTGGTCCTCCGTCTGTCAATGCCTAGTTAGCAGTACCTGGTTCCAGTAAAGCCATCTTGCATGTGAGCGTGATCAGCTGCTGAACTCGGTGCTTGAAGCGCCAACGACAATTGTTTCTTTGAATCGTTACCACATAACGACCCTAACGATACGCTTCCTCTGGTCTCTTGTCATCATTTGCGCCTCAAAACTATGTCGCTGCTGTTTCACCACGCATGTTGGTTGTTGTGCTTGCTTGTGCCACCCCGCGAACGCAGGCATGATCGCGATCGGGCGCTGTTTTGGGAGCCGTGAGCCACGCCGGTGCAAGGACTCCCAACCAGTGGCAACTCTCCCTTGTACCATCAACATCGTCGCGGCTCGTTGTTCTCAGGCCCGGTTTCAATTGTTCATCTTTGTCTAGGACATAGTCCTGACAACGCGCAGAGGCTAAATAGGTTTACGACTACGAGGACGGAGACAATTCGAAGCTTGCTTTTCTCCCTATCTCACTCCCTCAAAGGACATTACTTGCGACTTCTCTTATTATGGCCCCTTCTTCCATAGAATCAGTCCTATTCCCTAGCAAACGGAAAACTGCGGCGTCTGGGTCAGCCAGCGACCCGTCTCAGGGGGCCAACGGTGCCTCGTCGCCCAAGAAACGACCCGTGGTACCACGTCGCAAACCGAAGCCAGAAGACGACGGTTTCGTTCAACCACCTCCAGAAGGCCCCTATCAAGAGTTCAAACTCGTCTCCTCGCGACTCAATGGCTGGAAATACGACGTGATGAAGTTCGACGAACGGAAACCGGTTGACATCCTAGAATGGCAGAAACCTATCAAGTTGAATAGGAAGGACCTCAGGAAGGAGGCACCGCAGGCCGCCGCTCCCGTCGCTGTTGGGATTATGAAAGGTCCCGATGGCAAGCCTGTCACGGATAGTGCAGGTAATGTGGTCCAAGTGGATGCGGACGGACGGCCGATTCGTATGGATTTGAATGGCACGCCATCTAGCAGTGGCAGCCAGCAGAATGATAAGGGGAAAGAAAAGGCTAAGAAGAGGAATCAGAAGAAGACAAGGCAGGTATTCCCTCTGCCTGAAGAGATAAGACAGTTGAGGAGGGAAGAGAGATATCCGTGGGTCATGGAGGACGGGAGCGGGCGGGAGGTCTGGGTAGGACATCTGGAAGATGTCGAGAATTCCAAGAAGATGGTGATGTTCATGCCAACTACGACGAATGTATTCAAACTTGTACCGGCTCATCGGTGGTACAAGTTCCAGAAGAAACGTCCGTTCCAGGTCCCCAGTTTGGAGGAGGCCGAACAGCTCGTACGTCTCGCACTATTATTGTTTCTTGATCACAATACATATACTATTACAGATGAGCCAAAGGCAGAAAAACAAGGACCCAGAAATGTGGCTGCTTCGTAAACGCGGCCAGGTGTCTGAGGCGACGAAGTCCATGTTTAAGGCAGAACGCGAGGGCAGTGTACCCCTTGCTGCATCTGGTTCACTTGTCCATAGTGTCAGCCAGAGTCTCGGACCTGGTGGACGCAAACTTCGTGCCGTCGACTCCGGCGGTGATTTGTTCGGAGACGACGATGACGAGGACAGCGGCGAGAGAAAGCGCAAGCTGAAGAAGGAACTGGGCGCCGAAGGAGACGTTGACGAACTCGATTTCGAAGAGGACTTCGCAGACGATGAGGAGAAAGTTGAGGGCGAAGCTGAAGATGAGGATGCCAAGGAGGCTGAGGTGCGTGGACGTCACTATGCTTTGGCAGTGTTGGTGCTAACGTCTAATACATATAGGAACGCTTGAAACGACAGTACAGGAACGCCAACAAAACCAGGGAGGGCTATATCGATGAAAGTGAGGAGGAGGAGGAGGAAGACCCGAAACTATCGCTAGCCGGAAAAGACATGAAGAAGCTCATGAAGAAGCTTGAGAAGAACCTGGCTTATGAGGATAGTGATGACGAGAAGAACCCTTATGCTTCTTCGGTATGTCTAGCCACTATTGCATATACTTTGCATCTAATATGTTGCTGTTTAGGAGGAGTCTGAAGAGGAAGAAGAGCCTCCCCAAGTTCCACAAGGTCCTGCCATTATACCCCCAGAACCCAAAGCTGGTTCCCGATCTAGCTCTCAAGCTCCCTCGACACCTAATCCCAGCCAACCGGCACTTACGGTCAAGACGGAACCATCCTCTCGGCCTACCTCACCTGTGCCAATGCCCGGCCACGGTGGTCATTCTGTTGTTGCGAAACGGGCTACCAGTCCCAAGGCGCCCAAACTCAAGACTGCCGGTGTGAGCCGAGCCAGTAGCCCTCTGGCTGGGGCAGGCAGTCGGGCAACGAGCCCCGTCGCCGCTGGCTCAGCAGGCGGAGGGACTCACCCAGAGAGTCCGTCCGCTCAAAGTCCGGGGGTGCCCACCAAGCCGAGTAACAAGCGCAAGGCGGATGACCAAAACGCTGCAGGACCTAGTAACAAGGCGAAGAAGCGCAAAGCTGTTACCGGGGAGCTTGACGCACAGATGCTTATTGATTGGTTGAAGGTGACACCGAACGCGACTACGCGCGACTGCATCCATCACTTCACGCCTTATTTGAGGGGTGAAGAAGAGAAGAAGAAGTTTGCACAGCTGGTGAAAGAAGTCGCGGTTTTGAAGGACGGCGTGCTGACGTTGCGGAGTTCAGTGCGTAACAAGGGCTCGGGTACACCTAGCGCGGCCTCCCCTGCTGCTAATGGAGAGTAGGGTGTCTGGGAAACACGAGTATAGGGTGTGGCTGATGCGTAGGTTATCTGCGATGTGTATTCTACTATTCCTTCGTGATAGAATTGTTGCGACCTTGTTGGGCCGGGTACACTGACCAGTTGAGAGCTTAGTCTAGGGCATGTTGCTGCATGTTGTCTCTTATCCAACCATCTCTTTGCACATGCGCACAGGTGAGCGTCTGTGAGCGTCCCGATGCAAAAGGAGATGACTATCATGCAGGTCCGATACGAACCAGGCGGTAGGCCAATGTTCGGTGCCATCTATTCGGATGATTGATTGCCAGGGACCTAGCAGCCACATTAGCCCCAGTGACCAGCCGGCAGCGAAGCGAAGGAGGCATGATTTTGAAGGACTGTCGACACTGAAGCGAGGGATATGCGATGCTGAGCGGCAAGTACGACATTGCATATCCATTTCACCCATATCCACCAATATCCAACCTGCGCCCATTTCAAACGAAGACGGGGGCGTTCGGGGGTCGGAGCGAGCGGAGGATCTACGCGCACCCGACGGACTGAGAGCGGGCGTTGAATACACGCCGCGGCATGGCTCGGCACAGAGCTTCTTTGGGCGGGACAAGGCCGAAAAAGGCAAGGCCAGTGTAGGATTGGCGGCAAGAAACCGCCGCGTCGAGGACTTGTTTGTTTTCTGCCAGCCGCGTCCGTCCAAAATGCATCCATATAAGCCGCCCCCGCATGCCCCCTGCCCCTTTGGCCTCCTCCCTCCTCCCCCCGCCTGCGCCCCCCGTCAGCCCCGCGTGCTCCCTGCGTCGTGACCATGTCCCCCGCCCTCCGAGCACTTCTCCTCGTCGCCGCACTGGCCAACCTCTTTACCGCGGTCTTTTCCGCCTCGGTTCCCTCCAGGACACACGACGACCACGACCATGCGCCCGTGCACAAGCGTCTGCCCGGCACTTGGTACCAGCGGGATGACAGTCCGGTGCACAAGCTCTTCAAGCGTGCTGGGACGGATGGCCAGGTTTATGCGCAAGTTGGCTCACCGAGTACGCCCGCTTCCTCTCCCCCAGTGCGGATGCTAATTTCATGTCCCCCCTCCAGCTTGGGCTTCAGGATACCCTCGATCCACCCCAGACCCAAACCAGCTGCCTCAGCAGTGGGTTGATGCCCTCAATGCTGCTGTCTCGGCGGGGAAAATCCCAAACTTCCCCCCTTCGACCGCAACCGGCGGAAACCCCACATACCCCGGCCAGGACCCGAACAGCGATGTGATCTGTTCCACCACCTACAAATGCAGAAAGAATCCCGACAATATCTACGACGCCCCCCAGGGTGTAATTGGCATTAGCTTTGACGATGGCCCCCTGCCTGTTCGTAGCGCTCTCACTCTGAACTTTACCTTGTCTGACATTTCCCCCGTAGACTTCCGACAAATTGTACCAGTTTCTCGAAGCTAACAACCAACCTGCCACGCATTTCTTCATCGGCGTAAACATTCTCAACAACCCTAAAGAGTTCAACTACGCCTTTGCCACAGTAGGGAGTACGTTCATGATGGTGGCGTGCCATCGATAATAGAGTGCTGATTCAACGAACCATACAGATGACATTGCCGTGCATACTTGGACGCATCCGTACATGACCACTTTGGATAACATGGCCGTCCTCGGCCAGTTAGGTTGGACCATGGAAATTATCCACAACTCGACAGGTGGGAGGTTGCCCAAATACTGGAGGCCGCCCTTCGGCGATTCGGACAACCGTGTCAATGCCATTGCAAAGGAAGTTTTTGGCCTCACTACCGTAATCTGGAATCAAGAGTGAGTTGGCCGTCGATAAGCACGTGAGAAGTTACTGACTGCGGCCGCGTTTATCCCGTAGTACGGAAGACTGGAGCCTCACGAGCGGAGGTACTACGCCGCAGAAGATCAACGCCTCCATGACTCAGTGGCTGACTGGCCCCAAGAACCCCGGCCTGATTATGTTGGAGCATGAACTCTCTGACCAGTCCGTCCAGGCGTTCATTGATGGGTATCCTGTCATGAAGAGTAACGGTTGGAAAACCGTTAGCGTTGCTCAGCTCGACGGTCAATCTGCGTACCAAAACTCACCCAGCAACACTGGTGATGTGACCCCGATGAACATCATCCTTTCGCTGCATAATGGAACCGTAGATTCCTCCTCGGATGCTGCTCCCTCCTCGACTGCGTCTTCAAGCTCAGGTTCAAGCTCGACCCATGCTACTTCGTCGACCTCAGCGCCTTCGAGCACCGCTAGCGCAACTGGTGGCGTTCTGCAAAACGGCGCTCGGCCACAGATGGCATCCTTCCAGGTGCAGGGCGTTCTCATCGCCTGCCTCGCTGCGATGCTATCCGCTGCATTCTTCTGATAACGCATTCGCCGCTATCTACGATATACCTTTACGCCAACCGCTGCATGACCAATTCTTGGGACTGCCCTATTCGGGCGTAATCATACCTTATACCGATTGGAATCTGGTTTGGATGCTCCATGATACGCGAGCTTTACGTCTCTTCTGGTCACTCGATTCTCTAAATTTGAACTTGGTAGTATAGGGACTTGTTTGGGATTCTCATGCTTCTTCACGTCTATATTTTACGGACTCAACCACCTTGGACTCTAACCCCTTTACCGCCGCTGCTGACTCTCGTAGACAATGACGTTTCCTCTCATTGCCACGACGCGTTTCACGATCTATTTTAGTGATGTACAGTTCAGACCTTCTAGCCTATGACCCTTGCCTTTCCCTCCTTCTCGATTTTACAGCCTGCTTTGTTCACGACTTGACGACTCCTTTCTTCTAATCAGTGGCTAATTTGTTCCATGGACTCCTTCACATCATTCCTCTACCCTCCCGCACGCGCAACCTAGTTCCATACGATCCTCACCACAAGTGCTTCACCCCTAATGTACTTGCTTATAACAATTCATTTGTTCGCCACATCCTGCAATTATAAACTGTATTTCGTATTCTTCAATGACTTTTTTGGGACAAACATTACTAGTGTCAATACATCTCGGCTTCATGGGTGCTTCTCCTTACGGCCTTCTTGAATTGATGCGTCTTGCTGTGTACGTGAGCTTCTGGAGGATTTTGACGTGTTGAATTGAATCAGAATTCTACGTCAATGTTCTCTCTACGAGCAAGCAAACTTGGGGTCGCTTATGCTCTTCTAAGTTCCGTGGCGAAGCTAGAGAGGATGGCCCTAGCCCCCTTAACCCCTGGGATGCAGCCTTGGGCCATCCTTGCCCCTCATTATCCCTCCCATCATCGACTTGGCGAATTTTGAGAGATTGAACGGATGGAACATGGACCAACTGAAGACAACAAGTGACCAACCTGCTACGCCTATTAGTATTCATAGACAAGCAACAATTTCGCTGCCGAACCCGGGACCGTGGCCTGACTGTGGCACGCATGCCAGCATCATTCACCTTCGAATTCGCATCCGTCCGTTCGGAGTACGCGGCTCTTTGAATTCAAGGCTCAGCGATTTGGGGGGAAATTGAAATTTAGTAAACGTCAGGGGGAGGAGGCCTAGGGAGGGAGATTCAGGAACAGGGCGAATCGGGGATTGTTCTTACCATTCTTGATTGGAGCCTATTGAACGTCCCGAGAAGGTGAAGCGAAGTGCGTCATAACGTATAAGGATGGGAACTTGGAAGGGTTGGATTGGTATGCACGCTGAAAATGTGACGGTGAGGTGGAACATATTTGTTTTTCTCGTTTACCATTTGTTATTTGCGCTATGGCTATACACGATGAGTCAAGGAGAAGGAAACATCGGACACGGTGGAGATGATGAACAGTCACCGGGGGGCAGAGAAATAACCAGACCGGGGCGAGGAATGGGGAAAGCGAAGAAAAGGGGGTAACCGGTTCGTATAGCTGTAAAGTGAATCTGCAAGCGAAGCTTTTTCGTCTTTAGAAGAAGAAGGGGGAAAGCTCGAGCAGTCAATAGACAAGATAAAGTATATGCGAGACAAAGAGATCATCATCAGAAGAGTATTCATCAATATGAGGCATGTACATAAGTAGATCGTTAGTGGTCATCAACGAGAATGTGTATATGAGATGCGAGAGACTATCAAAGGCGAAGATGCCATCGGGGGGAGAATGGTAGACGGAAGCAGACAGTAGAATGACCGAGAGGAGAGCAAAGCAAGCAGATCGAGTCCAAGATGATGATTAGCGTATGTAGAAGGCATAATAATGATCAGAGGGCTGGAATGGGACTAGTCAAGACGTTATGTATCGAAATCAACTGGAACGAAGGTCTGGAAGGGAGAAAAAGAGCAGAGACGCCGAGAGAGCTTGTTTGAACGAGCACACACCAAGAACCGAACAGGCAAACAGTCTCTGTCAGAACATGAAACCAGCGTACACTTGAGCCAAAAGGTCGCCAGGGTGCACAGTCATAGCACACGACCGACCTATCACCCAAGGATATTCGGCCACTTGAGCTTTAGGCCCTCGAGCCACCGCATATACAGCAGTTCGGCGATGGGAGATTTCCTCGAGGCCGACTCATCCGAGTTGACCGATGTGGAGGAAGCATTTGCACCTGACGAGCCTGCGGGGAGACCTGAAATTTCCTCTTCTTCGGTCACGACGAGTCCCTTGGACGTCATTTCGCTTCGGCGGATTATCCGTTTGTGAGGGAAGAGTCCTCGTGACGTCTGGACATGTTGTCGGACATGCGAGTTTCTGGGAAGGCAAAGGGAGATAAGATAGATGTATGAAAAGAGGAAAGAGAGACTTACTCGTTGATCCCGCTGAGAATATCGAGGATAACGCTGTACGCCAACTCGGGATTCACATCGCGCAGCTCTTGGAAACCTCTCGATATCATGCTGAGCGATTCGATCTCACGTGCATCCATATCATCTCTCGTCGACTGCAACCAAGCAATAAGCAACAGAACTGTCAGAAGAGACAACATCGAACACGAACCTTCTCCAAAATAGGCAACAACACTTCATCCACCATAACCTTCCCTGCCTTGCCCACTTCACTCACCGACCGCTTATGCGACGACTTCGTGGCTTGAGGCGAGCTGGGCGAACTCGGTGAGCTCCCGCTGACATCCACCTTGTCCTTACTCCTGAGACTTCCTACAAACTCCTCGGACAATCTGAGCGAGCGCACAGTATCGACTTTCTTTACAGGCCGAATTGTGTCCACTCCGGTACCCAAGTCTGCTTCGGCGAGCACGGTTCCACTCGTGACATTGTTCCGAGCTGCATACGATGCGCGACGTGGCGAGCGGACAGAACCACTGTACGCAGGTGGAGGTTCAGTAGTATCAGCAGGATTCTGCGGCGGCGTCGAAGGTTCAGGTATCCCAGCTGTCTCGTTCGAGGCGGTATCTGCGAGCAACTCCGGAATGTCCCTCTCTCTACCGGGGGACAATGGGCGAATGACCATTGTTGAATGTCCAGCTTGGGAGTTCATCGCAATAGCGCCAATTCCCGACGTCACACCTTCACTCCCCTTGGTCGCTGCACTCGTATCCACCGATTCCGGGACATTGTACAGCGACCTCTCTTCTTCGTCATACTCTTCTTCCGGCGTCAAGTCCTCCAAATCCTTCGCCATACTCCTAAACGAACCCATAGCTGAATTTGTCTTGACGGTATCAAAGTTCCAGTCGCTCCGATACGTCCCATCCCATGCGCCACTATTGCGAACGGTCGCTTGGTACATCTGTGGGGCTCTCCCTGGACCTTTCCCCTTCCATTCCTGATATCGTTCGATGAGTTCAGTCAAATAGGAGGTCTTACGAGCACCCTTGATGAATTTGTGTTGAAGAAGTTGCTTCGTCGTGGGACGCTGGAGACCATGATATAAGCAACACAACAATACAAATGTCATGCATGCACTCACACTGGCAGGATCTTTCGTGAGACATAGAGACACAAATTCTTTGAATGCAGGGGAGAAATTTCCCTCCAATACGGGTGGTTTCGCCTTGGGAATCAAGAACAGCACCCGCATAGGGTGATACTCGGCCAATGGCGGTTCACCTTTAGCCATCTCGATCGCGGTGATACCCAGACTCCATATATCAGCCTTTGCATCATATCCTGCTTGCCTAATGACTTCAGGTGCCATCCAGAAGGGCGTGCCAACGAACGTATGCCTCAACGTCGTCGTCAGTTGTGCGGCGACACCGAAGTCGGCCAGCTTGACTTTGCCGGATGCCGACAGGAGAATATTCGCCGCCTTGATGTCTCGATGAATGGTTCCCTCACTGTGCAGGTAGTCAAGACCGAGCAAAAGTTCTCGACAAATGACGGCAATGTGGGCTTCGGAGAAGACGCCCGGCTTCAGGAGGTCGAGACACGATCCTCCGGAGAGGTACTCCATCACTATCCAGAGCTTGTAGGCAACGACGAACGAGCCATAATATCTCGTTACGTATTCCGACTCGCATTGCGCGAGGCTGGCAATCTCTTGCTGTATTTCGGAGATGTCATCGTCCGAGTCTTCCAAGTCTGTCACGACAAGGCGCAATCAGTATAACGTTCCCGCATATAGCCTGCATTGAAAGACGAAGGACTGACCGATCTGCTTTATCGCGACGATTTGCTTGGAGGTATTATGCATAGCCTTGTACACAGTTCCAAAGCTGCCCGTGCCGAGCTTCTCGAGGAGAGTGTACTGGCTGGCGGGGTTGTTGGTGGGTATCGGGTAGGGCTCATCGACCCTGGGTTTGCGTTCGGCCTGTGGTGAGGAAGGGGGAGACCTGGTCAGCGCTCTGAACTGTTGTTGTTGGACGTCATGGCCTTGGTCAGACCGACTGGGCTTTTTGAGCAGCTTAGAGCCAGCCATGGCCACAACGCGCATAAACGAAAGGGGAGGAGATCACGCCGGTGAAAGGGAGAAATGACGATGATCGAGAGAGACAAGGTGCGGTCTTGCACCTGGGCTCGCTGGACCCCGTGCTGGTGAAAGGATAGCAAGGAGCAGGAGCGGTCGCTCACACGTGGAAGGCCCCACTCAGCAAGCTCAGAGCGGCCATGCGTCTGGGAGTTGTGGCAAGAATCATATCTGGCTGAAACTCCCATGATTCATGTCCGCCACATTTATTGCCGCTATCTGCTTCTGCTTCTTGTGCGATGGGCATCAAAAGGAAGAGGATCAACTGACCATAATTTGTTTAGTTTGTCTGTAAGCGTTTCCCGTGCTAGTCTCTTTGTTGGACGCGTCGGGTTAGCAACGAGTTTCGTTAAATATCAGTCGTTAAGTTATCTATGGGTCGTAATGGTCTTGCAGGGTATATGTCGGGGCAACGTGCTTGGAGGGGAAGCGAACGAGGACGGAAAGAGCGTGATCAGAGACCCTCGCGGCCTTGCCTTGTCAATGTCAGCTTCGGTGCGAACACCGGAGGAAAATGGTCGGCGGTTTCTGCTCAGCCAACGTTTGCAAAGCAGAGGGAGAATCAAGACGAGAGTCGACGAGCACAACCTGCACAAGCACTTGAAGCAGAGCTCTAGAGGTCGCTCAGGGGACAAATGACGTCGAGCAGGGCGGCGCTGTTTCACGAGGACGAGGACCGACCGTGGCAACGCCCAGACAACCGCTCACATGACTTGCCAAAATTCATTCTCTCAAGTGCACAGAGTCGACTCAATTCACACAGAAAGTTCATCGAAGCATGCTGGTGGATGCGGCATAATATAGCATGGCATGTCGAGTGTCTGGAGAGCGTGTACAGCATACAAAGACGAAATGAATAAGACTTGGAAATCAACAACCCGTCATCCCACATAAACCTCGCACCACAACAAGCTTATGCCTTGACAGCGTACTTCCGGATGGGGAAGTGGATCTCCTTCTTGCGCTGCTTGAGTGTCTTCAGAGACTCCTCGTGCTGCGTGATGCAATCAATGTGAGTGGTACGCTCTTTCATGTTGCACAAGAGTAACGCACCTTGGTGAGGCGCCGCCTGATAGCGCGAGTCTTCTTGGGCCTGAGGTCAAGGGGAGTGTACTTCTTGTTCTTGTACAGCTCCCGGAGGTTTTGGCGAGCCTTCTGGTTCATCACCGTCAATACCCGTGCAATCGACTTGCGAACGGTGTTGCTAAATGGGTGTTCTGGTTTGTCAGAACCAAACACGAGCAGAGTATACGGGTTTACGCACATTTTGGTGAGCTTTGCTGCAGATCCACCAGCAATCTTCTGCACCCGCAAAGCCAAGAGCTCGTTCTTGAGCTCGGCCAGTTGTTTCGACAAGTCATTCTTTGACCTATATGAATGCACCAGTCAATCCACGCCCCTAACGTTCCCTGGACTGCGATGTAACGCACTTGGATTGGAGCTCGTACGCCTTGACCTTGCCGGGCATTTTGATGTAGTCTACAAGTCCAAGGTCAGATTCCGAAATATACACATGGGCAGCGGGGCAACGGGAGCAGCCAGAAATGTCAGGAAAACGCTGGATCGGAATGTGCAGCACTCCCTCGACATCCCAGCAGCATCTCCCCGCCCAGAAAAGCAAACAGCAGCAATACTGACCTTGAGGAGTGTCGTAAGTTGGGTGCGCACCGAGCTTGGGATAGACAGAATACCGTGGGTAATCGAGATCACAGAGCTAGGTAGTTCTTGCAGCCACAGTTCCCACGCTCCCTCTTGTCTTATCTCTTTCCCGATTAGGCACGTGCGCTTCTTTGCTTTGTGCGCTCAGCTGGACTTGTTCATGCGCATCTCTCCTTCTCCTGCTCTCCATGCTGGCCTCTGCTGATCTAGCTGGCGGCGACGCTGCTTTACATTCTGGGTGATCTCCTTGAACCATCCGACCTGCTGGACTCACATCTGCTTGCTTGTGTGCTTCTAATCATTGCGGAATGATCTAGTCTGTGGCCTGTGAGCTTACGCCTTCTGTTCTGACATGAGGTGGACGCAAGGCTCGCGATCTATTGTCGATTACTGCAGCCCCATTACTCTCTCAACCCGCACCTTCTTGTCCCCTCGGTGAGTTCTTCTCCCGCTTCATTCTCAGCCCAGTGCGAGGAGTAGACTCATATATCCATACGCAGACATTCGGGAAGCACCCACAGTCCAACCCTTCGATATCGAAGGTATCGACCCCCTCTCTTTAGGAGACATAATCGATGGTTACGACCCCTCTCGAATTCTTCCCTCCTGCATCCTACATCCCCTTGACGGACCCTGACTACGCTGCCTTGTTTCCTCACATTGACGAGGAAACTCTGAACGCCATCCTTCATCATGACTTCCCCGCGGCAGAGCTGTACAAGCTTGACACGCGTCGCCTGCAAGAATCCTCCTGGAACATGGTCGATCTTCAAGATAGTCCAACCAGTCCAACCAGTGTAGCCTTCCGCGCTGTGCCATCTGCACGCGAGATATACAAGACATTAGACTCGCTTCTGGTCCCCCTCAACATGTACTTTTCGATCCTATCGATCCATGCGTTGGCCAACGGCCAACCCATCACAGTCCCCCATTACTTCTTCCGCTATAGCAGCCATCTCGTCAAGATCTCAGCTCAGTACGAGTGGTCGGCTGTCTTGCTGTACCACTTTGCGTTCTTTGCGAGGAGATGTAGCGAGATGCTTAATGGGGACTATTCTGGGTGGGCAAAGAATGACGTCGATCTCATGGAAGAAATTCTCATCCAGCATCACAACAAGGTGCGCCCTCGTCTTCGCTCCTTATTCACATCGCTCGTGTCTGACTTTACCGGCTTCAGCCCAAGATACGCAGAGCCTAGACGGCTACAGGACAATAACTACAACCAAGGAACACTATCATGACCCCATTGCTTTCGTCTGCTGTCACAGTAGTATCGCACAGTTCGCTCTCCTATCTCTCGATTCTGGGTTCTCAAGGATATATTATGGTAGTGTGCTAGCAATACATTCTCTTTCTCCGCAATTTGTAATATTCATGTTGTTCACCAAGAGTCACGCTCGATACCCTGTGTATTATAGATACAAACGTCGAAATCCATCTCGTGTTCATTCGCGTTTCTGGCTTGGAGTATCCTGGGTATGCTGTGTCAGTAAGTAAACGCGACAGTGGGCAGGTTGTCAACGTAAGTTCGCTCACATGTGGTGGCCCTTGGAGGTTCTGAAACTTGTAAGCCAATTGACGTATTCGCTCTATACCCCGGCCATCAGGCTGCTTTCTTGTCGCTAATGGATGCTGCACCTCGACTTCATGCATGAATGCAGCAACGTCCGCTAGAGAAACACCCAGCTCTCTCAGCACCGTTTCCTTCGTCCTAATCACAGCATCCCAAGTCAAGTTCTATATTAGCCAAGAAACCGGCATGTGGTAGAACGCACCTCGACTCCTCCCTAAGCTTCTCAACTTCCTCCAAAACCGTCCTCACCCTCTCCCCAACCTCACGTTCTCTCACCTCCCCCCTCCTCACCACCTCTCTCAACTCCAGCACCTCCCTCCTCTGCTCCTCCACCAACCTCCTCAACCGATCATGTTCCTCCCTCCTAACCGAAGCCTCCAACAACGCGTTCCGAAAATCACGTTGAAGCGAGGCGTTGGTGGAGCTGATCTCGCTTAGTTTGCGGGAGAGGGTGAGGAGGTGTCGCCGGACGGCTAGGTAGGGGAGGAGACCGATTGGGGTGAGGATGGAGGTTAGGATTAGGATGTGGGTGAGCGGGGAGATTGGCTGTCGGTCGTTTGGGGTTTGTGAATAGTTGTAGTCGCGGTTGATGTGTTGCAGAGGTGCTGGTGGGTTTGGAGTTTGGATAGAGATGGGTGTATGCGCCGACGAGGTGGGATCGGAAGATGTGGTAGTACTTAGGGACGTATCGTTTATCGAATGAACATCGACTCTGTTCTTGCTGCTCTCGCTCATTATGCACACAAAGTGAAGGATATGTTATGGTCAAGTATCAAACACTCCATGCCTCCACCGAGCACGAGGGACCCGGATGTATTAGCTGACTTTCCCGCTCTTGCGCGCGAGGATTGCGTGTGCTCCGTCAGTGAATGATATACCAATCGTCTGAGTAAGGCGACTGTTTCAAAACACATGTTCAGCTGACTTGATCGGTTCCCAAGATGAGCTTGGACAAAGGGCGGAGAGGCGTAGAATAATGTGATTGCTGTAAGCCTATATGTCTAATGTTAAGAGTCGTGATACGAAGCGTAATACGATCATGAGGGGTGCAGCGTACATGTATGAATTTGAAGCTCGAGAATATGAATGAGACTGAGTAGATGAAAAGATGAACAGTAACGGAGAGAGAGAGATGAAAGAGAAGATTGAGGATTATATGAATACATCCGAGAACTTCCAACCAATGAGTACACACAAGGAAGGCAGGTATGAGATATGAGGATGAGAGGGATAAGTCAAGTACAATCGTAATAAGTCATAACTGAGATAGAATAACTTTGGACATACCGATAGCACATAAACAAACAAGAAATCAAATGATAAACAAGAACAGGAGAACGCAGAGCACGAGAAAGTCCGTCGTAAGGGTGTAATGACAGTGGGAGGAGATGAGCAGAGTATAGTCGTGGAAGGTCATCGCCCGAAGAGCCTGCGCCAAAAGCCCTTCTTTTTCTTGGGCGGGGGTGCCGGAGCTCTGCTCATGAGGGTCAGCACAATCAAGACACGGAGTGAGGATAACTCAACGTACTCGTCAAGGTACACTTGATACTTTGGATCAAGCGAATCCATTACCTTCTGGATCTCGTCCCGATACTTGTCACGTAGCGCCTCAGGTATAGGAACCTTCCTCCTCCAAATGGCCATACTATTCCTACTCGCGGAAAGCAAGAAGACAAAGACGACGGTGTGTAAAGAAGGGTTGTAGGCTATCACGGACTCTTGCATGATGCGATCCAAGGTGGCTTGCACGGTGTCGATGTTGATCCAGTCGAACGCGGGTTGGGGAGGTCCGCCGGGGATGGGTGTCACGCGGAAGTCGGCGTTGCAGATGAGGGCTCCGCGTTGTCCTTCACGAAGGAACTTTTGAAACTACAAAGTCAAAGAGATTAGTTGATGATTCTGAAATAAGAGTAATAGCGAAGCGACTTACGCCGAGCGTCGCAAGCGCATCCGACATAATGGACACCCATTTAAGCATCGAAGTGACCCGTTCATCCTGATCCGGGCTAAACAGCCAGTGGATCCTTTCCTTCGCAGGCCGTTCTCGTCCAAACAAGGCTTTTTCAGCGAGCTTGATTGCTTTCCGGCCAGAATCGGCTATCAGAGGGACTTGTCCTGTTGGAACTTGAACTGGAGTAGTCTCAAATGCCCCTGGCGCACGACCGTACGCCATGTTCATCGTTTTGGACTGTTTAGGGTCGTAAGGTAGCGATGTGTGTGCTGTTTGCGGCGTTGCGCCATGTAGGGATTGGTGATGTTTTCCGGCGGGGGACTGAAAAAAAAGATTACACAACTGTACGATAGCGGAATGCAAAGAGCACGCACCTTGGAAAATGTTTTCTTTTGCTGCCACCCATCATCATCCTCGTCACCATATCCTTCGTCTTCGTCCCCCCATCCATCATCATCATAGTCATCATATTCCTCCTCTTCTTCATGGATGGTACCCCACGGATCTTTCGCGTTTGTAGAGGGTCCCCATCCCGAGTCATCTTGGGCACCCGAGTTCGGCCATCCGCCCCAACTGTCGGCAGGTTGCATCTGCTGCGGGCGATGAGAGTCCGAGCGATGTTTCTTATGACGATCATTCGAGGGTCCCGCTTGGTCCCAAGCTCCCCACGGATCATTTTCCGTCGCGGCCATAGACTGTGCCTTGTGATGTCGAGAATGTCGGCCATCGCTGCGAGCATGCATTTGTGCTGCCTGAGCCGCCCAAATTGAACCTCTCGGAGGATTTTGACCAGGTTGTGAGAGGAGGCTGTGAAGGACCTGTGCGTGCTGCTGCTGTGATAAATTGTTTCTACTCGATCCCTGGGGTTTCCAGCCGGCAGCGGGTGGTGGTGGCGCAGAGGGAGGATGGCCAGGAACTTGAGCAGTAAATGTGGTAGCCACTTTAGGCAAGAGCCCGGCTTCTTGGGACCATTTCGTCCAAGAGTTCTGGTTGTTCTTCACCCGTTGTAACTGCTGCCGGACCTTTGCCTCCTGCACGTCCGCAGCCCAGGATGCCTGATTAACAGGAACCCTGGCATACGGGTGGTGTTGTTGGTCATGGGTCCATTCGGTGTCAGCGAGTGGATTGCCCCAGTTGTCGTCTTTCGCACTCGTCTTGTTCTGCTTCGGAGGAAAAGCGGCACGTGTAGATTGAATAACCCGGGGAACTTGCGATCGAGGAGATACGGGGGTGGAAGATGCTGGTGCTGCTGGAGGGGGAGCGGGCGTTGCTGCAGCAGAGGGAAGGGGAGAGTTTACTTTGGACGCACGCCGGCTGCTCTTTTGAGAGGTGACTGGACCCCAACCACCTGCACCTCCACCCGCACTGCCTTGCACCTCCCCGTTTCCTTCCCAACCCTGTGCCGCCGCTGCGGGATTTGCATGGTCGATCCGTTGGAGAGTCTGATTCCACCTGTCTTGGGGTGAAGCAGCTTGGTTCTCCCAAGAGCCCTCTGCGGCATACCCATCACCCCCCTCCTCTGGCCAACCGCCATCTTCATGTTGATCGTTCCCATCCCAGTATTGGTCTAGCATAAACGAGGATGTTGAAATAGAAGTAGAAAGAAATCAGCGCTCGGCGTTGGAAGACAATAGCCATTCGGCAAGGTAGACGAGTAAGCGTACCCTGGTTCCCCCGTGCGTGGCCAGAATGTGAGTCATCGATATTGTGGGTGACGAGTTTCGGCGTCGGAGCCTTGGACCACGCCTCGTTTGTGGGGGACTGGACATTGATTACGGGCACGGGTGGGGAGAACTGGCGAGGGGAGTGCGGGGGAGGGATGGGGAGGGGGGCGTCGTGCGCAGGGTCGGGCTCTGGGGCTTGCTTGGTGGGCTTGGGCGCGGGCTGGGGGTCTGCCTTCTGCTTGCCCTTTGGTTTCTTGACCATGTTGCAGAGGAGATTAGCGCCTGCAGGGAGGAATGTACGATCGCGTTCAATTTACGTGTCGATCGTGTGGCGACGCGCAGGCGACGCGGACGCAGGGTTCGCGCCCCTGCTCGCGGGCTCGTGAAATATCTCGCAGACGGAGATGTGGGGAACGACGAGATTGACTTGAGATTGAAGAAGGCTGCACTCATCGTCGACACGAGGCATTCTCTGGATGGTGGTAAACGCCCATTCATATTGCGGAACCCGAATACTGTCATTTACAGGATTTTGTGTAGTAGTACGCTCTAGATTACGGGTGTTCGTCTACAGAATACAGCGCACGCTTCGCTGGGGACATTTCGCGCAGAGATGACGCGGGACAGCAATAAAGTTCGCGACGGAGCTGACGAACGACAGGACCTGCCTAAACGAGCGAGGACGGCGATCGACCGGACATTGACCGAGACAGGCGCCCATGTGGGGAAGGAAGACGGCCGCAGAGAAGCTTAAGCGCAGAGAGCAGCGAGAGCCCAAGGGTGCCATAACCAGGCCATAACCATTCACGGCGTGTTCTCAGCAGATCCTGGCCAAAATGAACTCTGGATCGCCGCAAAGACCGAGGGTAATCACAAGCAGCTCCTACCTCTCCGTCCCCGATGCTCGCTCGCTCTCCGCCTCTCCCTCCTCCTCCCCCGACACCTCCCCGCTTCTGCCCTCAGCCCTCCCGCCGCACTTTGGCAGACGGCCATCCATGTCGAGGGCAAACTCACAGTCCCCTTCCTTCTCACAGTCTCTCGCGGTCTCCCAGAGCATGCCCCATGCGACGCCGCCATACTTGTCACCCCAAGGGTCATCGCTGAGTGTACAGCAGCCACGTAGATTGCTTATGCCTACCGTCCGTGCGACCCGGCATCATGGTGTCGCTGTCTCGCCAAAGGTATCATCCTCAAAGTCGTCGCCCGCTAAACTCGGCCGCTCGCGAGCCAGCTCCATAGCACACAGTGTGCAGTCCAGCCCCGACATATGCTCAGGCTCATCGCCGTACTATGACTGGATCGGTGGCGGCTGCAAGTTTGAGGTCGTCGAAGACCAGCTCGAGCTTGAAGGCTTCCAAATCTATGCCGTGGAGAAATGGTGAGCACAGACAACCGCACAGGAATATATAGCATCTCGTTTATTCGTGAGTTTGCAAGGATTGTAGAGAGACGAAGACCTGTCACTGTTCTGACCGTCTATACTGGCAATACTAAAGATAGAATAACCGTCACAGCCCTCGCGCCCTTGTCCTCCTTGACACCCGTCGAAGCTCAAGCGGAATGGGACAAGGCCATGCATATCCTGCGCCGAGATGGTGCTAGGCCCCGAGAGGTATATAATAATACATGAAACATTCAGACATGACTAAATGATGTGTATAGTCTGACAAGGGGACCATTATGATCACTTCATTGGCCAATTTCCGGTCAGATTATACCATTGTGCATATTCCGAAAGGCAACTTCCTCGAGGTTCGCGAGCAGCTGTATACCAACATTGACGTACTCCGTATGGGGTGCAGTGGTCGAAGTGCTTTGACCTTGGAGGAACCTAGGTATGTCGCGTATGTGAAAATTATGCTAGCTTCTAACATGAATCCAGTGATACGACGAAGGACCGATTTATCTCCATGTATCACATCCCGGAAAAGACTCTCACGAGAGCGCAGGAGTTATTCACGCCTACCGTGCTCGAGCTTGTCAAATTATTACAAGCTGCGCTGGCTATATGCGGTTTATTTGACCTGGCACCCGATGAGCGGAACGGGTTACTCTGCGATGTAACTCATGAAGGCATCGAGCGTTGGATTGCCGATATTGGCGAACCCCTTTTGGACGTTGAGGTAAGAGCGGACATTCCGATGCACAGGGTATCAGTAGAATTTAAGTATTCAATATGAAACATAGCCTTCAGAGCGGGTCGCAGACCCAACGGTCGTTTCAGCAATATTCAGCGTTATAGTGACCACTCGAAACAAGCTACATGCCCTCGGCCACGTTTGTATACTTCCGTCTCCTTACATTTCCGAAATGCTAACACGCGCATTGTACTGCTAGAATGTGCCGAAGGACCCTTTCATAGATTTGTACTCATTCTTGAAATCCTTGGCCTCGTTTCAGTCAAGCAAACCCCATCATAGCCACGGTCACTCGCACAACCTCTCTATCACGAACCACACCCCGCACACCTCAACGCATCCCTCTACTTCCACACTCGTCTCTTCAATCAATACGTCTAACCCTGTATCACCGCTTGGCCCGTCTCCCGTGTTTCTCACACGTACGCTCATTCAGAATATCAACACAGCGTACGAGAAATTCAAGCAATCCGAATCGTACAAGGTGCATAAAGTGTTGATCAATAAGTTGGATGATCTCGCGACGGATCTGCGGACGAACCCAGAGGCGTCGACTGGACGCGTTGGAGGATGGGGAGGGTGGTGGAGTGCAGTCTTCAATACACCTACCACCGATTTGGATGCATTCGTGCGAATCGTAGTCCTCGGTGGGAACTCAAAGGAAAGTGCACCTAGTCTTCGATATCTATGGACTGGCAGACCAGAAGAGGTGTCGAGAAAGAGAAGGGAAAAGGAAGTGCTGAGTGATAACGAGGAGGAAGGGAAGGGCGAGAAGGAGGGGAAGGAGAAAGGGTACAAAGATGAAAAGGCTTCCGAGGATGACTCTGAGATGGTCAATGGGACTGGGAAACCGTGGTCTGGCAGGGTTCAAAAGAAAATCGAAGCATGGACTGCGTAAGTGGCGTTTTATTCCAAATATCTCCTCAACACGGTGCATTTGCTGAGACGAATTGAACAGATTGGGTCGCTCCAAAAAGCTAAGTACGGATTTAGGCAAAGGTCGACCTTCGATGTCCCCCGAATCGCCACCGAGAGGTCAGGAGTTTGCCCCTGGACAGTTTGGTGTTCCCCAGGTGGTTGTTTCCAAGTATGTGACAAGGGACATTCTCAGCGTCATTTCAAACCTATACACTGACCACGACGATTCCTCGTTTTCAGGGACCCTGCTGAGGAAGAGGAGGTATTGAGCAGTGGTCAGCAATCTCCTACCTGTGAGTAGCATCGTGCTTCATGATGTGCTGCTTATTCACGAGACCTGCTATAGCTGATGCGCAACAACGAAATCCGTTCATGCTCAACGTTAATGATATCACGCCGGGCGAACACTCGGCCCCCGAGTTATCGGACTACGAGCGACGCATCTCAGAGTTCAACCGACGTCGACCGAATACTAGAGTGAAATTCCAGAGTCGAGTCAATAGCTGGTCGGATCCCAGGGCGGCTCGAGAGATCATTGACGACGGGACAAGGCCGCATGTCTCAAGTCCTTTGAGCAGGTCAGATGGTGACGGGTTGTTTGCTCAGTTCCAAGATGCGAGTGGGGCGCTGGTAGATTCTGACGAGAGTTCGAGGGAGAGGCCTCGTGCGAGGTTACTTACGTTGCGGGAACGAAGGAGTTTCGACGACGCGGATCGACTGAAGGGAATACGGATCCTCCCCGTCGAACGCATGCGAGTCGACGTCGAGCTCTGTGGTCAACTCCTCATCATGCGTAGACGCGAACAACACCTCGCAGACGTACTCGCCTGCCTCCAAGTACTCACCAAGACCCTCTCAAACTCCAACGCTTCCCTACATACGCAATACACCGTCCACCAACCTGTCGTTGCAGACTTGGAACAACGCGCTCACGTGCTTCAAGATATCGAAGCGCTCCGTACGAAAGTGGAGGCAATGACGCAGGAGACCAACGCTCTGGCGTACGAATCTGCTCAGTTCCTCGTAGACGATTTATGGCATATGGCATCGCAGCCTCGTTTGAAAGTATTCGAGATGCGGGAGAAAGTGTTTGGGACGGGGAGGAAAGTGAAACAAGGTGTACATGGGGCGCATGGACCGTTTAATCGGATTCAGTGGAGTGTGGATGGGAAGGAGAAGTTGGTGGATATGTTTGGGAGGACGGAGAGTGAGGTGGAGGAGGAACAAGGGATGCCTGGGGCTCATCCTGTGAGGGAGGAAGAGGATATGGTTCAGCCGGTGGAACATCAGAGTTTGAGGCCGACGTGGTTGTTGAGGATGTTCAATTATTTTGGAGGGAGGTGGGGTGTTGGCACGGATGAGCGTAGCGGGAATGGGAATGGGAAGGTGTCGAATGGCGGGGCTGCTCCGCCGAGTACGAGTACGAGTACGAACACAGGTGCGAGCACTTCTGTCGACTCGGGCAATTCAAAGACCGTCATCATGCGACATGCCTCTTCCCCGCATTAATGCGGGTTTCCATTTTTCTTACAGTATTTCAGTTCTGGTAATAATCGCGGGTATCATATAGCACGGATTCACTATGGACAAAGTAGATAACTAGGCAACATGTACAGATAGACGCAATTAAGTTATTTTGTCCCCCTATTTCCACATCAACTGTACACCGGATGGTAACGACCGTACAAAGAGGGCAAATCGGGAATTCACCGCATCTTGGTCTTGCCTTGGGTTTTGCGAAGAGCACGTTTCTTCTCCCGTTCCATAATCTGGTGTCAAGTATGTCGTGTTCAGACAGGTGATTGCAATGCAACAAGGTGTGCGGATTGCGTACCTTCTTTTGCTCTGCAGCACTCAATCTACTCAATCGCTCTTCTTCAGCCTTCTTCTTGGCAGCAGCCTTCTCCTCAGCCTGTTCCTCCCTCTTCTCCTTCTCGGCATCTTCCTTCAACTGCTTCTCAACTTCCTCCCTCGTCTTCTTCAACTTTGCCCTCGTCTCGGGTCTCAAGCTGGGGTTCAAACCTACGCCGTTCTTACCTGTGGCAGGGCCTTTGCCGATTCCCCAACCACCTTCACCGGCAATCACATCCACGAGTTGGAAGACCGCTTGGACGAGGCCTAGAGTCGCTTTGGAGTCCGAGGAAGATGGAAGGTTCAGAGTGAGAATGAGGTGTTTGGAGCGGTGAGATGCGGGGAGAGGGGCCAAGGGGCGAGAACGAGGTTGATCGGTGAGGGAGAGAGAGCGGAAGTAGGGTTGGATTTTAGGGTCTGACAGTACTTGAGGCAAGGAAAGAGGGCCGTGGGTCTTGAGTAGTGTATCCGTGACGTCGGCAAACTCTGTCAGTTGAAGAGTGAATTCATTGGTATTACGGCATTACCCATTAAACCGTATCAGCTCACCGGACATGACAGAGTAGAAAGGTGGCAGTTGGGGGTTTTCAGTGGTCTTGGTAAAGGTCTATAGAGACAGTTGTCAGATAGCTGGCGACACATGTGTGCAATGTAACGCTTACCAAGTCCCATCTGTTATCTCTGATACCTTTCAATTCGTCCTTGGACACGATGGCCCAGACAGCATCCGGGATATTGGAACTTTCCTTGAACGTAAAGTCCAGCTCGACTTCATCTGCCACGGCATAGTTCAAGTCAACGAGGCCCCAGACTGTCTGGAAGAGCCATTGAATAAGGTCGTGACGTGGGCGAAGGGTGAACGTCGTGTGCAGTGACTTGACAGCTCTCCGACCGGTGGAGAATGCAAAGAAGTCAGAGTTACCGTCTTGCGGGGAGAAACGTAAGAAAACCAGCGATATTAGGGGGTACTAGCCGAATGACGTACCTTGAGTGAGTCCCCCAGGTTGGATCGGCTTTGAGAACTGCGTAGCATAGAATACGAGGTGTGAGTCGATCCTAGGGATGCGGGAGCAAAGAGTTGGAATTCAGGAATGATGCGTGCGGGACCTAGACTATATTTGACAACACACCATGCATTTGCACGCTTCTCATTGATCTTCTTCCCGACAAAGTAGAAGAGAACATAAAATAGGACAGCGGCTAGAAGATAGAGCTCGTTCTTGAACACTAGACGGGTGTGTTGTCAGTCCCCCCCAACGCCAAAATGTGAATGGTGGAATACGTACGTGCTGGCCTGAAGGTGAACATCTTCCATTTGTACTCGAGGCCATCGTATTCGTCCGAGAGATTGACCGGAGGGGGCGTAAGATATGCACCCAGCTGTGCAATGAACGACATGTTTGCAAGCGGACTCTGCAGAACGTCCAAGTGGCCAGCTGGAGAAGCAGACGCAAAGCAAACGACTCAATTATGGCCAGGCACGCGCGCGGCATCCTCCGTGGCTTCTTCTGTCGCGGACCGGATGCGGACGGTCTATAGCCGAGATGCGCCTACCGGGCCTAAAATTCCAATTTTCTCCAGGACTTCTCCCGCCAGCAGAGGAATGTCCATTTGCGGACTGCACATGGGCATGGCATTCGAATGTCATGCTCGTTCTCAATTGGAACAGTTGCAGGCGGCAATCCCCCCGTGCAGGCCAGACAGAGGCCACTATGTGCATCCATTCTTGAGTTGACTCGCAGGATACCCGATTCCCAGCATCCCTTCTAAAAGTATCCTGCATCTGCACTCGTACATACAGAGCAATCCCATCACCTGCGCTGCAATGGCAGAAGGAGGCAATGACCCACAGGCAGCCTCTTTTGTACGTTCTCTTGACGTTCCTGGCCGCTCTTGCTCATGGATTTCTGTTCTCTGCGCCGCTACAGCCATCTCCAGAAGCAGACCTGTCAGGGCCTCCCGCAACCGATTACAACGCCTATATCATAGGCACGCTCTCCCGGATGACACGCTCGCACGGCACTTTGGATCAAACCGTCTTGCAGCGTTGTCTGGCTCTGTCCTCATCCTACCTGCTCACCGACACGACCATGAATCCCAGCGGAGGCTTGGTCTCATGGAACGACGGATTCAACAGACTGGTGGACGTCATGAGTGCGTTGCATGCGCGGGGAGAATTGCAGCTGGAAACCATCAATGAGGCTAGCAAGGCGTGTTCAGAGTGCTGGGGGGTTGCCGGTGGCTGGCGGGAGCTGGAGGAGGCCAAGGACTGCGTGAGGAACATTGCGACGAGATTAAAAGGATTGTTGGATGACAATGGACGAACGTATCGCGGACAGAGAATATATGTCCCTTGAAGCCTCCGCTGCATGTACTATATGCTATTACTGCATAATTATCCCCTCTCTCTGACATGATGTCGCTTGCCAGGCGAGATGATACTGGCATTTCTACCTGCCGCTTTGGCCTGAACCTACCGTCTGTCCACATAGATCTGTTGTTTGTGCTCCGCGCGGGGACACATCGATCGAGCATCGCGGCACCCTAAAGCGGAAGGGGTCAATGAAGCGCACACAAAGGCACACACACACGTGCTTGACGTCACGGGTCATTCGTCCTGAGCTTGCCGCTGATGGGTATGCGCGGGCAGAGGACCGTACATGGGACGGATAGCGTGACGTCCTCCTCCTTCTCTCTTTCCTCCTCCCAACATGGAACGGACGCAGTCAGTGCGTCCTCGTCGTCCTACGCGACAGCCGCCACCGCTGCCCATTGATCCCATTCGCACAGACACCGATTCCTCCGTCGGCTCCTCACAATCTGATCAGGCCAACTTCTCCACTCCTTTAGGCTCTCCTCAATCAACGGTCCCACATGCACCCCTTGTTGAGTCGCCTACATCAGAGCAGCCACCACCACTTCCAGACAAGGATGCCGAGTCCAATACTGCACCGAGTCCATCAGCATCCAATACGCCGCAGCAGGACTATAACACGCTTACTCCGCTGAGAGCACATTACCTCAAGAAGGAGCTTGTCCAATTGCAATTCCACAGAGAATTCAATGCGCTCATGAACGCTCCTGGCACTAACATATCCACGTTCTCCTACCTAGGCCCCCCTTTCACTCCCCCGCCCAAGGATGGTCCCCGACTAGACCTCCCGTTCCTTCGCTACATCTTCCGTCAGTTCGTGCTCACATTTCCATTCCTTGCAGCAGCTCCAAAGGACTTCTTCCCTGAAAAGCTGCAACCATTCCTCGCCTCATTCCTTGCTCGCGACTTCTCAGCTGCGTCCGTGCTTGACGATAATCCGGAGAACTCTGAGGAGGCACAGCGCCTCCGACTACTGGCTAAGCTCGAGCGGAACTTCACTATGCTTCTCACTAGCGGTACTAAGTTGGTGGAGAAGGAAGATGTCGTCAGGTTGACCCAGTCAGACCTTAATCGCCTTGAGACCTTGGCTAGGAGAAGGGCCGCCAGGGAGAGACGAGGTAAGGACTTATTCGAGGTGAACATTGTAGGAGTCAAGACAATAGTGGAGAAGGGACGCGTCAGAAGCCGTGCGCATGAGGTATGACATTCATTGGGCTACCATTGTTCACTCTTATGTACTCAGGGTTGACTTTCTATCAGGCATTCATTATTCGGACGAGGCGTTCCAATGCGGAAGACATCTTCGTCTCGCGGCGATACGGCGATTTCCGCACCCTTGCCAACGAGGTAGGCAATCCTCCTGCTTCATGCAATATAGTCAAGTCACATACTTACATGACTAGCTACGCAAAGCGCATCCCTCCGAGGTCATCCCTCCGCCACCTGCAAAGGACAAATCGTTCGTGGACGTTCCCGCGTCCTCTCCGTTACCCACTGTCTCAGAATTTCCGTCTACATCTTCCTCACCTCAGTATGCATCCGCGCCATATCAAGTTCGACAATCCAGAAGTAGAACCTCTCCCATGCCTGGGGGGATGTACAGGACAGAGCGAACTGGAAGTACCTCTAGCTTTGAGTCGTCGCAGAGTCCTGTTTCCGTGCATAGTCCCATAAGCCCTACCAGCTCTACCTATTCCTCCTACAATGGCGGGAATGGGAACGGGAACTCTCGCGCTTTGCGCCTGGCGAGAGAGAAGAATAGGTTAACCTTGCGCTCGTATCTACACACCCTATTATCCTCTCCTGTATTTGCTGCTTCTCCTGTCTTAAAGTCCTTCTTGCTCTCGAATCCCATCAAGCTAACGTGGGTGGCCCCTATGTGATCATACCTCTAACTCTGCAGACTGATTGGCTGCTCACAGACCCGAAGAGCAAGAGGACGCGCGAAGAAGAGAGGAGGCCGATCTCGTACGTGAGGATGGTCGAAAGCGATTCGCTCAGGAAATCCGCGACAGAGTGGATGGTCTGCGAGGAGCTGTTCGCAGCGTCAAGGGCGAGCTCCTCGGTAAAGGTGAGAACTATGTTTATATGGACAATGCACATGAGGAACTTACGCGACTTAGACGGTCTGACGCACATATTTGCCACTATCAAAACCACGGAGGATGTTCGTCAGCTACCTGAGAACTATCAAGCAGTTATCGAGTGGGCTAGGATATCGTATGTTGCATCAGTATTGGGTTTATCACAATGTCTTGACTCATTATCACCCGTTTCATCTCAAAAGTCTTGCATCGACGGTCTTCCAACATTTCGTCGCCGCCGACAACGCCTCGGAAAGTTTCGCGAGTATGAAGCGAATACATGGCCTGATGCCATATTTCATGCTCAAGGCTGCCTTGAAAATCAGCAATCCGATGGCGATGATCCGAGGTACGGCTCCGTCATGTTTCTCTTCGGCATTGTTTCTGATCTTTTCCTCGAACGGTGTCTTTTCTGCACTGCAGGTGTATTGGATTTGTTCCTCGCCCAGCCGTTTGGCGGGAGAAGTCTTTTACAGAGGTATGTACTGGCCTTCTCTTCGCAGGGAAACGTGCCGTCCAACGACCGTCTGCGACCATGTGCCTCTGTTGGTTTGTTTCACTGACGTCAAAGCATCTCAGAATGTTCACTGGCTCACTGATGGAAGAAGTGAAAGCACTAGAAGAAGATATCGAGGCTGTGAAAGCCAAGGTGGATGATCCAGTCTTGTGCGAAAAAGTCAGGCTATTTGTCAACGCTCCCAGAGAGATACAGGCAATTTACAAAGCAGATGCTGGTATGTTCTGTCATATTGATCTACACGTTATCACTCCTCATCAAGCATTTGACATTCTGTGCACCATGAACACGTTCTTTTCATTCGCTCAAACCTAAACCAACCATCCCTCCTCCACGCCTATTATACCTGTTTGGTGCAGCCGCCGAGAAGAGTAATGTTCTGACTGTCGTTCTTCGGTCCGGAGACCAGCCCTCGCTCTCACGAGCTCAGCTTCAACGCGTCATGCGAGCGCACTATGCGCATCGCGAATACGTCAGGTATACCGAAACTCTGGATGACTCAGATGACGACGAAGGTCCTCAGAACGAGGATGCCTGGCTGTATGAAGACCTCACGATTCTGGCCAAGTTGTATTCCAGGCTAAAAGACAGGGAACAGCTGATTGCTCTCATCTTCGAGGTGAGGTCACCCCCTCTGTCATTCCTTTCCCCCGCGAACCTATGTTCGATGGGAATTACGAAACCGATGTTTGCCGTGTTTGCTGACAAGTGAATGTTTTGGGAAACATTAGGGATCGACTGCGGAGCTCCTGAAGGATATCATCACCATCTTCTATGCGCCGCTCGCTCAAGTTTATCGTGCCGCAAGTATAGCAGATTCCTTGGGAGATCTCCAGAACTTTATAAACGACCTGATCCGGACCGTCGAACAGACTGAAGAAAGTAAGTTCGGAGCTCCTATTTGCTGGGTCCATTCCAATATATGAGTTGCTCATGTTTCACGATATGTACAGTTGGACAGGAAGACCCTGCCAAGACGGTCCAAACGTTCATAGACCTGATTCAGCGGCATGAGCAAGCCTTCTACAGCTTCGTACACAAGGTACATTCGAAGGGCGAAGGCCTCTTCGATAGCCTTATGCGATGGATCGAGTTGTTCCTCACTCTGATGAGGGATGGTCTCGGGGAACCGATCAGCTTGGAGTTCTTGCTGCCACATCCCGGCAGAGAACGCGAAGAGATCTTGAAAGAAGTCGATGAGGTGGCGAGATACCATTACAAACTCAAACTGGCGTACGAAGCCAAGGTTCGACGAAGGTTTGGCCGAACTCAGGGGCAAAGCGATGCAGACGCAGAAGACCAGGCGGCCGCTGCACTAGTCAACGATGTCGTGTCGGATCTGAGCTTTGGGGACCTTGTAAAAGGGGATGCCGATGACCTTGCTGCCGAAGCCACGGACGACGAAGATGATGACGAGTCGAGTGACGACGACGACGATGACGACTCTAGTGAGGATAGTAGCAGTGAAGAGAGCGATACCGGCAGCAGCGAAAGCAGCAGTACGGAAGGCCCGGGGCCCAGTCGAAGTCGAGGCCATACACCAATGGAACGTTCACATACGATTGGACACTCTCCCCTCACCCCCACTCGTTCTGCGAGGGACCTTCCGGTCTCGCCCATGCAACGAGCGGCGCAGTCGCTTGACTATGGGTCGAGCCCTTCTCGACCACCCGTGCAAACGCCACCGTTGCGGCCGAGCCGATCCATGTCTATTCCAGCATCACCCAAGGATCTACCTCCTGTCCCGTCCTCATCGAAACCCTTGCCGCCCAGTCCGTTTTCTCGCCAGGATCCGGGAGAAGAGACATCAAACAAGAAGCGGAAGAAAGCCGATGGACCGAAGCCTCCAGAGCTAGAACACATTCCGAAGCTGTTACCGCTGTTTGTGGAGATGGTAAGCTGCGTTTCGTGTCGTAAGACGTGTTCGCTGATTCTGGGCGTTGGTAGATGCGACCGTTACTCAGACCGAGGAAATAATGCTATCGTAATACATTGCGAGCCCCCGGATTTACCGGGGCAGAATCCGGGGGACCCAATTAAGTGCTGAGTATCCTTTGCCCAGAGCGCATGAGCAAGACAATGTATATTTATTACGCATTTAGAGTGCAATCCATGTATCCAGACCCAATTTTCTGTAGCGGTATCGGAGCCTGCCACAGCCAACGCTTACTGGCACAACCTCGGGCGAACTTGCCGGATCGATGAGTCGTGATGCTAACAAGTGAGGAGCCCCACAGACACATGTACGTAGATGGTCGAGAAACGGCCCATGATGCATCAGTATGTTCAGAGTTCTGCAAATGCCACGCTCTGGGCCAGAGATGGTTTGGTATTTCAAGTTGGCCTGGGTCGGTGAGGCGCAGGACTAGTGGAGTCGCAGGTCTAGAAGACGGAAGCAAGGTTGCAAAGCGCGATTGGGAGGACCGGACGAGGACGGCGCCGCCGGCCTTATCGTTTATCGATGGTTGCGCAGTCCAGAAGGGGCGACGGATGACAAAACATGCGAAGGAAAGCCTAAAACGGACGTCGGCCCAGAGCCGGCATCTTGGTGCGGAGTTGGAAACCGACGGGGCTGCGGTGAGGACGCCGGTCGGGGCTCGAAATCGGGGTGTGCGCGGAGCGGGGCGCGAAGTCGGTCGGGGCGCGTGGCCAGGCGGCGGGGATGGCAGGCCAGAGGGCAGCGTGTGGCAGCCTATGGGAAGCAGAGAAGCTGGCAGGGAGCCCTATGTCATAGCGGGAGGCGGCGGGGCCAATCGGCGGGGAGGAGTGACAGTGACTTGGCAGTGACATCTGGATCGCGAGTGACATAGCCATATTGGGCGCAGATGGAGCTAGCCAATGAAATCACCGAACATCCGGTGCGCGATCCCTTAGCATCTCGTATATATACCTCTCCCCTCTGCGGGTCACTGCCCACCTTTTTGCCCCCGCAGCCCCCTCCCGCCCGACACCCCGCTCCTCGCCCACAGGCGTTGTCTCTCTCCTCTCGCCCACCTCTCGCCCTCTCCACCACCATGCCTGGACTCGTCAGCGACGCCACCCGCATCTGGGAGGTCAATGTGCAGTGGTCTGTTGGTTCTCAGTGCGGAATCTGGGACGCCAAAGGCAGAAGAGTAGACGTCTGGGAATGCATTCGAGCTCGTATGTTCCTCTTTTCTCTTTTTTTTATCGTCATCACCGAGCCTGACCGCGAATGCTCTGCAGACACCGCCACCCCCGAAACAGAAGTACGTTACTCGTCGCGTCAAGCGAGTCTTCTCCAGAATCCTTACCGATGTTGCATCTAGCCTCCAAACAGCACCTACTGGCGTTATGTCACTAGACGATGACACGCCCGTCCATGCTGAAGGCCCCTCACTAGAGGGAGCCTGACTTTCGCGCACTTCGCGCTTCATTGCGCACTACCGCCACCACCCTTGCGGCTTATCAGCCATAGAACATGCTCATAATCACTTGACTATCTTCTATGCTCAGCCCGTGCAAGGCAAAGCATGCCCTTCGAGAGTCGCCGCGCGACCGGGGGGCCTAATCGTCGACGCCCCCCTACACGCTGGCCATTCGTGTTGAGAAAGGAGGTCCTGCGGACGTCTTGGAGGGGGGGAATGTTGCTCTAATACTAGCTTTGTCGATCGGGTATATTGGCTTTTTGTTTTCTTGTTTTCGGCATACCACCTACTACTGGCTTGGAACACTTAGAAGTCATTGGTATTAGTCATGTCTTTACTACATTCTGCATTGTTTCTTTCCTCTGCACATCTGTCCCCGTTGTCGTTATCAACAGTAGTATATATATCCTATTTATCTCGCTATGTATACTATGCAGCGTATGTCATGCCGTGCCGTATTGCTCCCGTCGCGCTTCTGAAGTTCGCGCAAACTGCGTCGATGGAAGGCATGTGCACGCATCGACGTCAGTGAGTATGGACGTCATCGGTGCTTCTGTGACAATGTGAATGTGTGTCGATTGCAGACACGCGTCAGGAACAGCGAGGTGACGGGCTGAGGACATTGTGTCATCTCGTTCTCCCTCGAAAGCGAGGTCATGCGTTGCCTTGTGCATGCACGCAACATTCATATTGTACCAGTCCAAGGGCTCCAAACGCTATCGCTTATGGCGGTCAATGACGAACGGTGTCTTCATCGACGCTTTGACATCCCTGTTCTGACGGTAGCGCGGCCGAGGTCACCTCCAGCTCACAAGGAATGCATCCAAACTGAACTAGCAATATCATGACAGTGGAACAGTAAATGCCTAGAGAACGAACAAAAAGGAAGTATGTTACACAGAAAAGAGAGAAATAAACGACAGAGAATTCCCCCAGAGGCGCAATCCATTGGCTGAATCCAGATCCTGCGTATGTTACAAGCCCGTATGATGTGTGTAGTATTTCCATCGTCACAAATCACTTGACCACAATCGCAATTAGAAAGCATGCGAAGAGATGGAGAATCGCTTGAACGTGTATCTATCATTCGAGAGGGAGAAATCAGAACCTCTGACGTGAGCGAAGAAAGAGAAGACGTACCCCAGGAAGGCGAGGTCCTTGTTCGCCCCGCTGGCATCTCCCGCTGTGGGCTCTTCCGGCACCTGCTCGAGTTCGTCCGTGGGGAAGTACGAGGTATCGGTGATCGAACGAAGCCGCGGGATGAACGGGGCTTCGATTTGTCGGATCGCGTTCCAGTTCACACCGTAGAAGAACGGATGACGTTTGATCTGGTCGACGTTCAGACGGTGCTCGGGAGACGTGATAAGTCTACAGCCAGAACACGTCAGCACCATTCACACGTCGGGCCCGAGGTGACTCTGGACGGTGACATACCTCTTGATCAAGTCCATGGCCTCACCGCTGAGATGCACGTCGTCAGGGAAGATGAGGTACCTCGGCCAGTTGATGATTTTCTGGTACGTTTCGTGCGTAGACTCTGAGCAGAAAGGCGGATACCCGACTAGGCATTCGAACATGATTGCACCCAATGACCACCAATCACACTCGTTTCCATATCCCTTTTGTAAAAAGATCTCGGGTGCAATGTAATCGGGTGTACCGACAGTAGAGTATGCCTGTGATTTCGCGAGTGAGTCTAGCTAAATCAATAATAGAGTGACACGCATAGGGCACGCACGAGCTTCCGACGGTTAGCTTTCCATGTGGCGATTTGATCCTTGCTCGACATGGTCAAGTTGATCGCGTTCACCATGACGCTATTCCTTGCAGCCGTTGTCGGAGATTGTACGCCATTGGCAGAGTCTAGAAGGCGTTGATAGTAACTCGAGTCGTGTTGCTTATGGAAACCAGTGGAAAGACCAAAATCGGATAGCTTGATGTGGCCATCCTTGTCAATCAGGATATTGTCTGGCTTGATATCACTGCGAATGTACAGGTCAGCTTCTCCATCTTCCTCTCATCAAGTCATCATAACATACCGGTGAATGAAACCAAGTTTGTGCACCGCTTCGATAGCGAGGACACATTCTGCGATGTAGAATCGCGTTACATCCTCGGGGAACGTATCATACTTGATCAACATAGTCATTAGATCACCGCCCGGCAGGAATTCCATGATGAGGTATAAGTAAGTCGGGTCTTGGAACGAATAGTACAGTTGCACGACCCAAGGCGAGTTCGACTCGGCTAGAACATCTCGTTCCGCCCGTACGTGAGCGAGCTGGCCATTACGCGAATCAGCTGAAGATATCTTATTTGACAATTACTACACACAACATACCTGGTCTTTCTTCAACATCTCCTCCTTCTTCAATGTCTTCATAGCATAAATCTTCCCTGTATCAATCTTCTGCACCACCCGGACCTATCGTCGATTCCATCCCATTCAACATCACGCCGGACATGACCGGTACCTTGTACGACATACCTCACCAAAGGCACCTTTGCCGATTACCTTCACTGTCCTAAAGTCATCCAAGCCGAGCTTCGTACGACGTAACCGCAAGAACGCCGACTCGCGTTTTCCGAGCTGGATCAATTGTCGTTGTTTACGTTCATCCGACATTGTCGTGTCTGCCGCGAGCTTTCTCTCGAGCTCGACCCGTCTGCATCAGCCCCCAGCATGAGTACAACACATCGTAGTCTTGTGTGAGATAGAGAAACATATACCTAGTGTTACGCTCGATAGCAGAATCGACTGCTACTTTGTAGTAATGTTCCAGCTTGAGTTGCGCCGCTTTAGCACGAGGCACAGCGTCGTCCGAGAACCCAGCCGTGGTCCTCTCAAAGTAGACATAATCTGCCGGTTTCTCCTTGGATGAGCTGGCGGACTGGCTCTGGTTGGCACTGCCGTTGCCGTTCAAGCTCGCCGAGCTCTGAGAGGGTTGCATGGTTGCCATTTAACGTGTCGTGCGGTTGCTGTCAATGCTTCCGTGTGGGTGTGGTATACCTCTCGTTCGGGTGGTCACGACGGTATAGGATGCTTCAAGTTGCTCTCGAGTTGAATCGATCCTGTTCAGCACAGCTGAGAGACGAGGAGAAGGAAGACGGCAGGTGGACAGGTGGGCGGAGGAGGTGAGAGGGAGACGAGGAGGGTGGTGGTTGTATGCCTCGCAGGGTGCTGATCCTGGCAGATCGGTAACACTGCATATCAAAACACGCCGTAATTCCTATGGCCATTTACCGATCACTTTCTCTTTAGCCACTTGCTCGACTTTGTATACAACACTACAAACATGCTACAAAGCCACTACAAGAATCATACTAATAAGCTTCAAACTTAGATGGCCCCTTCGGTGCGGAATTTGATATTGGCCAAGGGGATTTGGGGCAGGTTGCTCAAGCAACGAGGGAAAAATATAGGCGGGAGCAAATCTGTTGCTATTCGCCTCGGCAATCGCGTCGTAAAGCGGCACCGAGTCGAGAATGCGTCCATACCAACTACTTATACACGGCCAGACAGTCCAGTCAACGCAAATATGATTCAGGGACTTTCATGTAGTTTTCATAAGAAAATCATCACGTTTCCACAAAGAAATCATCGAATTATCACAAGAAAATCATCAAATTATCAAAACCTAAGTTTGACGGAAACGTGAAAACTCGCCTATCTCTTAGATCAGCGCTCAGCGGCCGCCGGGGACAACATCAACGCAGCAGAGCTCAAAAAAAGAATGCACCCGGCACAACTCGAACCCTGCGCAACCTGTGGTAAACGACCGCAGATTTAGGGTACAGGCCTAACCACTCCGCCATTTTGCCCTTTGTTGTGTAAAGTATATTTGGATAATGTACCGCATGTGTTCCCCTACCTTCATGAAAATTTGTTACCAACATGCTCATTTCAGCATCAAATGTTCGTGAATGCATAATGCTGCATCATATCTGAGTAAACGCGATACGTCATATATCTCAGTCTCAGTGTATTTCAAGTCGAAGGTATGGTGGATGAATGTGCCAACACTAGTGAGGCTTGAGTCCGAATTTTCGCTAAGTCCAGTTACCGACAGAGGCAGCCGACTGGCACTTGACATTGTCACAGTGGTAATGTGAATGGTTCTAACAAAGCCAAAATGGCTGAGTGGTATAGATGATGGTCTATGTTGCTCTAGTATGCATGTTGCGGTTTGCGGGGTTCGACTCGTGGTAGTCGCTTTTTTTTCACTCGGTGCTATCTTCCTTGCAAGCGCCTTCATATGATCATCGGTGATCTGGTATACGTGATGGGAGAATTTTCATGTCCCCGTCACACTTAGATTTTGATAATTTTTTGATTTTCTGATGAAAACTACATGAAAAACCCTGAATCATATTTGCGTTGACTGGACCGTCTGGCCGTGTACGATGCATGTACTCAATCAATCCTTCTAGCTTTCGTATTGACTACAGTATGTTGCGTACAGAGATACGGATAGAAGCAAACTTTGTGTTACACCCATTCAAGTACCAAGCAAGTAGTAGTGATGAATCATATTTTACCATACAGAAGGTAGGATGTTCAACGATGAGCAAATAAACAAAAGGAGGGTAGCAATATTGTACAACAGTTCGGAAAGTCAAGTGTGCCGCGCCGTCACCATGGTCGACTGTGTTGGGAACTGTAATCGCTCCCTGCAGAGGTCCAGCTCTGCTGTCGTTCGAATTGACCATTTGGAGGAGGATATGACTGTGCTGGTATAGACTGTGAATAGCGGGTAGAGTGCCCATAAGTCTGGGTTGATTCAGAATGTGGAGTTTGAAGCGGAGGGACCTCGTGCTGAAATGGAATAGGGGATACTCGAGTAGGTATCGGATGATGGAGTATTGAACTAGATGTCAAATGGTCAGTTCGGCAGACTGGGAGCTGTGGAGGGAAAACAACCGGTAGACTCACGTCTGTCGAGGAGCAGATTTATGAGCTGTGCTCCGAGCAACTCTGCCAGGAATATGGGAGGACACGGCGGAACTACAAGGATTAGACATTTGTGACCATGCTATTAGAACTATGAATGTAATAAACTCACTTATATAGAGCAGAAGCGTCTGCATTCCGCGGTAGAGACTCCTCAGCAGGAACATCAAACAGTGGTCTCTTGGTATATGCCACCTGAGGGTTAAAGGGCACGCGAGGACCCGAGATAAATGATGAACGAGAAACCACGGAAGAGGGACGGGGGGACCGAGACGCAGGTCTCAAAGTAGCTGAGTGAACGCTAGGAGCTGGGGAAACCGAACCTGGACACAATGACGATGGTATTAAATGCGACCTGTGAAAGTCAAGTGGTTGAGGCTGAAGGAACGTGGGGGATTGCAAAGGGGAGGTAGGTCGAGAACCACCAGGTACATACGTCAACATGATCGAACCTGGAGGAGCAGCAGGTTCGTAGGGAGGTCCATCGAGGGATGGACCCACAGGTTCAAACATGGGCGGTGGTGTTGGTTCACGATCCTCCGCTACCGGCAGAATGGTCGGAGCGACAGGCAGAGGTCGACGGCCGGAGGGAATCCTTCCATGTGAGCTAGACGATACGGAAGTGGGACTCAGTTGAGCCTCCGCATACCAACTGGGTCTTTCTTTCTCCTTGCTAGGGGGAGATGTTGAAGAGATCGATGAGTGCCTCTTCTTCACAATGCGCAGTGGTGCAGTACATGGATCTGTCGATTTACCAGTGTCTCTATTGCAATCTGCCTTCGTGAGGGAATCAGTCTGAGCAGACGAGGATGAATTCGACACGGTCGTTCGCGCGGCAGCTGCCTCAAACGCAGCTTCATCCCATATCTCCCAAAGCTCATCATCTTGACGCGCAACTGCACTCGAGGAAGCCTCCACCCGACTTCTCTCTACCACCACCGATACCTTCTGATCATATTCCTGCTCTGTGAGCTCGTACGCGGGCGGAGGGGGGGAACTTGAATGGAGTTCGTCAAACAACATAGACGGTCAACATGGACTGCGGGGAAAGAGAGGGACAAAGCGTAAAGCCAGAAAGGCTGTCATTTAGATCGAGGGTCCAGGGAAGGCAGGCACAACGCCCGCACAGCCAGCACGACCCTGACACCCAAGTGGAAGTCATATAGATGCCCGGTGAAGGTGCCATTGGGTAATGTGCAAGAAATCCGCTCTGCCCGAGAGTCCGAGACCCTTTGCCAAGCATTCGCGACAAATTCGCGATGCAATTTATCCTTACATGAAGTCCTGCCTCGTCGCAGCTAGAATACCGCAATCGATTCATCCGTTACTCGTCCTTCCGACCATCCCCTCAATACCAATGAATGTGTTCTTACCTGCCTACATGGCGGTGGAAGCATGTCATAGGTGATGCAAGCCATGACACCCTTGAGGTGAATGCGATGCAACACTTACCCCGAGCGTTGAAACTACCGACAGCTTTAAAGCAAAATATGCAATATAGTATACAATATGCTAGGTAAGAAAATCCGGTGGTCATGAATAGATGTGGGTGCTCGTATTGCTCGTCGAATCACAGTTTTACAGCTCAATTCCTTCCAGGTTGGTGCCCTATTGAACGTGTTCAGCCAAGATGTTATACCATAGGAAGGCAGGCAATGTCAACGTACCAATCTCGGTAGACGTAGGTAGACATCCGTTCCTGCGCATGGGTAGGCTGATGAGTACAATTGCGAGACATCGTAAACAGGAAGCCCACCATAACCGTCCATGCTAACCAGCTCCAAGGAGCCTCCGAAGTAACTGGATCATTTGTAGAGCTCAGTTTGACAGCAAGGAGTCACGGGAAGACTTGGAAACGCACGTTGCATAAATGTTGCTCATAGGCAATCCTATGCCAATTCGGGGCAGAGGAGCTTTCCCGCCACCTGTGCGAGCCAACTCGTCCGCGTCGGACGAATTACCATCTTTCAGAAGGTGCTGCCAACTGTCGATCTGCTCGTCCACAGTCGCCTTCACACCTTCTCGGCGCGAGCTGGCTGTACGCAGCGCTCCCAATCTGGAGTCTTCCAGTCGTGTTGCGTTGCGCACGTGAGAGAAGGAAAACAGGTCAGAGGGAGATTTGATCTGAGGGATGGAGAGTCCCCCGCCTTCAAACGATGATCAGTTTATAGAAGCGAAAGGTGTATGGGACTCTGAGCACCTTGGTCTGAGATTCGAATCATGACATGATTCTCTCCGGCTACAATGGTCGCGCCTATGGGAGGCAGCTGACGGGCGTGAGGATGCTTCAGGCGAGTTGCACGCAAGGACTTGTTCGGCCCAAGTCAACATTTCACCGATGTGAAACCGCAACGCATTTACTCACATTCTTGAGCAGCTCGAAGATGATATACCTGTACAAAGTCAATGAGGAGTTGAACCTTCTATAAAAAGCGCATGGAACATACTCGAGGTGTTGTCGTATATATGCAAACCTTGTGTCGAGATGACCGTCAACAATTACCTCTGACCAGTCTGCCTCATTCACTCCCTCAACAAGGTCTCCATCAGCGTCGGTGCGCCGATTGCGAAGATACATCGTACACCTGTCGATGCACTCTTTCACATTGAGCCCAGTGTGGATAATACCAACGTGGTCCTTCTGTGATTGTTCGCCATCCCGGGTAGATTTGGCAAAATGCGACAAGGCGATATGGTGCTCTGCTAAAACACGGCGAGATATCCGGGAGACAAGCATGCGTCTCATGAACGAGTCAAGTCGATCCGGGGCTAGGTAAGGGGACGACAGGGACAAACCCAACGAGAGATTGGGGATAACAGTCGCACTGCATACATTGAGCTGCCGCAGGGAGGCAATGTAAAGAGAACATACTGATCATCCAGCAACCCTCCTAAAAATGCGCAGAAGGCATCATTCTCTTCCAGAGTGTTGATCGGTGGATATCGTCGGAATCTGCGGGAGTGTAAATTGGGGCATAGGAAGATTAAGATGCGGCCTTACTTCTCGAACGCTGACCAGTAGAGCTGTATTGCGGTACATCAGCACGCTTTCTTGGAGCTGTTCGAGGATGCGATTACATACTTCGTATACCTTTGCGACCCCTTCCTGGGTTACGACAACATACGGCAATGCTTGCATGTCGCGCAATCGATGCGCTATCCGCACCGGGAGTTCTGTCCTGACATAGTTGGCACTCTGCAGCACCCAGTGAGACTCCCGTCGCGTAAGAGGAAGGGTGAACTAGCGACCTTGATAAGACGTTCCTCATTCATCGAACGTCCAAAGAATACCTTTACGACAGGAATGCATGGTGAGCATGTCAGAACGTGAGAGCGAGAGGGTCGTTTACCAGCTGACGAAGAGTGAGTCTCTGCGCTGACCTCGAAGCATATAGCTCCAACTGCTTGTTTTGATAGAAGTGCACTGCGGACGATATGTCACGGATGTCATTGTTTGGATAAGAATGTCCGTGAGGGTTTAGCGATGTCAGAGTCCGATATGTGCCGGATATGCGGGGGGTCGAGCGTATCCATGACATTTCATACAAACAGGTCTCGCAGCTGGTGGCAGCAGACAGAGAACGGCAACATGAACGATTCACGAGGTGGACAGGCCCCTCGCGGCGAAATGGTGGGACCAGCACTCGAGTCAGTTCACGCTCGGTCGTCTATATACCTGACGCCGAGGTAAAGCCACCTTACTCCAATTTGGTAATGTCGCACTCTGTCCGTCACAATAGGCTCAAAGCCGACAAAGTATGCTCACGTCCGACGATGCATTCTCAACCAGTGGATAGTACATTAGGTATTACAGCAACCCCTCCATACGCAGACCTCCAACGATAGCATAAGCTGACCGTCGGTCCCTGTCGATTCCCACCCAGTCTCCCTTACGATGCACCGGCCGGTCGTCATCGCCGAAACAGAACACATCGTCCTCAGGCGGCTCCGTGTGCTCCCCTTGTGCTTGCGCCTCTTCCTGATTGTAGAGGACCTCTTCCCATTGGGCATCACCAATGGTAACAGCATGGATCCTCGCATCGGGGACCAGAGGAATCATGGATGTAATAAAGTTCGAAAGCAGCTCCGGGGTGCCTTGGCTGCCGCTCGGTATGTCGACAGGTAGAGGAAGGTATTCGGCCTGAGGAAGGTGAATGCTGAGCAATGAGGGAACATAGCCCAAGAGGTATACATACTTCTAAAAGCATTCCTCTTAGCGTCCCTCCTACCTGAGTCACATTGCCTGCCCTGACGATCCAGTCCGTACCCACAGCATAGATGTATCCTTCCACGGTAAGTTGGTTGCCTCCAGCAGCACCCTGACTTGCTCGGGGCTGTGACTGTGAACTGGAAGCTGTCTGAGAGTTTCGGGCAGTCACCCAGCGAGCCTTCAGATGACTGAGAAGCTGTTCCAAAGCTCCAGGAGGACTCAGAGTCACGTAGGTTTGTCGGTAATGACTCGGGTTCAACACCGCAGCCTCACCGGGTTGTTGTAGAACGTCGAACGGGCCCGGTTGGATTGGGTCTTCGAGAAGCGCGAAGACGTTATCTACAGGTGTAAGTCTACGACTATACAGCCCCGTCGGTATGTATGCATAATGACGACATACCATTGACTGTTACTGCCGTCATGGACCTCTCAAGGGGCATCTGAATCCCGGGGATGGAACCCAAGGTGGAGCGGTAGTTCTTGATGGTAAGATACCATTTCCCCCTGTACTGGCCCTATAATAAGGGTATTGGTGCTACATGTTAGAATGCGAGCATCATGTGAAACGGACCTGGTGATTTTCTACGATATTCTTTGCAATTGAATCAAGGCCGTCAGTTGGTGCATTTTGCCATCTTGCCAGCCTGTAAACTATCTATGAATGCTGAGTTTCCAACGCTTCAAAGTATCATTTTACCCTGTGAGTCCCATAAGGTAGTCACCGTGAGGCAGCAAACTGCAGCAAAGTGTGCGTACGGAAGGAATCCAAACAAGTCGCACAGGTAGTGTTGCCGGATAGTTGGCGACTACGCGACTATGACTATAGTGGGGAGGAATAGTGCCTGACTATGTTGATTGATGTAGTCGAAAAGTCAGCTATATTTGACTAAATAGTCTGCGAAAATGTGTCGGTGATCCCGGGCATCCCTTAAGCAGTATGTCTTGGAGAGGCACGTGCCTGAGCTTCCGCGCTTGAGCCGCTTGGTGTGCCAGTACTGAGTACTGAATTCAACGACATGTTCAATTTGTCTACAAGCATCGTAACGCAATGTACAGGACGGTCAGGATCCTTGTTGGCTTTGCATTATATGCATAGTATCTACTCCAGTAGTGGGATATGTCCAGCTTTCTTGCAATCTTGGCACAGGTGACACTCCATGCGGTTTCTCATGTTTTAAGTAGGCGGCCAGCCCGACAACGGTTTGTTGCCAATGACTCCCAAGCAATGTGAAGTTACTCTGCAAACACGAGAGACATTCGGGTCGTAGATTCAAACCCAAAAGTTGAATACACTCTTTCCTGACGTCTGTGCACGTGAGCATAGCTGTGACTATTTCAACTATATAGTTGCGACTAAAGTGCACTATATTTATGGTAGTTGGCGCCTAATCTGACTATAGTCAGCTTTAGTCAACTTTCCGGCAACACTACGCACAGGAGAGACATGGGCGAGACAGCTTGAGCGCTTGAACACGATCGAGATGCGGGTCACGTGGCAACCAGACGCGTCGGATTAATATTGTTGGACCGCGTCGAGAGTCTTGCTCGCCTACTTCCTCAAGTCCATATCAAAGCACTACTTCTCCTTACTTCCAACAATCTCCTTGCTATGCACAACAATGCCTCCCAAGCGTAAAGTTGTTGCCTCTCCTCAAGAGGACCCTGAGTCCCCACCTCTGAAGAGAAGATTACGAAGCCACCAGGGCCCATCCTCCGAACCACAGCCAGCAGTCAAGAATACTGCTCGCACGGTACGTGGCCGTAAGGCTACAGCGACCTCACCGGAAGAAACCAAATTGAAGAAAGCCAAGGCAGCTACTACCAAGCCAGCACCGAAACCCCGTGGACGAGCGGCCAAGGCTCCCGCTGTGAAACCGGATAGACCACAGCTACATTCCCCACCACATTCACCGTCCTCAGAAATTAATTCTCAACCAGATATTTCCAACGACGACAAACAACTGTCTGGAGATGAAACTCTGCCGGAGGGAAACAAGGGGAAGAAAGTTAAGGCAGTCATTCCTAAGTCAGCACCGAAATCTCGCGGTAGGCAACCAAAGGCTTCTGCTCCTAAGAGCAAGAAGCCACAGGCTCAGCCTCCTCCACAATCTCCGTCTCCAGATCCTCCTCTCCAACCAAGCAGTCCCAAAGAGGTACTATCCCCTGCGCAGGATAATGGGTCAGGAGCCAAGGAGTCGTCTGAGGACGAACTACCACGAGAGGATACCAAAGTAAAGAAGGGGAGGGCCGCTATTTTGAGGCCACCGCCGAAACCTCGCGGTAGGCAACAAAGGGCTGCTGCTACCGCTACTATTCAGAGCAAGAGCAAGAAGCCTAAATTGCAGTCGCCTGCGCGATCTCCCTCACCAGAACCTCCGCCTCAACCAAGCAGCTCTAAGGAGGTACTGTCACCTGCACGAAATATTGGACCAGGAGTTGAGGAGTTGTCTGAAGATGAGCTCCCACTGGAAGCTACCCAAGGGAGGAAGGGCAAGGTTATTGCTTCGAAGCCACCACAAAAACGACGCGGTAGGCCACCGAAAGCATCAATTGTTGTACAGAACAAGCAGCCGAGAGCGCAACCTCCGCCTCTATCTCCCTCCCCAGGTTCCCCGCCTACGGCGCGAGATGTTCAATCTGAAGCCGATGAATTGTCTGACGATGAACTTCCGGCCGACGTCACCACGAACAAGGGAGCAAAAGATACTTCTCCAAAGCCGCGGCAGACACGTCGCGGTCGGCCACGGAATGCTGTTGCAGTGGCGGCGAGGAACTTAGAGCCGAATCCTCCCCGTCGTTTATCGTCCTTAGACCTCTCTTCCGCGCCGAGCGGGTCCAAAAAGGCACCCTCCCCCGTGCAGGATAATGGAATACCAGCTGAGGAATCATCTGACGATGAGATACTATTATCCCCTCCGAAAAGGAAGGACAGCACACCACGACCGCGAACTCCTCCTCTTCCCAAGCAAGGGACTCCACGTCAGGGAGCACGTACTCCCCGGCTTGTGATGGATTCTGTCGAAATAAAGTCGCCCTTTCGCTTTCCTAAGCCCTCATTACGCGACCAGGGATCTCCTGTACCCTCAAATCGACAGAAGAGTACGAACAACACACTTCGTGATAGGTCACCCTCTCCTTCCACTTCCACTAAACCAGCATCAGAAGTATTCCCTCCTGCACCTGTTACCCCTTCGAGAACCCGTACATACTCGAATCCCCGACGTTCTTCTCGCAGACAGCTCGCGGATAGTTCGGAGTCCGACTTCGACCAATTCCTTGATGAGGATGCCACGCCGAGGGCGACTGCGAAGAAGTCTCCCAGTAAATCGCCTGTCAAAGGTAAAGGGAAGGCTCGTGCAGATGTTTCAGATGCCGAAGAACTTCCAGATGAGCTTCCCGACTATTTACATGCATGTTTGCAAGCCCAGAAACGCGCCGCGTTGAAATCACTGTATAACCTTTCTGCTGTCCCAACGGTGAATGACGAGGATGACGAAGACATCCCTGCCAACCGCATAGCATATGAACAGCTCAATGATCTACTGAAGGGCACTGTCTTGCGAGCGGAAGGCAATAGCTGTATTGTTACTGGCCCTCCAGGAAGCGGAAAGACACAAGTAAGTGCGGCTGGTTGTACCTTGATTATCATCACATTTATCGTTCAATAGCTTGTTGAAGAGGTGATATCCGGCCTGCCAGGTAGACCTATTGTCATTCGATTATCGGGACATGCGCAGACCGACGACCGCCTAGCAATGCGAGAGATTGCCTGGCAATTAGCTCAACAGACGGGAAGATCTTTATTGCCCAAAGAGGAGACTGCAGACCAGGAGGCTCAGGATGAGGAGAATCCATTCCTCGATACGCCACCGGAGACTGCAGAGCCTGTGATATCCATCCCACCCCCCGCACATCTACTTGCCCTGATTTCGGTCATTCCAACATTATCTCGGCCTACTATAATCGTTCTTGACGCATTCGAGTTATTCGCCCTTCATCCGAGACAATCTCTATTATACTGTCTGTTTGATACCGCACAGCACAGTCGGGTGGGCGCGAATGGCAAGGGCATGGCGGTGGTTGGTGTCACCACACGGATAGATACCATCAACCTATTGGAAAAACGTGTCAAGAGTCGATTCTCGGGTCGTATATTGCGAACGGCTGGTCCTGGGAAGCTCGAACAATGGGTCGACATCTCTAGAATAGCCCTTTGCGCTCCGTTAGATGAACAAGAAGGTGCTGAAGAGTGGACGCTTCTTTGGAAGAAGGCTATCAACGCTTTCCTCGAGAGTGAAGTGGTCCGGGATGCCCTGGAGGATACGTTCGAACTCACACGAGATTTGCGCATGCTCACTCGTATTTTGGTTAGTGTACCTCTCCACTCAAATCGCCCTATACTTCTATACTGACATTACTTCTCAGACTCCGATTATAGCTGAACTGACGCCATCGGTTCCCTTCCCAACACCCGCTCGTTTGAAGGCGGCGATTGTCACTCAAAGAGCACCCGGTCATCAGTCGTTCCTTCGATGTGAGCTCTCACCCTATTATCCCATCTGCTTCCTGCTCGCCGTACTGATACCATGCACGTTCTCCGTAGCTCTTCCGTATCCGGCCATGTGCCTGCTCATCGCCGCGATGCACGCGCGAACTGCAGGCCATGACATCTTCACTTTCGAGATGCTTCATGAAGAGTTCCGAGACCAGGTGAGAACGTCGCATTCTGCACCTGTTCAAGTCGAGGGAGGAGGAATTGGCATGGTGCGCTGCAGCAGGGATGTTCTGATGGGGGTATGTATTGTGGTTATTCAGTTCGACCACACGGCTGACTGAAGTGTGACATTTGCTCTCAGTCATTTGAGAAGCTGGTTTCCCTGAAGGTCTTCATCCCCGTTGCTGCCCCTTCTGTCGGTATCGCGAAGGAGTTTGTTCGATACCGGTGTAGTCTGGAACGCGCTGATGTCAAAACTGCCGTTGATAAGTTGGGACAACTCAACCTCAAAAAGTGGTTTACGAAGGGGCGAGGCGGTTGAATTTCTGATGTCGATTCCATATGTTATAGCCACTTAGTGCATTGTGCTGTTATTGCAATTCCAACGCCTCCGGAGATTTTATACCACCGGTAAACATTCGGGGCCCCTCTACTTATAATTAGCTCTCATGCATCTCATGGTACGTCCCAACAGGTAAACCATCAATCGATAGCGACCCCTAACAGGATATTCATAGCACTACAACTGTTACATTTACGTTGCTATTGTACATACATACACCTTTGAGATGTGGGGTGGTTATCTAGTACCCGGAGGTGTAGTTGTTCTCGTCGACTCGAGAGTCGATGTGCTGCCTCGCTATAATGAAATGAGCATTGAGTGCGGATGTGATAGAATGAAGCTTACTTACCCTCACGCTTAGCTCTCTCCTTGTCGACGAAGTCCAAACCCTTGCTTTCGACCTCACGATCAATGAAAGCACCGGCGAAGCCAGCCCTACAAGATATTGCCATTTATATGATTGTTGGTCACGGCGAAGGCGGGTCGTGACTTACAGAAGCTCCTTGGCCTTCTCGTGGGTGGGAGGGGGGCCGTTCTTGGAGACGTGGTGCTCATAAGCCTTAGCAGCCTGTATGTTGAAGCAAATGTTAGAAGCTCTGTACTCCGTAGACCACGACCATAGATATGGCATACCTCATAGGAGGCGGCAGCAGCGATCAACTCATGAGAGAGCTCGGCCTTGTGGCCAGCGTTCTTGACCTATGCAGGGTATGAGGAGACAGGTCAGACAGCGGCGAAGCATGGTTGCCTACCTCGTTGTAAGAGTCACCGTGGTCACCGAAAACGTCGAGGAGGCCCATAATGATTGTTGTGAATTGGGATTGAGCAAGCTACGAAAGGGTATGGAAGATGGAACAAGTCTGGAGACTGTACTCAGAGAAACCCCGAGCTGTATTTATACCTGGCTGGTGGCGCGGAAAGCCATCCAGTCCTGGTAGATTGATGTCACGGCGTGTTCTAAAAATATGTCCTGGTTGCAGGGATTGCACCTCCGCCGTTCAATCAAGATGGGGGCCTTGGAGATGGCACTGATTGTGTAATTCTGGTGTGCCTGCGCATATCCAGCGGCGCGACGAGACTGGCCGATAGGTCGCCATACAACACTGCTATCCGGTCATCGCCCTGGAATGCAAGTTTCGAGAACAAAGAGGGGTCCGATTCAGCTTGAGGGCACCCATACACTGGCTGTACCTTTGAAGAGATGCAAACCCAATCTGCATGCCGCGCATGGGGAGGTGTCGGAGAAGAACCGCGTCAGTGAATGCGGTATATGGACTGTACCTCGGAGGGCTTCCATATGAACATGCAATGAACATGTACTTCAATCTGCTAGCGCTGTGATACACCCCTCGGAAGTCGGCGTGTATGGTAGTCATAAGACTACGGGAGTCTACGCTGGACCTCCCAAGAGCATTGCATACATACCATGATAGCTTGATGGAAGATATGCAGGTAGTAGTACTACTTTCTTGGTCCATGAAGGTGTTCACCAGTCACGGCAGTGACGTCGCAAACCAGTTTCGGTATCGACCTTTCCTGACTGGGACATTTATTTGTGTGACATTTCTATTCGTCACAGGCGTGACTGGACATTGTACTGTGACACTTCTCATTGGCGCATGATATCACGGAGCGGCGTGCGCGTGCGGCCGAGTCTTATTAGACTTCGTTGCAATTCAGAGGTAGTGTGCACTGTGCCGGGTGCTGGACGCTTGTACTCGTACTTCATTGGCACTTCCTACTCTACGATCACTGTATGTCCAAAGCAGCATCAAGCAATCGCCAACCACAAAGCGGGTCTGCACCTCCTCCAGAGCTATATGCTGACTATGTAGACGAATCGTAAGGCAACCAAAGGCCGGAATTTCGTTACCGTCTCTGACAATTGAATCTCAAGACATATCAAAGCATTCGAGGAAGCTTTGCAAGCAGATGACTTGCCGCCAGAGCTACAAGAAGGATTTGGGAATGGCACCGACTCTCCTGTCTCTCCTGGAGGTGGTGGTACTCATACACCTAGTGGACACCGCGTTCGGAAGGTGTCCGCACTTTCGGACTTTGCGCCTGTGAATGTACGCGTGAATAGGTATGCTATTCTCTGTGCAGTCTGTTCATCCTCTGACATACCTTCCAGGCGGAGGAGACGGCCTAGTCATACACACAAATCGCGAGAATGGTTGTTCGTGTTAGTGAGATGGCCTTTACTGGTACGTTATTCGGCTGCCCGATCCTAGCACAAGTACACTGACCAGTTGGCAGCTCATCATATTCTTCTTCATTGGGTTCGAGTTCAGCATGTACGTCCTCATTCGCCAACTGGTGAATGGTAAAGAATGGCTGTCTGCTTGTGCGTCAGGTCTCCTCGCTTGTGAAACGAGGTCTCATTTATATCTTATCCAGGGCGAGGGAGAAAGGGCCTGCTGAGGAAACGTCTGCGTGAGTCAAAGACATATCAGGCAAGTAATTCCACAACTGTCATGAGGCCCCAACTAAACGGTTCTACAGGAATGGAAGGATGCTGCTCTTGCGTTGGATGAGTACATGCATTTCGATGAATGGAAGCATGCCGATGAAGATCCATACTATGACTGGCGGCTTGTTCGGAAGGTGCATATGTTTGATGAAATCACCTTACAGCATACTGCCAGTATATTGACCTTGACGCTGGTCAGGTTTTACGCTCGCTGAAAACCCATCGCGAAAGAAATGACTCCAGAGCTCTTATGGAAGTTCTTGAAACTTGCGTACGAACTAATTTTGCAGGCATTGAGTCTTCAAGGTACCATGTTCTTTTGTAACCCGTTCCGCATATCTAACAACTTGGGTCCGCAGGCTCTACAGCGAGGTTTGTGCAACGGTCTCTTATGCGGTGTTATGCCTTACACTTCCCTTTTGACAGACCTTCTACGGGACAAAGGATCTTATAGAGAGTATGTCGTTCAACCATGAATTTACAATACGTCTGACGGTTTGCACCAAGCATACATCACTGAGCTCGAGAGAGCCTTGGAGTTCATTCGGAACACTCCAGATATCTCACCTGAGGAGAAACGCAGGTTCTTTAAGAGTTGCAACACCAATCTGGGTACCACGGCTTTGTCACTGTCTGGCGGTGCTACGTTTGGCTATTGTAGGCATACTTGACTTGTTTTTCTTCTGTGGAAGCTCACGTCTGCTACCTGATAGACCATTTTGGAGTTGTTAAGGCTTTTTTGGACGAAGATCTGCTTCCTCGAGTTATCTCTGGAACATCTGCAGGAGGGCTAGTTGCGGCTCTCGTGTGCACTCGAACTGATGCCGAACTGAAACGATTGCTCGTCCCCGAACTTGCAAATCGAATCACTGCATGTAGGGACCCGATCTCCGTATGGCTGAAGCGCTTTTGGCGCACAGGTGCTAGGTTTGATAGCATCGACTGGGCTCGTAAAGTTAGTGGTGTTCTCATATTCATCAGTTGAACCGTGACACTCACACAGGCCTAGTGTACTTTCTTCACACGAGGCTCTATGACCTTTAAAGAGGCGTACTTGCGCACAGGTCGCATATTGAATATCTCGGTTGTACCTGCGGACAGACATTCGTGAGTTCAATCAATCAACGTCCACTTCAATATCTCATGCCCACTGTGTTCAGCCCGACCAAACTGCTGAATTATATGACTGCCCCTGATACTGTGATCTGGAGTGCATTGTTGGCATCAGCAGCGGTCCCAGGTATCCTCAACCCCGTCGTCCTGATGCAGAAAACAAGGGATGGCACACTGGTGCCGTGGAACTGGGGAAGTAAATTCAAAGATGGGTCGTTAAGGTAAACATCTTCGACTCCATTCGTTAGCACACGGCGCTCAGAGGTCACGATAGGGTGGACATTCCAGTGCAAGCATTGAATCTGTATTTCAATGGTGCGTTCCAGTGAAGTCTTCCACCAGATGTGAAAGTACCAACGTGCACCACAGTCACCAATACGATTGTGTCACAAGTCAACCCACATGTTCACCTGTTTTTCTTCGCCCCAAGGGGCTCTGCTGGCAAGCCTGTTGCACACAGTAAGGGCAAAGGATGGAGAGGAAACTTCTTATTGTCTGCTGCGGAGCAGTGGCTCAAGTTGGAACTGACCAAGAACTTCAAGGTAGGTCACAGGATCTTGCTACACTGCGTAGTTGACAAATGCCCGTACTATGTAGCTTATCCGGGATCTCGACTTATTGCCTCAAGTTCTGGGACAAGACTGGTCCAGTGTCTTTGTGCAACGCTTTGAGGGCACGGTCACGTAAGTATCTTTGCACAGCGCGCTGTTTACATGATATCTAAGGATTGTCTGTGCAGGATCTGGCCGCGAACGCGTTTCCAGGTGAGACACCACTGTCTTCACACGACGCGCCTTGTGCTGACATGACTACAGGACTGGATACACATCTTGGATGATCCAGATCCTGTGGAATTAGCAAGGAAGATGCGTGTTGGACAACTGGTTACTTGGCCCAAGGTAAGAAGCTATTGCTTTGCCACTGGCAGATATTCCAAGTGGGATTGACGTGCGCTTGACATTAGTTGCATATCATCGAGAACAGATATCGTCTTGAGAAACAGATCTTGCAAGGACGGCAAGCAGTACGCAGAGCGCTGCACCCGCGAAGTCGCGACCGAACTGGAGAACAGTTCCCAACGCCTGTGACAGGCACGAAGCTGGATTCTGCGCCTATGTTAGGGAGAACGTCGCTGTCACCTGATCCTCCACCAATGGACAGCGAGGTCGAATCGATGTACCTTAACGGGCGGATTGGGCCTCAAGCCCACAGGCACCATCATCAACGCAAGGATTCTCCTGGAAGTCCAGGATCTAGTAGACATCATTGGCCTTCGCGAGGTAATAGGGCAAGTATTCGCCGGAGGTGGTCTGTGGTTGCCGACGAAGGTGAAGCTGCAGACGTAGAGCCTACACCTCAGACGGATTACGGAAGGGCAACACCGGACCCGCCGCCTCCAGAGACTGAAGTTGAAGAACAATCAGATCATCCGCCACATCCTCCCTCGAGTCCTTCCAGCTTGTTGAGGAGACTACGAACGGTGTCGGCAAACTTCTCGCCTTTCGCGACTTTGCGCAGGAATGGCAAGCCACCTACACCTCAAGAACTGAATCCTCCTGAGGCACCGTGGAGCGGAGATAGTTCATCGGATGATGACGATTTGAGCGTCGCTTCACGAACCGGGCGACGGTTGAGACACCCGTCAATTATGGGCGACTGGGGGGATACCGGGGAGGAGTTTGATGTCGATAGTAATGAGGCAAGATGATACTGACTGTTCATCTATGTAACATACGGACGCGTCTCGTAATTAACACCCTTCACATGTGGATGTTGTCTATCCGTTCCTGGACGACCTTCTCGCGACCAGTTGACCGGCCGTCGGGTGGTTGCGACAAGCCTCGTGCACGCGGCCGATATAGGGTAAGAAGAAAATGTTGGTCCACTTCGGTGTGGTCAAAGCTTCAAACGATTCTTGGAATCTTTGCGAGACTCCAATTCAGCCTTCCATTAGTCACATGACCGTGGTTGTGGAGCAGACACGCCCAGACACGCCCTCGCTTAGGCTAATATTATGAGCTTACGCGGTCCTTCCTTGCCTTGAACGACGACTCCGAACGTATAGCCAGTTCGAGAAGCCGCAGCAACAATCGCAGACCTCAATTCTCAGCTGAAGGATCAAGCGTCTTAGGATGGATGAGATAGAGGAGTCATCTAACCCTGGTACACCAGGAGCTTTCCCCGCCGAATCCACCCCTACTGCAATGCCTGCACCCAACAGGAACGCTGTGGCGGAAGCCTTTGAGCGACGTCTGCGGCAGCAAAGAGAGGCAGCAAATGGTAACAGAAGCCCCCCTCCGAAGAACACCGCCAGAGTATACGAATCCTTTGACGAACACTATGAACTTCGACAACAATTCCGGAGGATGGTCGATCCTGGCATTCTTCGTCCGAACCCCAGGGGCGATGCACTTGAGGCTCTCAATGTATTGCAGGTTTTCGCCCCAGTTCATGAATGATATTGAGGTAACATCCTACGCTAGATTCTCTTGACTTTGGCAGAGAACATCATCCGCAATCCGGATGAGGAGAAGTACCTGAGATTCAAGCCCACCAATTCAAAGATCAAGAAATATGTCGTTGACTCGAAGGGCACTTTGGAGTATGCTATCGCTGTTAGTGTCATGATGTACCATTACGATCTTTGGCCTACTCATCAGACTTCGCTTCACGTAGCTCGGTTTCCGACCAGAGGTAAGTAACACTTGTTTGGTCTGATCACAGCCTTGACGCTCTCCAATATAGGTTGAGAACTTCCAACCATACTATGTTTTCAAGAAGCAACACATGACCGAGCTGAAAATCGGTGCAGCCATTCTGCGAGAAACATTCGACCATGAGATGGCCAAGGAAGAGGCTGTGAGACTTGCGAAAGAACAGGAGAAAGCGCAAGCTGCGGCAGCGGTTGAGAAGGTATTTCTTTGTCATTCACGTCTGGTATGAATGGAACGAATTAATGATGTACTTTCAGGTTAAGAAAGCTTTCATAGATGATCGCAAATCCAAAGCACAACAAGACATGCGTGAGCGGCAGCTCAGAGAGGCGCGCCTCGCCGCAGCGGCCAGGCAGTCGGGTTCAGCGTCCCCTCCCGCACCAGCGAAGTCGCGCCCAATGCCAGGGACAGGGCTTACGCTCAGCGGAGAGACAGTGCCACATAACCCCCCTCCTCGATACGAGACATTGAGCGATGATGATGATGATGACGAGTGACGCAGTCTTTTAGTTTTTACCTATATGCTTGTACGATCTGGAATCCCCTTGGCATCTTACATTTCAGTTGTATTCTTACACACATTCGAGACTGTTTGCTTTGCAGACGTTGGATCCTATCCAGAGTTTTATTAACGTGCGAATCATGCTAGTGTACATCGAAGATCGAAGATAAAGGGGTCGGAAGAGAAGAAGGGTGAGTGAACGGCTCTATCGTGGTTGCTCGACAGACGACTGTGGCCTGACGGCCGGAGTGGTAGGTAAGGGCGGGCGAGGCGGCGCAGGGAATTGAGCTAATGAACTCATAGTGATATTCAAGGGAGGCGGGTCGACGGCTGCGTATTACACGTCAGCACGCATGCCACTCTACCGTAGCCAATGTGGAGATCACAAACCTGGATCTACGGGGTCGACGACGCTGTCGCGCCTTGCCCGAGGAAGTGGTCGGGGCGGCAAAGTCCTTGACCTGACGATTTCAGCTGAACTCGTGTTGCTTGGTGATTGTGCAACCGGTCTCAACGAAAGTCGATAATTTGCCGTCGATTGAACGGGGGCAGAACCTGGCCCCGCCGGGACGTATGACATCCTGCTACCTACAGGGCGCAGTGAGAGCGACGCAGGCGCCGTTCCGGGTTCCGGTACTGACGGAAGGGGCGAGAAAGACGAAGTAGGTCGAAGGCCAGTGGGTCTCAGATTCACGCTCTGAGGCAGACCGGAGGTTCGAGGAAATACAGCTCGAGGAGGGCTTCCCGAGCCTTCTCCAGGAACAGGGGGCAGTTGTCTTGGAGTCTTACTTGAACTATCGCCCGACGGCGGTGTGGGCAATGCAGGTCTTTGGCTGACAGTCCCTGAACGTGAACGACGAAGAAGATGGGGTCCAGGAACCGCAGGAAGTGCACCAGTTGGCGGAGGGCCTGCTGGGGCTCCACGCGGTGGAAGTGCCTGTGTTGGAGGAGAGAGAGGTGCCGGAGGAAGTTGACGAGAAGGAGGCGCAGGTTGGGGAGGCAGGTTCTTGGCAAACACTTGCCTATGTAGCTCCAAGTGAGTGTGTCTGGGTCGGCGAACCTCGGCATCATTTGTTGAACTTGACGCCACGTTCTCCCCAAATACTTGCATATGAAGTTCAAGATGGGTGTGCTTGGGTCTGTATCGTGTCGCAGAGGTCGATCTGGGCGCGATGTATTCGAACACCTGCATATGCAAATCCGCGTGAGTGCGTTTTGGCCTGTACCGAGTGGGTTCACTGCTGCTTGAGTCAAATGCATGAGTTGGCCGTTCTTCAATGTTGGCAGAAATCGAAGGATAAATATCTAGGAATGGGTACTGTGCCGGATCTACCAGGACTATAAGGACTGGGTTCAAGTGAGAGGATGAATGTAAAAAGCTTACAGATATTCAAAACAGGGTACTTAGATTCTAGATGAATGACAACAGGGCCATTTTTGTAAGCGAAGCTGGCACCAGCCGCTTCTGGATAGATGGAGAAATAAGGATAGACTGGGGGATCTGAACGGCATAGGTTAGATGACACACTTGCAATGGTGATGCCCACTTACACGGAAGAATAGCAGGATATGTAGCGGTGAGGTAGACAGGGAGACTCAGAGCTTTCCTGTCGGCTATGGGCAAGCTGGATAGCGGAGAGATAGGACGCAATCGCTGAACGTTTTGTGGCAAGGGAGGGACTGGTGGTGCAAGACGGCGGGAGGCTGATGATAATGGAGAGGCTGATAGTATGGAGTGGTCGCGTTTAGCTCGCTGAGGCTCTGCTGCATAACGTGATGGAAGTCCTGCGACTGTCACAGAAATCGTGGGGCGCCGGGAAGCAGGAGATCGGGAGAGAGGGGCGACTATTGCGGTCTCTCTCGATGGGTAAATCTCCAAAAGGTTGTTCGGGTAAACACCGGGATCTGATGATGCATTAGCAAGGTTATAGGGCCGCTTTGGACGTCACTTACATATGTTAAGGGCGGGATATGTTGCGGGTAGTTCCACGACAACTGCCTCACAGGATGCGGTATTACCAAGAAGTGAGGGATAGATGGTATCGAGATTATACGGATATACGGCAGGGTCTGTTGGGGCGATAAGTGCTCGAAATCAGACGTATGAACCGGGATACGTACAAATAGTCAGATTGGGATACCGGGTATTTAGTTTGACGATGAGTCCAGAGGAGTTGCTGGCTACCTGTTCAACGGGAGAGGGACGTATTGCGGGATATATCTCATATACGCTGTAGGGATATACCGGGGCATCTGAGGTGAGATGTTAGGTACTTGGCGCACCGAATATTCAATAAGAAAAGGGCTCACAAATCGCAAGTACGGGGTAGACGCTTGGTAACGACAACGATACATCGTGAGACGATGCCTCTGCCTCAATAGAGGGGTATACACTCTCAAGGCTCCAAGGATAAACGGCAGGGTCTATGAAACAATCAATCTATGATCTAGTACATGCCTCATATGACAATACTCACAGATATCGAACGCGGGGTACTGTGAAGGCAATGTGACCGGCAGCGATTTGCTCGGCGATTGTTGTTGCTCACACCGGGTCTGACGAGTGAATGTCGAGACAGATGGATAGATATCCAGATGAGGGTAGACCGGGCGATCTACGTCGAAAGATTAGCTGCGTTCCTTTCCAGGAGAGAGCAAAGCGCACAGATTATAAGTGCAGGATACGAACTCTCCAACCGCACGCTCACGTCCTTGACGTTGTCCGGAACAACTCCCGCAGCATGAGGATATATGTCAAAGGAGGGGTAAACAGCAGGATCTATGGGGTTTGTTCAGATTAGGTCTTCGTCAAACAAAATGAACGTACAAATGTTCAAGTGCGGATATGCACCGAGCGAGTTGTTCAGAAAATCCCGGCGAGCCTTGCCAGCGTTGTACGGCCAAACGAGTTTCCATGGTGCAGCCTCCTGAGAGTCGGAGCTTGACGATGTTCGACGCGCCTCGTCGATGTGAGCATTATATGGCCAAATAAGCCTCCACGGAGCACCCTGTAGAGCTGTCGAGGCGGCGATGCCAACAGCAGGATAAAGGTCGAAATGAGGATATCCAACAGTTTCACTTGAGCTCCTATTGCCAGCATTGTAAGGCCAAACGTGATGCCAAGGTTGTCCACGAGGGAATGTCGGTCTGGGATACTCGATCTCGAAAGTCCTCTCACCAGCGTCAGGAGTGCGAACGTAGAACGGGGAAATGGGGCTGGGAGGGTAAGATTCCGGTGGACCCCAAGAGGTCGCAGTAGACGGTGTTGCGGGCCTACTGTATTCGCCTCTGTGACCAAGATCGACAGATGGCGCGCGCCAGTACCGATAGCCGTCATGGAGAGGTGATTCCGGGTATTCTGAAGGAGGACCCCAAGATGTGGCAGTGGAGGGCGTGGCCGGTCTACTATATGCACCACGGTGACCCATATCAATAGAAGGAGCACGATAATAGGCATACTGGTCCAGAGGTGAATCGGGGTATTCCGACGGAGGACCCCAGGATGTGCACGTCGACGGCGTTGGAGGACAATCCTCAAGCATACGGCCTGCCAGGTCAGGGGAAGGAAGTCTGTCGATGTTTGAGATTGGGGAATACTCGAGATCGTAAGACATTGGGCCAAAGGATGTGCAAGTAGTGGGTGTGAGCAATACGGATCCTTCAAGGCGACGATCAAGGTGCACGGAGGGTACACGCTCCCATGACACGAAAGACTCGAGGTCCGAATCATAATCAGGCGGCCCAACAGAAGATACTGACCAAGTGAAGTCTTCGAGGTTCGACTCGGACTGGACGTCCAGGTCTTCCGGGGTATCCATTAACGGAAAGTTGTTCGGCAAGTTGACTGGGTCGAGGCTCGTCTGTCCTGTTGTTGCAAGGGGGCTGGGAGCGGCCTTGGATGCACCTACTCTCCAGTTTGAAACAAGTTCGTCCAGGTGTTTCCTGTCATGCAAGGGGGAGACTTCTTGCACAATAGGGGATAATGCATGGGTCGGACGTTGTTGGGTGGGACTTGGTGGAGACACGTTACGCGGCACAAGTCTTGAGCCAGACTTCACCGATGCAGCATCGAAACGATCAAGCAAGGAAAGTTTTCTGGGAACATGCCTGCTCAACATTCTATTCCTCGCGTATTGTATTTGAGAGATAGTTTCTGACTGGTCATCAACCTGATCTTCTACAATGCTCGTCCGACTGTCTCCCCGAAAATGAGATACAGACGGAGGCCGCGACGGTGCAATAGAGCCAGCAAGCTCTGCCTCCCGGCGAGGGAAGGATATCCAAGCTTCGTACCACCGGGCTTTACGGAAATCAATGTCAAGCTCAATACGTCCACCTATTGGTATCTGCGTCGGCGGGAGACTGGGCGTCCGTGGGTCAAATAAATGGCCCCATAGCAAAGGCCAGGACTCCTCCGAAATGCGCGGGGTGACAGATACGCCCGCTTGTACGGTATGCAAATACAGGCATAGTCCGGAAGTGCTGGGGAAGCTGAATTCACGAGCGATTGCTGTAAGCTGGGCGTTCATCTATTGAAATTCCATAAGTAGCATGAGTCAGTGAGAACCTCCCAAAGCCCAATGAGAAAAGCGAACCGTGGGGTGAAGAGGCATGAGAATGCCCTGAGGGAGTCGAGTAGTAGGACCTGACGATAGAGTGTGTCCGAGGTGACCGTGCTCTTGGGCAAAAGATGGGGGAGGGATTACCACTACCAGCCACCTCATTCCTCTCTGGATCACCCGTTCACGAGATTCACGAGGACCAGAATGAATGTAGGAGATGGAAGGCTTCCGCGGTGGATGGTGCAGCGGTACCTCTGTTGCCGAGGGTGCAACGTACGTTTGGGCAGGTTCCATGTCAATCCCAAGTCCTAGAGGAGTAGACCCAGAAGCGTTCAGGTTGGGAGGATAGTCTGCGTCAGTGTCGGGAGGAGTGAGGGGATGACCTAAGCGAGTCATTTCGTATGGAGGAAGTTTTGCTCTGAGAGACATTTTCAGTAGCAAGACGTGAGCTGGGACCGTAAGTATCGAATTTAAGATAGAAAGCCGCTGGCTTGCAGGGCAAGAGAGGTTGCACTACTATGCACTGAAGCAGGGGGCCGTCCTAAGGGGGAACGGCGAAGTGCAAGATAATTTATATGGTGGTGTGGATAGAACGAAGGTAAAGACTGGAGGAGGCAGCACCTTAGTAAAGGTGCTTCAGCATGAGAGATATGAACAGCATACGTTGGGAATCTCCCGGACGACCGTGTCACTGTCTCGGCCGTGATGATGATGGCGGCGGTGGGTAAACGTTTAAACCTTGGAAATCAGGGCACCAAACACAGGCCGTTTCGGTGCACTCAAAGCCCGCAAAACCGTCGGAGAGACGAGGATACAAAGCACACAGCGGCCGGCGTTGTGGTCGTACGTCGATGTCTCCTGCAGACTCTCTGCTCTCTTTAACCCAGACCAATTTCCGGTCGCCAAGGAGAGCAATTCTATGGGCGTCTACCCTGTAGCGAGCGCTTGACCCTAAATGAGTACCACGTGCGCGACGCGTCTATCGAGATTCGGTGCACCAGCTACTTATTATTCACGCGTTCCTTGTCTGTAGATTCAAGTTCTATCAGTGGCGGACAACATGGAGGGTCAACTGGCTCAAATTACCGCTCTCAACCAGAAGGACAGAGCTCCTGCATACATCTCTATCCTGAACGATATCTTCGCGAGACCCGATCAATCAAATATTGCGCAGGACATCCATGCTTTGGCCGAGAGCGCGGTGCAGGAGAGCAATGGCATCGTTGTCGGTCGTGTGGTACTCGCTGAGCTAGTCAAGGCCCTCCAAAGCGATACACTGAAGGACCAAGATCTAAAGAGACGTATCATCGAGGATCTGCTTGCAGTCTTGCAACCCCGACTCGTTAGCTATGAGGAGCAGGTGCGGCCCAAACATTCGACCATCGAACTGTGCATCCTGATATCAAGGTAGGCCAATGCTCTCAGATTTCAACTGGCAGACATCCTGGAGCACAATGAAGAATGGACGGATGCCGCCCGAGTGCTCATGGGCATTTCACTGGATGCCGGACAAAGGTTAGATTTCTTGATTCATTCTACAAAGCACGGACTATTCGACTCATTCTTACTATAGACCAGACGAGGAGAAGTTCCGTGTATACGTCAGGATAGTCCGACTTCTTCTTGAGGATGAAGATAACGCCCAGGCAGAAGCATACTATAACCGCGCCGCTCTACTATCCAATTCCACAACCGACAAGGAAACTATCTTGCAGTTCAAACTATGTCAAGCACGGCTGAGTGACTATGCACGCAAATTCCTCGAGGCAGCTGCTCGGTATCATGAACTCAGCTTCATCCCTGAAATCGACGAAACGGACCGGCAACATATGCTGTACGTGGTCTTCGGATGCATATCGAAGCTCGAGTTAAGTCGTTACTTGCAGTTCTGCCGCAGTTACCTGTGCAGTCCTTGCGCCAGCAGGTCCGAACAGGTCGCGAGTACTCGCCGCGCTTTGTCGAGATGAGCGAACGAGCGAGCTGCCTACATACAATATCCTCACCAAGATGTTCCTTGATCGAATCCTTCGTCCCGAGGAAGTGCACGAATTCGAGGGGACACTCAAACAGCACCAACTCGCCAAAATTTCTCTATCTTCCAACGACCGTGTGGCGTCAGCCGATGCGGACGATGAAGATGCCAATGATCCAACCGTCAGCAAGAGAACAGGCCCAGCAACTGTCCTTGATCGAGCTGTGATGGAACACAACGTCCTCGCTTGCTCGAAAATATACAACAACATCACCTTCAAGGGTTTGGGTGCTTTGTTGGATCTCACACCTGCCGCAGCGGAGAACATGGCTCGGAAGATGATTGAGCAAGGGCGGCTGAAGGGGAACATTGACCAGGTGGAGAAGTTGATTTGGTTCGACGTTAGCGGTGAAGAGGATGATGCACAAGGAAAAGCCGGAGGGCTGGGTGATGTTGAGCAAGCTACGGAGGACACTGGAGCACCATTCACTAAGCGGTGGGATATGCAAATCCGATTAACTGCTGCCCATGTAAGTCCACCTATGCCCATGAAGCCTTTCAGCGTGCTAAGCATTCATTAAGGTCGAGTCCATTGTACAGAACCTAACAGACAAAGGTCTAATCACGACTGTTGTTACCGCATAATTTCATGACGAGTTTGTACTAGCACAAGATGTATGTAATTATATGAACATCCTGGTGATTGGCTGTCGACAACAATGTGAATGGTAAAGCAAAAATGTGCAAGGCATGTATACAGTATTACTACATTGCAAGATAGTGCGATGCATGGACGAAAGTGAAGCTGAACAAGGTCGAATGTAAAATAGAGTGGAGAAACCGATACTACTGAGCAGGGGCAGAGCTTTCAGTCTTCCTTCGTTTCTTGGCACGTTCACGCTTGGTCTCAAGCTCATGCCATTCGCCCTCCAACGTAGCGAGCCTGAGAAGCAGGATTGGTATGTGATCAATAATAAAGGATCACTGCTTAGAACCTACCCTGTGGGACGTTCAGGCGGAGGGCTCTCTTGTTTGAAGTAAGGAGCTTCAAGAGCCTGAACAGCGGTGGCACGCTTAGCGGGATCGAAGGCGAGCAGGTGGTCCGCAAGATCAAGCCCGGCCGGAGAGAGCCATCTATCACAGGTGAGTACGTATAGACAAACATCGTCGTGAACACCACGTACTTCTGGAACAGCTCCCTGAAGTGATTGGGTATGTGATCCTTGGGCTTCACAAGCTCGTACCAAGGTAGACTGAGAACGCCCGGCCACCGTTCGGGCGTAGGTGTACCCAGAACTCTGTATATCACATCAAGCTGATGTATCTCATCGTTTCCTTGGAAGACAGGTTTCTTCGTGAAGAGTTCAAGCATGATGCACCTAATAGATATTCAGTAAGGCCCAAAAGGTAATCGGACGTTTACACGTACCCCGCGCTCCACATGTCTACCTCCGGTCCGTACACAGTCGTCCCAAACAGAAGCTCAGGAGGTCGGTACCAAAGGGTGATAACACGATTGGTGTAATCGCTCCTTCGCCGTTTCTGATAAAATCGAGCAAGACCAAAGTCAGCTAGTTTCAGCTCTCCTCGGTTGTTGATGAGAATGTTCGAGCCCTTAATATCCCGGTGGATGACACCCTTGTGATGAAGATAGGCTAAACCGGCCAGCATTTGTTGACATAGCGACTTGAGGTGTGCATCGGAGAAGGAGAACTGGCTTTGTGATAGGATGCCAGTGAGGTCATGGTCCATGTACTCGAAGACCATATACACCGAGCCTGGTTGACAAGGGTTAACGATATCATCTAGTTGTTCAGCTAGGATGACGCACCGTTTGAAACCATCATCTCATATAGACGAACGACGTTATCATGCCGCAGTGACTGCAACAGCTTAATCTCTCGCATGGCAGTCACAGGGAAACCATCTCGCTCAGCCTCCATTCGTATTCGCTTTAAAGCCACGAAGCGTCCGGTATCAGTATTCCGCGCCTTGTACACTTTACCGAATGTGCCCTCTCCAACCTGACTGACGATCTCGTACAGCTCCTCCTTGGATTTGTGAGGCGTCGGCGGCCTCGTATCCACAGGTGTTGGCACCGCTTCAGGGACAGTTTGTTCCGGTGCTTGTACTTGATTAGGGCGTTGGATAGGAGGAGGAGGTAGATGACTAGGTAGTTGTTGGCTCGCTGGAGGTCGGATTGGCGTGTACTGACTGGGAGGGGCCTGGCTAGGTGTAGGCTGGCTAGGAGGCAATTGGTCAGGTTGCTGTTGTGGCGGGTGTTGGATAGGAGGTTGCGGAAGGTTAGGCATATTGAACTCAGGGACCTCCGTCCTAGACGATGAAGGTTGTTCGTTCTGCATAGGCATAGCAAAGTACGGAACCGAAGATGGGGTCTGCATTACCCGCATGGGACGATAATCTACCACCGGCTTGGGGGGCAGGCCGTTGGGTAAAACGGGCGGGTGACGCTGCTGTTGCTGATATTGCGTCTGTTGTTGCTGCTGCTGCTGTGAATGAAGGGAGGGGGAGGGTCGTTCAACCTGCAGGCTAGCAGCGGGGGGAGGTTTAGGTAGCGAAGCAGGCAGCTGCATTGACGTCGCAGGTTTCTTCATGACCTGCGAGTCGCTCTCGTCATCGTCAGAACCAGGGAAGAACCGTTTCACGGCGGAGCTAGCTTGACCAATGGGTTTAAAGCCAGGTTTCTTCGTCGGTGTTGCCTGTATAGCGCCTGTGTTGGACGAGCTCGAGGTTGCATTGAGTGGCGCAGCTGCAGGTGCTTGGGCCTGGGTACCTCCTTGGGCTTGCAGTTGCGTGGTGGACTCCCTGGTCGCTTTGACGTTCTCCGACTCGTACGCTGGAGGTGGCGGAGCCAAGACAGGAATGCTGGGCAAAAAGTCTAAAGAAGGGGGTGGCATAGATGCGGAATTCGTGGTCGCTCGTTCAGTGCGGTTTGCTTGCTGTTTGCGCTGAGATAGACATGAGTTTCCGGCTGAAGTGCATAAGAGAAGGAACCTACTTTGCCATTACTCTCCGGTTTCCCGTTTCGTTGCTGCTGCAGGGTTGCTCCGGGCTTCATAGGAAGCCCCGAGCCTCGTGGTAACTGGTTTTTACCAGTTGGCAGTGGGATATCCTTAAGCGAAGTAGACACAGGCAGACGATGAACGGCCTTTGGTCTGTCCATCGGGCTCATACTCATAGACCTACTGCGGCTACGACTATGCGATCCTGATCGACTTCGACTCATGCTAGAATAGGATGAGAGACTTCTTTGACGGGGTCGTCCACGGACCCTGGGGCTACGTACACTGCGAGGCGTATGGGGCGAGGGCGATCGCGAGTATCGATCATTGCGTCTGCGACGGCTAATGGGAGGGTGATGGTCATCAGGGCTAGGAGATCGTCTACCAGTTGAGCGACTATCTGCCCTGCGTCTTCGCCTACTAGGAGTGTAGGGAGAGGGTGATCGACGGGGGGATGAGCGGCGGGAGTAGTAGGAGTCGGCGGGAGAGCGTGAACGGGATCGAGAAGGCGTTCTATGGCTTTGTCTTTTACCCCGGTTGCTTCGACTCTGGCTAGAGCCTCCTTCCCGTCTAGTCCAGCTAGGAGCACATTCAGCAGAGAAAGCACACATCAAAAGGTTCAACTCACTTATTGGGATTCGACTCATCAGTGCGCCAGTCCCGTTTCTGCTTCTGGTTGTTACCTGTAGTATTGCTGTTACTACTATTTTTCTTCCCCTTGCCCTTATTACGCTTCTTGTTATTCGAACGATTGTTGCCTCCGTTGCTCGCGTTATTACCACTGTTGCTCGACTTCCAAGATGCCGCAGGCTCCCAATACCTATCCTCGCCCCGCTGATAGTCCTCCCCGTCATCGCCCGCATGACTCCGAGAAGAGTCGCCCACCGCCGCACGACGACGAGTCTCCCAGCCGTTGTCACTTTGAAATTCGCGAGGCCCGGAGTCCTTCTTGTTGTTGCGATTCCACTTGTCGTTGCCGTTTCGACCACTTCGTCCCCTGTCCTCCTGATTCCCAGGCCTGTCGTCTAGCGAAGGAGAGTGCCAGCCGTTATCCCTATTATTCTGGCTCTGGTTGTAAGATGAGGTGTCCTGGTATGAACTAGAGAAGTCCTGGTCATAACTATCCCTCCATTGCCCCCCAGAATACTGAGATTCTCCCCTCCGAGGGCTCCACGAGCCGGGATCCTGTGTGTTGTAGTCGTCTCGTCCTCCGCGTCGTTTTGAGGGAGAATAAGTGTAACGTTCTTCATCCGGGCGCCATGCATCCGACTCACGCCTATTGTGTGAGGATGAACCACCGTGTCTCATGTTGTCGTAGCCAGTTCTAGAGGTAGATGTTCCGTAGTTGTCCTAGATGTTCAGAGCAAAGTAGTTGAGGACCAAGAAGGAACGAACGAAGCGCGAAAGGTTGCCTAACCCGTGGGACCACCACCGACGTACTACCATCCTCATCACCCATTCCGAAGTACATTGAGTGCCCTTCCATAGATTGCATTTGAGAGCGATACTTGGAACTGGCCTTGACTGTTGTTCGAGCGTGACGGAGAGGGCCAAAGACGGACGCTGGTTGTTACGTGTTGGACGATGTCGTTGAAATTTGGACAGTCAAGGGTTCCCCCTCCAAGAGCCGAGCGATGGGTCTGTCTCACAGACAAAAATGACGACCCTCTCCGCTTTAATTCACTCAGAGTGCCAACGATGATCACGTCGACGTTTTCTTGACCATAAACGCAGATATTGAGTGGAAGGCCGAAAAGTGCAAGAAGTGCTTTAGACTGTCACGCCGTCATTAGCACGGTGGACCAGGCATCACAGCATCAGGGAAGCACTAGAAAACTAAAAGTTATACTTACATGGATGAACAAAGTGTTGGGCCTTGAAAACCAACGCCGCAAAGATTTGAAGGCAGAGACAGTGAGAGGAAAGTGACAGCAGTTGTGGCCATCCACCAAGTTGGCGGTGTCGAATAGAAACTGAGTCAAGCCGCTTTGCGACGCGAAAACAAGTGCACCCCTCGCTCCGCTCTCCTAGCCTCCTACATTCTCTCCCCATTGTCCAAGTCTATTTCTATACAACGGAATATCTGTCTGAAGGATATAAGCCCTGTGCTGGTAAAGAAAAATCAGACTGTGTGCGTGAGAGAGGTCAAAGATGATTTCGCGAGGCAAACTCGTTTGGTCGAGAGACTGATCGGTCCGTTTACGGGAATAAACGAAGGCGTGAAATACAACAAATCCATCCGAAACGATGAACTGAAAAACTATCGAAAGCAGGTGCTAGGTGCTACTGATACATGGTTGTCTGCTGCTGTTACAAGGTCCTGGGCCAGAGAAGGAGAAAAAGAGGAGAAATTACTGAGTGGTGCAGTCTTCGCCGGTCAACGCTCCCACTCTGTGAGCTATCCGGGCATACGTTATCAACGTCGATAGATCCATCCTTCTCGCAGAAGCGTCGACGTTACGCTTGATGATAGCTTCTGAATCGTGCATACGGGAGAATGAACTGCGGCCGCGGGTAGGCGCAAAGAGCTACGATGCTTGTGAGTAGGACACCGTCGATGGAGGGGCAGGCCAACTTACTTTGACCGTATGGTCAATGCCACTTGCCGCGATGAGGGGGAGGTACGGATGACATTCAATGACATTCACCACATGTTCATCGCCTTCAAGAATGTCATGCAATTTCCCCGTATTCTTCTTCCAGATGAAGAGGTTGCCATCGTCAGAGCCAGACGCAACGAACTCGTCGGTCGGTCCAAGGAAGTTCACTACACCGACGTCAGATCTCAGAGAATGCGACCGTGATGCGTGACTATCTGATGCGTACCATCTTTGACCGTCTCGACGTTGCAAATATCCGCATACCTCGAACGAGGCAATACGACAGGAATATCGCTATGAGGTTCACCATCTTCTTCATCCTCACTGGAAGACATATCCTCGTCTTCATCCTCATCATGGTCATGCGACACGTCTTGCTCCCTTTCTTCCCGCTCCGCCTCAGAGGGTTCCGCAGCCTGCGAAGCTTCGTCAAGATATGCTTGGATATCGCGTTCCATAAGCTCGTTCAGCTCGTCGCCGACTCTCCGAGCTTCCGGTGAGTTCCCACTGGCCACCTCTTCCGCAAAGGTTCTCCGAGAAGTCTGAGATTCAGACCCCGAGCTGCGTCGCCTGGGTGGTTTGTCGTTCGCGGCGAGTATACCTGACGAGATCTTGGACGGCTCTACCGGGTCATCGTAGACAGAATAGAGGTAGACAGCATCAGCACTATAGGCTGTGATTACACAAAACATTAGAATAGGCAGTCGCGTTGGAGGACAAGCGGAACTTACAAAGTAGAACCTCGTGCCCATTACTTGACGCCATCCTAGAGCCGGTAATGTGTGCAGTTGCTTTCATTTCACCGGACCCGCGTTCTGGACGTCCAAAACGCCGAACACATGTAGTGAGCTTGGTCGAATCTGGGGGGACACCCCACTCTTGTTCTACGCGGCGGCCTATTTGTCGTCTATCGAACAGGTAGCCCTAACGTTGCATATATCAGTACGTGCAAACCGGATAGGAAAGAAAGACCACACGCACATAAGGAGACTCCCCAGCCACGACGAACTGCCATGGGGTCAGGGGCGACATACTCAATGTCGACAGTCCATGAGAGAACTGCACCAGAGGGGCAGGGCATCCTCCAGACTGACAAGTATGCGGCGCGCGGAGGTCATGTTGTCGAACAGTTCCGTCCTGAAATATGTGTAAAAACCAGAGTTGAGTTCACAAGCTAAGACGACAGAAGAGAGTAGAAAATACGATACCTCTGAAACGGTGAGGAACACATCCGGACTATCCTCAGTTGTTACTCTCTTCACAGAGCCATTGTGACATCGTAGCACCCGTGCACTCGTCTGCCTGGCAGTATACACGGTCTCTCGACCATCTCCGGGTTGCGCAAGGACATCTGTTACGTCGAACACTCGGACTTGTTTATCCCGCGCGACCGTTGCACTGCCAGTGAAAAGGTTAATGATGAATACAGGCCCAGCGCAGCCTAAACGAAACCAATACCATGGAACTTACATTCGGGTTGAATGCGGGAGCATCTGAGCGTTGAAGATATTCGACCGGTGTCCTGTCCGGATGACAGCATCGCAGACGAATGGATACTCTTGGCTAGTATCAGAGGTGTCCATGCGCCATATCCGCACGCTGGGGTTCATACGGTGTCAACGGGAGATAGCAACTTTTCGAAATGGAAGAACATACGTGGTATCATCTCCTCCGCTCAAGAGCAGCTCTCCGTTTCTCGCCCAGCTTAGAGCATTGACACAACTACCCCAGGAGATCCGTCAGTAATACATCCCTCGCAAGCATGAGCATGATCATAATCTGTAACTCACCCCGTATGCCCAATTGTATCTCCGTTCCCTAGAACGTTGACCCTATCAAGAGTATGGTCTAACGAGTCAAACTGCAGTCGCCGTTTCCAAGCAGTAGCTTGAGAGTAAGAAGGCCTCTGCGCTCTCAGCTTGGTAGCAGCTGTGTATACATCGTTGTAACCGTATCCGTTCGTAGCAGCAACCGGGTGTATATCGACTTCTTCCGAGTCCATGCACTAGTCGAGGATGTGTTTGTTTGCTGATTGTGTTCAAGAATGAACAGAGTTGTTTACAGGTAGAATGGGTAGGTTAGAAACATTTGCGAAGTCTTCTCTTGTTACATGCTCGACAACAACGCTCGAAATATATGACATCGTCATTACCAGCGAGTCTCGGCTTCGGCTGCTCGCGGAAGAACAATTGATGCGAACGAAGAGACCCTAACCTTATGGACTCAATTAAGGCTACTGCCAGTGAGGCACCGTTGGTTGAACTAGCAAGTAGAGAATAACACTACTATTGCGAAGCAATACATTGGGCCTCCTTCAGGTACTCACAAGAGGCAGAGGAGGCTACAGAATCAAATGCACAGGGGTACCAGTAGAGACTGGAAGTCAACTCAAACAGCTTTCGCCTCCGCAAAACCAACAACATCGCGTTCAAGGTCATATACCGTATAATAACGACGGAGGAATACAGCACCTATACCACTCATCAACACCTGTACCACACCACAATCAAAACATAGCACGTAGCACGTACCGATAATCCAAGTATTCCCATCATTGATATTGAGGCCATTGAATGAAGACATACAGGCACCCTGAATCTCTAGAATGTAATCAGTGGCTTTGAGCGGATAAGGCTTGTTATCGAAGGTGAAGGTGATATCTGGCAAGGTATGAACCGTGGAGCAATCCACGGTGTATCGGCCATCCCAACGTCTTTTGGCTCCAATCATGGTGTTTAGCATCTCGGCCATGTCAGCGGGGAGGACCATCAAAGAGGCACCTAAACATCGATGGTTGAGCAAACGACCTTGCCAGGGCCAGGAGAAGTAGACGAGGACTACTTCTGCCACGTACCAGTATCGATGACGGCTCCGGCATTCTCAAGCTCAAGCTCATCTTCGCCAAAAGTCACCTTATTCAGCGTAACCTCCCAACTGCCCTTCCGGCGAACAGGAGCATATTGGATCGTCCCAGTATAGGCATCATGGTCAATACCGCCAAAAACGACCTCACCGCCATCTTCACTGGAAGGACCCAAGCGGACAGAAAACATTTGTTTGTTTACCAAGTTTTGGGTGATCATGTTGTAGAAAGGAGGAGTGGCATGGTTGGCGGCGATTGTATCATAAGCTAGGCCAAGGATTCCGTCGAACCTGCAACGGTGATGATTTGACTTTATAAGCAGGAGATATCGAAGCAGAGCATGAAGCTACTGACTTCGCGAACGCGTAAGTGAACCCAACTTGCTTCGTAACCTCAGCAAAATCCTGTCGCTGAACAGTAAGGTCACCAATCCGGAGGACATCTTGAGAGATGAAGCCTTCCAGCGCATTAGGGATGGAAAATTGAGTACCGTTGGCTTTGTAGGTGGATGATTTGGTCGAGTCGTATTTGGCATGTAAGGTACATCCTGGAGAAGGACATCGGACGCTGGGCAGCCATAGGTTGCTGGAGCTGCCAGAGTGATTGTTGGATCAGAGGAAGCGTGCGCGGTGTTTCAAGTTGGCGTACGTTACCCTGTGTCAAGGGCGACGTTGAACTAATGAGAAGGCATAAGTATCTGTATGAAGAATACGCAAAGAAGAGAACAACATACAGTCTGAGCAGGGGTACCAACACTGATTTCGGCGTAGTACTGGGCATTCAAGTAGTCTAATGGCGACGCGTCAATGTCCAAGCATCACGTCTGATATCGACACAACATACTGTTAAGTGGAACTTCATGACCTCCCTCAACGTTGAATACGTCCTGCTTCCGGACGCCATCATACTTATGGGCAAGGTAATCAGTCTCAACCGCGAGGTCCGATACACCAACTACGTTTTTCTTCAGTTTGAGCTTGACACCGTCTGCAGACACCAAGGGCAAGACGATGAGCAGCGAGGCGAGACGAGAGAAAATCATCGCGGCCGTGCAACAGTAGGTAAACTCTCGCTACCTTGATGCTTTATGTGCAGTTCAAATGGGGAGAGGGAGAGCGGAGACGTACGGTGGCGTCGGCGGGATAACAGCTGACGAGAGCGAGGACTAACTCAACCTTACCCCCTCACACAAGCTGGGCAAATGTCAGTGGTATTCGCAGCCAAAGTCGCAGCCCGAACAGCAAGGTTGCAACAATGTGGAGACCTGGATGCACACTGTTCGGCACAAGCAGAGTGCATGCCCTTTTGAGGGCAACGAGGTACCTGCTACGAACCTTGAAAGCTTGACAAGTCGAAAAGGATCAAACCTTCCGAATCTCCCAAAACGTTGCCTTGCTGATTGTGGGGCCTATTTGTTTTCTATCCTCTTCTCTCTCGGATTTCTCTAGTGCGGAGAATATTCAACACCACTTACACACGTTAACCCTACCATGAGTTCTACGAGCGTATCTTACCGGGCATAGTGGGCGAGAGGGGTGACCGAATTGCCATACTTCGCTGCCCTTTATGTCCGAGGAGACAATTCGAATGACGGCTCGAGACCAAGTTGGAAAATCCCTGGTCGTCAGGGTGATCCTCGCCATTCCTCGTTTCGGTTACACTGTGTGGAGCTACATAGTGATTCGCGTGAGCAATGTTGCGACACTCAAAGATGTGCCACACTCACCCGCCAATCAGTATGCGGTCAACCCTTCATTACCTTCAAGTCATCCACCGCACGGCAATATTGTGAGCAATCATCGAGAGCGAAGCAGAGCAAGACTTTGCAAGCCATTATATTAGACGTTCTCATCATGAATAATAGTACAAGAATGAAGATGGTATCGTTCCATAGGCAATGCAAATCACATTACATTGGCATTATGCATGAACGGGCACTGGGCAAAGCTTACTTCGCCTTTGCGAAACCGACGGCATCGCGACCAAGGTCGTATACCGTGTAGTAACGACGCAGGAAAACGTCACCTGTAACAGACGTCAACATTGTGTGTGAATGGCATCGCAAAACATCTGGGACATACCGATGATCCAGATGCTGCCACCGTCGGGAAGGTTGATATCGAGACCAGTGAACGCAGAGATACACGTGCCCTGAACGTTCAAGATGTAATCGGTACCCTTGATGGGGTAGGGCTTGCCATCGAAGAAGAAGGTCAGATCAGGCAAGGAAGGAACCTTGTCGCAGTCCACGGTATATTGGCCGTTCCAGCTCCTCTTAGCACCAATCATTGTGTTGAGCATCTCGGCAACGTCGGTGGGGAGAGCAATCAAAGAGGTACCTAAATCGACACCTGTCAGTACAGCGCTTTCGCAGCTTATCATTGCGACATACCGGTGTCAATAGCAGCTCCGGTGTTGTCAAGTTCAAGGTCATCATCGCCAAAGGTCACCTTGTTGAGCTCAACTTCCCAGTACGCCTTACGGCGAACAGGAGCGTAGACGAGGTCGCCAGAGTAAGCACTCTTGTCAACACCACCGAAGATAGCTTCACCGCCATCCTCTTCGGTTTCACCCAGACGGAAAGAGAACACAGGCTCGTCAATCAAGTTCTGGTTGATCAGCTCATAGAATGGCGGAGGGATGTGGTTGACAGCGATGGTGTCGTAAGCAAGGCCGAGGATACCATCGAACCTGCGAATCTGTGAGCACAATGGCCACGTTGCGGGAAACAAAGTCACTTACTTTCCAAAGGCAAAAGCGAGGCCAGGCTCCTTGGTAGCTTCTGCAAAGAGTTGGTCCTTGATGGTGAGATCACCAATTCTCAGAGTATCCCGAGAGACAAATCCTTCCATGGAGCCAGAGCCATATTGGATGGAGAACTCGGAGCCATTCGCCTTGTAGGTGGACGACTTTGAGGAATCGTACTTGGTATGCAAGAAGCACGCGATAGAGGTGCACTGAACGCTGGGAACCCAGAGATTGCTCGAACTGAAGTAACACGAGTCAGGGAAGGCGCGCGCTCAGCATCAAAAGTATACTTTACCCTGTGTCAAGGATGACTTTGAACTATCAAAGCAGTGAGTCTCAGCATGAGCAACAAGAGGAGAAAGAACATACAGTCTGCTCAGGGGTGCCGAGACTGATCTCGGTGAAGTACTGCGCGTTCATATAGTCTAAATGGGAGACGCGTCAGTGTGTACGCGTCGTGTTTGATTACGTCTGAACGCACTGCTGAGAGGAACGCCATGACCGCCTTCGACGTTGAACTCCTCCTGGGTCCAGAGGAGCTCGTTGCCGTGCTCATCGTAAGTGGGACGAGCGAGGCGGACGTTGCGACCCATACCACCGGCACCCATGAGAGGGACCTGGGGGTCGGCACCATACTTCTCGGCGAGATAGGCCGTCTCGAACGCGGGGTTGGTCGCGGCCGGGGTGATCTTCTTGAGCTTGAGCTTATGGACCTCTGCGGCCACGAAGGGGAGAACGAGCAACGGAGCGAGGCGAGAGAGGATCATGGTGGTCGTGAGGAGGTCGACTCGACCAACTGCGGCGCCTTATGTGGGGAGCCGGGGACGCACCGTGACGTCGGCGGGGAAGCGGGCTGGGAGGAGTCTGTTTTGGGAGTCCGACGCCGAGAAATGCCTTTTCCGGGCAGCGTCGCCGGCGTGGAGGACCTCCCCGGTGAGCCGGCGCCGGAGCTCGCGTGCTGACGCGCCGACGCTTGACACTCCTGCACTCGCCCAAAGCGGTTGCACTGGGCAGACACTCAGGAAAGCGCAATGGCAGCGAACGGGAGCGTGGCGTCGCTGAGCAACCTGGAACGACTGCTGGTCGCGCAGGCCGTCCACGAGTTCGGCTCAAACGCGTGGACAGCCGTCTCGCGTCTGCTCTCGAAGCACCCCCTCCTCTCGCGTCCGAAAGACTTCTTCACCCCGCAGGTCAGTGTCCCTCTCCTCTCCCTGCATTGCCCATGCGAACTAAACCAGTGAACAGTCATGTCTTGACATATACCACCATCTCATGAGTTCTGCTGGGCTCGAAAGGTCCGCTTTGCTTTCTCCCCGTCTGGCGCTTCCGTGCTGAACACACCTTTCCAGCTCGGACGCCGATGCCTTCCCGCGCTGTACGTCGTTGCTCCTCTGTAGCTGGATAAAGAGTCTCTCTCATGCATGACATATAGCTCCTACTCACCTCAGGCTGGCCAAAATTCACTACTATGCTCGTCTCAATGAACTCCAACAGATGATGTCTGCCACTGAACAGCAGTTCAGGTATGCCAATATCTACTCCTACATACTGCAAGTTTTCTGAATGCGCCACACTTCAGGACACTCGTTACAGAAATTGAGGAGATACGCAGTGGGAAATGGGACGATCACATCATGGCAAACCTGGGGATCCAACCAGTGCGAGAAAAGCAACCATCCCCGCAAGCTGAGGTCCAACAACCTGAAGCTCCAAGAGAACCTACGCCCGCTCCCTCACCGCCCGTACAGCGCGAGGCTACAGCACCGATCGAGCAGCGCGCAGAGCCTCAGAACGATGCACCGTCTCCTGAACCTCCCGAGTCAGAATCTCCACCACTGGATGTCACAACGAAGGAAGAACCCGTCTTTGATGCTGAAGAAACTGAAGAAGCACAGGCTGATCAAGTGGTGCGTCTTCTATTCTGTCGTTTCCAAAGACAAAGACTAAGGAGTGTAGGATTCGCATGAAATACCCGCAGAGCCACCGCTCGCTGAAGAGGAAGAGGAGCCGCCAGAACAAGCACGTGACCAAACATCCTGGCCTCCCGCCGCGGAAGAAGTGGAAGAACAACCAGAGGACTTTGCCATCAAGCAAGAAACTGAAGAAGGCGAACCTGAACCCGAATCGGACCATACGCCGACTCCGACTCAAACACCGGCACCAGCACCTGAGGTCGAACATGAACCATCCGCTGAACCTGCTCAGGCAGCCGAAGGCGAGGAAGAGGAGGAGGAGGAGGAAGCGGACGTAAAGATGGAGGACGTTGAGAGCGATCACAATCGCGAACACGAGCCTTCTCCCACCGATGAACAGCCACTTGAGGTGGAACAGAGTGTACGAGACGGGAAGCGGAAAGCTTCTGAAATGGAAGGCGTTATTTCCGAATCTCTGAAGGACAGGAAACGTGCCCGCGAAGAATCCGAGCCAGCAGAAGAAGAGGCAACCAGTAAGGCTCCCTTCCTCTGTTGACTCTCATCGTATCCGTGCTCACACAACTAATAGCCCCGACCGCTACTTCACGTCAACGTCGCAAAAGCCAAGTAACCGAGGTACCCGTCGTATCCAAGAAATTCCAAAACGTCATCGGGATGTTACACGGCACGATCTCTGCCCATCGGTTTGGTAACATCTTCCATAACCCAATCAAGAAATCGGAGGCTCCCGATTATCATGATATCGTGAAACGGCCTATGGACCTCAAGACTATCAAGTCGAGAGTGAAGGACGGCTTGATCTCGAATTCGAGAGAGTTTCAGAGGGATGTGTATTTGATGTTTGCGAATGCTATGATGTATAACCGACCTGGGTCGGATGTGTATAACATGGCGGAGGAGGTAAGCATTGTCGTGTTTCAAGTTATGGTGGAGGTTGAATTGATCCCTTTTGCGCAGATGATGCTAGAGAGCGAGAAACATATCAATACCTTCAGACAAACCGAAGGCTTTCACCGAACGTGATATATGACCGTGGTGTATATTGCATGCGCGAGAGCTACACTGTACAAGTATGTCCGTATGTGATATTACAGGTATGAAAACGACAAGAAAGATACAAACAATTGGATTCGACAACACGACTAGAAAGCAGGTATGAGTACAGTACAATTATGGAGGGCCCTCTAGAACCAGGGGACCCAAATTTCCGTCATCTTGATGAGCGAAATAGGGTTCGTCGCTGCTGAGATCAAGTCGACAGCAGTCTTCAAAATGGGTGTCGAATTCGGTCCAGGGCCATTCGGAGAGTTCAACGCCTGCGGGAAAAACATATCGTCGTCAATTCACCAACTCAGCAAGGTACGACCCATCGCTCGAAGCTCACCTGTTCCCGTGCATGTTTGCAAGCCATCAACTCTGCCCGTTTTACAACTCCGTCGATATTGGCAGCACATTTCTGACGGAAGGCAATGTCGGTCGAGGACCATTGCTCTCCCCGAGCTGCTCGGGCGTTAAGCCATGCTGTCACTTCGTCTCGTGCGTACAAGCAAAGCTGCTGTTCCAGTTCGTACTACATGCAAATCCGCGTCAATAACTTCCAAGTGATATCATGGGTTGAGAAGGGGACGTACCTCGGGCTCGGTGAGACAGCGGGCGATGGCGACCATGGACGCGGTCAGTACACCTTCTGTCAGGATTGGTCCCACAAAGTGTTGCATATTGGGTGTGAAGCGGAAGGGCACGGCATCGTTTGACCCGAACACAGGTGTAACTTGACTCATACCTTCAAGTCACAACAATGTAAGCAAAACGATATAACCCAGTAGATTAGATGATGGTCCTACCTGGGATGATCTCGGTCATAGCTATCTGGCCTGTGGCCCGAGAGAGATGGAAACGAGAAGGGACGCGACTTGTCACGTGTAGAACGAACGACATGAAGTTGATGGCGGCGAGTTGGAGCGTGAATTGTTTTCGCATACGCCAGAGTTCGCTCGGCCCAACCATCGTTCGAATCATGTACTGCGTTGCATGTATGCGTTAGCGAAGCGTAAGGGTGAGATGACTGTACTACGTACGTTGGTGATGATATTGTCCGGGGCGATCTTGGCTCTCAGTTCATCGTACACTTCCTTCTTGACAGTTAGGAACTCGCTCTTCCCAGCCTGTGCGCTTCCGCATCAGTATTCCTGACTAGCACTATCACGACGAAAGTGCATCACGCACCGATTTGCCAGTCTGGATCTTATACTCTCGCAAAGCAGCTCTGACCTTCTCGCAAATAAGGAACGTAGCATCTTCCCTCGTGAGACCATTGGACTCGCAGTACTGGTCGTAGATATCCGCAAAGTTGATATACGATCCATCGTTCTCCACCAAACGGAAGTTCGCGCCGCACGGCACAACAGCTGGGATATGGAATCGTAAATTGCGTTTGCGACTCTCCTTTTTACGCTGCAGAGCTCTGATTCATATTGTCAGCAACGCAATCCTTTGAACCGCGCACTTGAGATAGCTTACTGGTTGAAGGTTCGGAACAGCTGCATCGCTCGTTCTTCTCGACGACATTGTCTCGGAGCAGGCATTTGCACTGCGAACGACGTCTTCGAGTTGTCGTGGCCATGGATCTTGATCCGACGCCAACAGAACCCGAGCACCCGACAGTGCTCAAACTTGGGATCAAACTTGGCGATCCTGACGAATTGCTGATTCGTAGTCTTGTCCTGCGATGGGGTTTAGTACAATGCCTACACCAGGGAAAGTGTATCCGTACCTCAGTGTATTGCCCTGGTACCTCAATTTCGTCGAACTTGGAGTATTGGAAGTCCGTCAAGTAATGGCTCAGAGTGTCCAATGTCTGTGTTGGGGGTCTGCTATCGATCCACCTCTCATATTTGTCACGCCATCTCTGGAGACGACGTATATACTCTTGAAGGGATAGCTTGGTCTTCAAGAAGTCCTCCTCGTATTCGCGCTGAGAAACATGTCAGATATGGAAGTAGGCCGATTCAACGTGGGATACTTACGCGTATACCGGACCCAGCGAGCTGCATACTTTCGGCCAGACGTGTGAGGTTGCCGATGGTGCCTTCTCCAAGCATACCTTCATCCTCCGCATTTGGAATACGAACGACGTATTGCTACGCGAGATATGAGTATATGCAGATTGAAATAGTATCACTTTACCCACCGCAAGAGCATCTTGCATCAACATGCACACCAAGCGATAGATCTCCTCTTCGGGCGCGGCTTTGATTCTCGATCCAATTTGCTCGACGATGGTCTCCATGCTCATAATCAGGAGAGGGAACGCCGTCTTCAAGATTTGCACCACTTCCTCGACATAGTCCCATGCTGCCCGTTGTTGGGGGTACGCCGCGGTAGGATCTCCAGGGTTCCGCATCTGAGGCTGCCCTGCGGGATGACCGTTGGCACCGTCCTCCGTACCTCCCGGCTTCGCCTCACCTGTAGCGTCATGCATAGGATGGTCTCCATCACGCCTTGCTTGGGATGCCAGCCTTTGAGCTGCTTGCCGTTTCGCCACGACCATGTCATCTCGAGTAGTTCGCAGGGGGAAGAACAAAGCCTACGATATGTGGTTAGTGGATATACTCGCACAACAAATGCACTTTACTTACTTGAGGGAACAACTTTGCAAGGTTCAAGAGTATGTACCTAGCCTGCTTGACCTCCCGCTGAGAGATAGACTGGCACAACTCGGGTATGAGCGTTATCCAGTACCAGTACGCCGCGTCGCCTTTGTAAGTGTCGAATGCCCGGGAGATGGTGAACGAATTATCGTCTATGCTGAGCAGCCATAGCACACGAGTGAGTAAGGGACGACTCTTGTGGTTCTTCCACAAGCCCGCTGCTTGTAGGTAACAGCTGACGGCGCTCGACGCATGCGAGATCTCCGTTGGGTTCTCCTTGAACATACGATCGTTGAACTTCCCCCATGCGGCCCAAGCCTTGGCTTGTTGCATGTCGAGCTGTACAGCTTGTCCGAATGCTTGGTTCGCCTCATCGTTACGACCAAACTTGGCGTGGAACATTCCTTTCAGTGTGTAGAACTCGGCCTTCTGACTAGCAGAGAAGTACATCAAGTTGGTGTTGTTGATGACCTCCAATCCGGCCTGAAGGTCGCCTTGCTTTTGGTAATGACATCGAGCTTGTTCCCGCAGTTTGAGGAAGGCTTCAGAGATCTCGATGTTTGGTAACGTGTAAATCTTGTTCAGCGAGTTGAAGCAGACATCAAGAAGGCCATGCTTTCTGGCAATGCGGGCGAAACGATTGATGATCCATGCCGTTTCGTGGTATCCTCGGTAGCCATATGTGTTCGTGCTCTGTGCGGCACTCCCTCCTTGATTTGGCTGGATGAGCGGGATGTATGCCTTATTGATTGCATGGAAGACATTTTGTCTCCATGCGACAAGGTCACTCCATATACTGATATCGTCTGATGGATCCGGCAGTCGTTCCCTCCAAGCCTGAAGCACCATCTTGAGATCCGACGACTTCTTCTCGAGATTCTGGGCTGTAGTGGTACTGAGCGAAGCAAAGATTTGAACCGCTTCCTGTAGTTCAACGAATTGTTGGAAATTTTGGAGAAGCGCGACGTGAGCATGAGACAATGGATGCGGCAGAGTCGTCCATTTGCGAAGGGACAACTGCATAGCATCTTCAAGTAGCCTGGTGAAGTCTGCCTTCTGGTTATCAGTGGAGGTGGTCTTCAATAAGGTTATGAAAGCCTCGAAGATGCGCCGACGAGGGGTAGGGACTTCCGGAATCTGGCTTAGCTGCTCCTCCAGGCTCTCGCGATTCTCCGGCCAGTCCTTGGTCCTCCATGCACTTTCAAGGAGAAGATCGTGATTGCTGTCACTGCGAGCCAGTTCGTATAGCGTATCCCACTGCTGAAGCTTCTCGGCAGCGAGAACCCAGTGGTCTTCCCATAAGCAATACTCGGCCTCGGAGAATGGTATGACGTTAGCTCTGGCCTTGCTTTGAGCTTGCTCGTACAAGTGCTGCGCTTGCTCCCACATTCCGATCTGTTCGAATGAAAGTGCTTCGCTCGTCTCGGAGTGTAAACTACGTCGGCGCCAGACCCCGTAGAACATGTCATCCTCGGAAAGTTCAGCGTACACTTCCGTAAGAGAATCGTACACAGGCTCCCTGACTACAAGTTCATCGTCGCGAACTTGATCAAGTGATGCCTCGAGGAGCTCGCTGACTGTATACCATGCGCCAAAATTCTTTGCTAGGTACTTGAGGAGATGCGGAGGAAGCGTCAAAGGGGGAGAGCAAGGTATGATACCTGCGAGTAGTGTCTGAATGATGTTAGGTCGTAAGTCTGATTGGCTGATATGATAGTCCTTGCTGAGCAACGTGATCATGTGATGGTTAATATCGACCTGTTCGCGACGAGAAAGACAGGCCCATGCAGCGGGGAATACGGACACCCAAGCTTCATGGGAGGCGCGGGGGTCAAGGAACAACAGATGCTGCATCGGTCGGATTACCGATGCTACTCGACCCAGCGACGAAAGCGAGGACGCCCCAGTATCCGTGTTCCCCTTCTTCTCCGGTAAGAGGAGCTGCTCCGAGTCAACGCAACCTAAGAGGAGGTTGATGGCCAAATGGATCCAATTGTGATCAGCCAGCGGCTCCCAGCTCTGAGCTCCCAGAATGTACGACAGTCTGCTGAAAAGGGATCGAGGAACGCTAACGTCCATCAAATCAACGAAACGCTCGCGGATGGAGGGATTTATGGACCTGCACCCGACCAAGAATGGATGCTCTAGTCGAACAGTCAGGTCGGTACGTCGGAGGGATGGTTCGGTGTAGATCTCATAGATGAGCTCAAGATAGCTATTGAACAATGCTTCAGCTCGTTCGCCCCGCGTCTCAAACGATGTCATCTTCTGCAATAGCGTCGCTTTCTCCTTCAGTGTTGGAATAGAATCCGGTTTGGTCAGGGTCCATTCGCGCGCCAAGTCAAGTATGAACCGACAGAGGATAGGACTCTTCGATTTCTCCACCAATGCACACAGAGATTGAATGAGGTATTTCCGCTGATCACCCAGATGAGCGACGGTGATTTGGGATATCTCTAGAATGAGGATGACCATCCGGACAAGGTTATCAAATCCGGGACCATTGGGGGAAGACTGTATGTGGTCTCTTGCTTTGACACCGAGGGCTTTCATCAAGGAACTGCTGAACGGCTCTATTCGTTCCGGTGTAACCTGAACCACCGACTTGAGCATAAGCAAAGCGCCTCGTAGATTGTTTGCCGTACGGAAGCTGTCCGAGATTGAAGAGTATACGAAGCCATGGAAATCTGACATGTTGCTCTGCTGGAGTTCGTCCTCCTTTGGCAGTGGAAATAGTCGAATGAGCCGATCGAACACGGGGTGCAACGCGTCATTGAGGGCAGCTTCGTCGGTCACCATGCCCTTCCTGACCAATTTGGTTAATATCTCGGCGTTCTCGGTGAACCAATCGTCCTGCTTTTCCGCCGCGACGACTTGTAGTACTCGAGCAGTACTGACGGCTTGCGCGATAGCTTGTTCATTATTGAGTTCGTTCTAATGAGGGGGTTATCAGTCAAGTCAAAGTTGAAGCAGTATTCCATACTGAAACGCATACCTGCTGTAGATTCCGGGCAAAGAAACCCAGCTGCACTGTGACATCGGTCCAACCAGTGAGAACAGAGCGTAGCAGAGCGAGTGCGCGGTTTGTCACAGGGTTTCGGGTCTGAGGATCCTGACCTGCCATCCTGACAAGGTAACTAACCATAGACTCGCGGAATGGGAGGGGAGTAAGCCACATTGGACTGGAAGGGTTGGTTGCATCATTGGTTGTTGCCTGCTCTCCTGCACTGCTGGTTTTCTGCTCCCAGTCGAATATGACCTGTATCAGATCGATAGACAACAGTCGTGTTTCCGCGTTGGATGAGGAAGATAGGCCCAATTTCGCCAAATAATTCACAATGTGTGGAGTGAACAAAGCCCGTACGGGGTAGAACAAGTCGGGTTGCCGGATGATGAGCTGGTAAATCAAACCAATTTGTGACCAGCCCGATCCTTCTTCAGCGAGAATTCGCCTGGTCGTTTTCGCCCATTGTGGTACACCAGGCTCCTGTGATTGAGTCCGAGCGAGAACAGGCGCAAGAATGTCGAGCGCCTGGCGTATCAAGGCTTTGCCTTCGGCATGCGGTGGTCGCAACAAGCCAGTCCATACACGCAAAATGAATTTCTGCGGGCCAGGGAAGGCATCGAAGAATCGGGCAGCGAGAAGATAAGATGTTTGCTTAACGACAGGATCTTCACTTGTGATAAAATGCCATGCACACTTGATGATATCCTTCTTTGCATCCTCTAGGAATTCGGGATACCGATGAACCATAACAGTGGTTAAGTGGAGCAGTTCGATCACGAACAAGTCCCCTGCACCCACGAAGGATGTGCTGTCGTTCATTGGCATCCAGATACGACGGTGCATCCATTGTACGACGTCATGATCAAGTAGTCCCTCCTTTCGAGACTTGGATGCTTGGACCAGGAGCATTGGAGTGATAATGAATCTGAGGCAGAATGTCTTGTGCGTCCAAGAGTATAGTGGATCATCGAACCACGTTTGGAATCGTAGTAGCACGTTTCGTCGGAAGATCAAGCTCTCGTTTAGAGCAACATGGTGGTAGAGAAATTGCGAAGGAGTGATCAAATCGAAAGGCTGCTCATGTGAGAACACCGCAATCAAGTCGAACAGCAAATCCACACGGGGCGTTTCTTGCAATGCTTGCATCAACATTTTGAGGATGATTGAGCACCGTTGGTTGACTTCGCCCTGCAGTACGAGGGTACGCCCCCGCGGTACCGTTTCGACCCGCCACAAGGAGACGATGGAGTCGACGACAACGGGGTTATCTGTGAGCCAATTCGGTACAAGGGTAGACATATCAGAGCAAAGCATGAGCCCTGGGAGCACCATCGTGGGATCTCGTCCCTCGATGCATTTAGTCACCAGGAAGGATGTTCTAGAGGTAAGCTCTCGAAGAACATTAGGAGCTAGCTTGGCTTGAAGGATGCTACGGAGCGTGCGGACATGACGAGGCAATTGTAGGTGACGCATGAAGAAATCGATGGCTTCCACGGGATATCGATCTAAGTATTTGGCAAGCGGTTCAGAGAACGGACTCTGGCCCGCGAAGTGCATATGAGCTTCAGTCTGCACGATCGAGTTCACCAATTCGTTGAGGAATATGTTTGCGGCGGATGGCAAGAGATGAAATATGTTCGCTAGTCGAACCAACTTCGTGATTGCCTCGTTCTCGGTCAAAGGTAACCGAGACGTTGCTTGAAGCGTTTGCGGGTCTGCCACATATCGGAAATGATCCAACAGCTTGTGCCCGATCTCGACCTTGAAGTAGTTGGTTAAAAGTTCCAACAGTCGAGCCAGACCTTCAAGACCTGGTATGGACAGTCTCTTCGGATCCGAAAGATTCATCAAGATAGGTCGAAGACCAGTTTGAAGCAGTTCCTTGGGTAGTCGGGATTGATGGATCAAGACCACCCGCATACCCTCATGTGCAACGTCTTTGACTTCGGGGGTGGGAGAATACAATGACTTGAAGTAAACACTCGTAACTCTTTTCGATAACTAAAATTAGCAAGAAATTACGAATTAAAACAATTACTCCATACCTCTGGCGCGTTTGAGGTTGTTTCGCGAAGAAATCGGTTAAAGGCATGGAAGCTGTGAGGAGTCTTATGCACGCAACCCTAAGTTTGATACTTTCCAGAGTCCCCTGTCGTGCCCCACCTCGAGCTACCTGATCATCTGCATCAGCAAGGGCCAAGGCTTCGTGCAGGAGACGCAACAGCTCGTCATTAAGCTCAGGAAGAGGTGGGTCTGTGCTGAGACAGTAGCGGACGGCCTCTATCATGCCAATTTGGATATTGAATGGCAGCGCCCGCAGTGGTTTGGTGTAAATGGCTGTAAGGATACGTTCCCGGTGGGGAGACAAGAGCTCCACTGTAGTCTTCCCGGTAATTTCAACGAGAAGCTCAATCAGCCTGTGTATGACCCGCCGCACAATAGGGTTTGGGCTAGAAAGCTCGCCGAACAAGATACCAACAAGCGACGACAGCTTGTTCCTGGGTGTGGGAGCACCATCATCCACATTGGTTAGATCCGCTCCACCGACTCTGATCACTTGGACGAGTACGTCTACGACCTCGTCGACGTCGTTGGGAAGATCGTATGGCATATCCTTTAACACGTGCAGCAGGGTGCGCACGATATTGACCAACTGCTCTGCTGCCCAATGCGATCCAATCTCCGCAATATTCGCGAGCAGTCGGAACCCATGGCATCCGGCACGTTTGCGAACAGCCGAATCATCCAAACAAAGAGCGTTGAAGGTACTTGAGAGATGCTGTACGGTGAGTAAGACATCAGCGATACTAATATCTGGCAGATCCTTTAGGGCACTAAGCTCCTGCAGAAGAGTGCTCATGAGATCTCGGGCACGTTGCGCCTCGGTAGCATTAGTACGAGCGAGACCTCGGGGCAGGGCGTCGAGGAAGCACCGGAGCAAAGAGCTAGGGAACTTGCGAGTAGGATCGCGGGAGGCAGATCTTCGCGCCTCGAGGGTGAAGATGTGAATTGATGCGTCTCGGAGGATAGAGGACGCCTTTTCCTCTAACTCTGGGAGATGGATAGACTCGAACACGCTCTCCAACGATCGAGTTAGCAGCTCTTCGCGATCACGATCACGGGTGCCCTGGAATTGGAAAACAAGCATCAATATACATGGAGTAGTGATCTCAAGCTTTGGAGCCACTCACTTCGGCCAATACCAGCTTCAAGCATGTCTCCATGTATTCATACGCGTGATCTCGATAGTGTGCGCCAGCCCTCCCCGACGTCAGTGTGCGAAGAGCAAGGACAGACACCGGTCCTAATTCAATCAGACCAGCGGACGACCCGAAAGAGACACGTATTTTGGCTCTGTCCGAGTAGGGGCGATAAAAGAGCTGAGGTTCTTTATACAGTAGGCTGCGGTTCCTGCCGCCCAGTTTGCCCAGGATGCGAATCGTCGTATGCGAGTGTTGGTGGTTGGCGGGTAGCGGCTTGAGGTGGTTGTGGAGTGCCTCCATTAGTTCTCTGAGGACTGGACCTAGCGTCGGATCGAGGAAATCGGGAATTAGGTTGTCGATGCAGAGTTCCAGTGTTCGCAAGCCTTGAGTGACTAGCTCAGGGCCACCGCGCAAAGCGAGGGCGAGAGGTTGCATGAGGTAGGAGAGGTACGGGAGGAGATGTGTCAAGCGCAATGGAACAGTGAGACAAAGCTCGACAATCATGTCTTTGCTGAGACCCTCGGATGCGTGCAGTTGTCGATTTAGGCATTCAAGCATCTCAGGAAGTAAAGGTAATACTTCCTTGTAGATCAGCTCAAACCTGCCACCACCACCACCAATCGCTCGAAAGAGTACCCTTAGAAGATGGAAGAAGTTGGTGGGCTTTGAAGACTTCGTGGCAAGGGGGAAGCAATCCATTATCAACTTTCCTAATTGCGTAGCCAAGATTGGTTCATTAGTGGCTGGGTACAGAGTAACCGCGCTGAACACCATCTTGTAGAGGCGGATCGTTACTGCAGCTGTCTGATCATCGTATTCGCCAAGATCTTCGAGGCGGTCGAGAAGGAACCGAAGTATGATCGAGACAAGGCAAGGCGACGTGGGTTCACGAGTGAAAAGTCCTTGAAGAACGATGCACAAAGTGGGTCGCTTTTGAGCGGCATCAAAGAAGAAGGGCATCTTCTGTGTCCAAATTTCTTGAAAGACATGCAGTTCTACTTCTGTGAGAATCCCTCCGAACCATTCGAGAGCATCGTTGTAGTCACGCGACTCGCCATCAAACAAGGCCATGCAACGGGTACAACCTTCAAACAAGCGTGAAAGAATAGCTCCGTCAGGCACCGGTGCGTCGCACTTCTTGAGCCCCATCAGGATGTGTCGGAACCCATGTAGTAACGTGCGGAAGACGAGGCGATAGTCTGATGAAAGTACATTAGTGGAAAACGAGTATGAACCGACTATTGGAACGCACCATGATATAGTTCTTCGACCTTCAGGATAGTATATGTTGCATGGGATATCGGGCGAGCCTTCTCGATGTACGTGATGTCGATATCGTCTTCTCCATCTTTCTTCTCTTTTGTTCCTTTCTCTTTTTCCTCCGCGATCTTCTTCTGTCTTTCTGTCCGTGCTATGATCTCCGCGTGTACCGCAGTCATGGACTCTAGTTTGTCCACGCTCGACTCCAAGAGCGTTGTCAGCAGCTTCCCTGCAGCCTGCGAATTCTCTTTGGACACAATATGCTCTACCATATTGTATATGACCTTTGCTGAAAGGATATGGATCTGATTGGTGAGATATGGATTATGCAGGTGCCCAAGGAATACCGTGCAGGCGCGTGTCAATTGAGCAGGGGTCAGCTCAGCTCGGAGATGGTGAATCAGGTCCGCTACCACGCCGTATGCCAGCGACCTGAATGGTGGTTATTTCAAACGACAACTGGTCATATCGTATTGAGTCATACCTGATTGTTTCTTGACTGCCCATGGCTGTGCCTAGAACGACGCGTTCATCGAATAATTTGTCCAACTGAGGCAATATGGCTTTGCGCTGCCCTGCGGGACCAGCGGTCACCATATGACGGAATACTTGTATCAACTCCTGTACATCCGGTCAGAGAATTATCTCTCAAAGACAGTGATTTACACGTACCTTCCGATTAGTAATGGCATTGGTGGGCAAATCCTGCAGCATCCTCAAAGAAATTAACACGAGGGTTTCACCGTAGCTCTCCATTTGGTCTCCCAGCATGCGAAGGAAGAAAGCCACAGTTTGAAGCAACTACGACTACGGCGTAAGTGTGAAGTAAGAATGTGATCAATCGACTCTGTTACCTTGACCTCTGCAGTCATGTAGTCAGCGTACACTTGGGGGTTCTTGATCGTCGGTGCCATCCCTGACCAAAAACCGCCCATGGCCTCATAGTCCTCCCTAGCCTTCTTTTGGGCAGGAGCCTCCAATGAGAGAACACTGAAGAGAGATGGTATAACGTCTTGTACCACAGGAAGCACCAAAGTTTTGTTGTTCTGTGAAAAGGCGGCAACAACTAGTACCAACTCAGAAAGCACCTTGAAGCTACGGGTGCTTGGGAACACCACATTGGCGTCCAGAGTAGGGGAGTTTTCGGAAAGTACTTCATGTACCAAACCGTAAAGGTTTGAACACAGCTCAAGGAATATCTTCATGAGTTCTTGGACTAAGTCCGGTGTGAGCGCTCGGAAGGAGCGGACAATGTCAGTGATGGTCTTGCAGCAGGTTATGCCATTCTCCTCGTTGTCTATGCGAAGAATATGAAGCATGCCTTGGAGGAGCGGTAAAGCTTGAGTGCGGACTATTTCTGTTGCAGGAATTCGATGCAGAATCTCCAGCAGCACGCGACGAAAAGAGTATTCCAATGCGTCCTTTTGGAATGATGGTTCTCCAGAGCGTAGCAGTTCTAACAGCACTGGAACCATATGCGGAATGACGCGTGCCGATTCAGCATCTCGAACATTGTCGATGTTCTCTCGTAGTTCACAGGCAACATTGTATTTGGTTTTAAGGTCTTTGTGTGCAGAAGTGAGAAAAGCCAGGAAATTAAGAAAGAGATATGTACTCACCAATTCCGGGGTCGGCTATGCGGGCTGCATGGCTTTCCAAGTCCGCCGCCGTTGTCAGTGGCGGTATGCTTTCCATGACGAGTTGGGGTATATGGTGGGCCGTGCCAGTGGTTTTATGAGCACTGAGGCCTTATATCAGAGTTCCCCCAGCAGCTGGCCCAACAGAATCTGAGTGGAAGAAGCGAAAGTGAAGTGAAAGACTGCAGCCACAGTGAGGCGGCACACGCGGTCAGTTAAACGCAACGGCTTTGACCCTGAACTCTACTGCACACGTGACTTTCACGTGATGAATTGTCTTGCAACTTGCAAGTTGCCCGACGCCCGGACCAATCTAAGATGATCGAGATCCGGGTGATCGAAGTGATGATGAGTGGTTTAAATTTTGAATCCTTCGGACCCAAAGCACGGACACACTTGCATGGATCTTTTCGCCCCTTAGCCGCCTCTATGTAGGTCAAGACAACGCGTACACTAACGTATATGCCTGACGAATTACATCTTGTTGAATCAAATCGGAAGAATTGGGGCTTGCACTGTATCAACGGCAACCGTATTCAATAAATGATTGGCGCCATGTCGCAGGACGCCGGCAGCCGTCTGAGAGAAGGTCGCTGTGACATATAACCTCCTGGCTGTGATTATTGCCTCTCGACAGGTTCTTCCTTCCTTCTAGTGTCTCAGGAGACCTAAAGCTCGTGCAGACGTACGAGCAAAACGTCGAGCTGGCGTAGGACGTTTTCTTTCCTTCATACCCCCTTCTTTCTTGTCAAGCCCTGTTCAGGCTGGTCCCTAGCAGGCACATACCCTTTCGAATGCATTCACCATGGTCTATTGTTCCTCGCGAGGATGATTCTGATCACCAAAATAACGTTGACAGATACAATTAGTAAGTCCCATTTACCCCTCTCCGCCGCGTGCCGTTAACTTGTTCCCCTCAGTCGGATGGTAGCTGCATTCTTCTTGGGAGGGGTTTTCGTCTTGGCACTTCAGCAAATCCTGTGCTCGAGATCTCTCGCCGACAGCTGGACCAAGCTTCGGAGATCTCTTGGTCTTACTCGTCGTCCCCCCGCACCCAATGCGAACGGTCAAGTTCATTTGGGCCTCCCCATTCACCAATACCAGTTTCATGGATACAGCCGTGACTCACCTACCAGTAACACTGAGGCGAGGCACGACAGGACATCGCTGATATTCATTTTGAACCTGTGTTTTGTTTTTGCTGCTATTACCCAATTTCTGTCCCTCCTCGTATTCAGAAACAATGTCGGCTGGCAAACAGGATGCAGTACGTTGTCTCTTGCACTCTTCCTCTGACTCCCACTCATGCAGCAACAGCGTTTGTGGTTGCTTGGGGAGGCATGGCAGCCCGATGTGCCCGCCTCGTTGGACTTCTAGTACTCTATCTAGAATTACGACCGAAAAGCAAATGGCAACGCGAGAGTTGGGCGGTTTTCCCCATGTTCTTGGTCGCACTAGGTACGTCCTTACAACCCAGTCCCCCAGGTAAAAATCCCATCGCCTTACGCCACAACATACGGCAGGTCTGATTGTCGCAACTAATGCAACTAGCATTGGTCAAACCAAGTAAGGACCATTTATGCTTTGTTCCATCTATGCCGCCTAGTTCTGACTCCCATTAGTCCTGCCGGTGGGGGACTTTTCATGTGCGACAAGAAACAGTGAGTCTTACGATTGGAAATCACTTTGCCTCTAAATTGGCCATCCTGAACACGAACAACCCCAGCTGGCTACCTATAGTTCTCACGTCGTCTCTCGTGCAACTGCTACTTGAAATGTACGTTGCGACGCGCCTGGTATTGGTCACACTTGCAAACGTACCTCGTGGCGAAAAACTTCCCGCGGTTTGCAATCGCACTCTTTGCCGGTCCTTGAGTTTGATTTTGCTGGAGTTGTTGACCATTGTCCCTGATGCGACCCGGACAAATGTGCTTGGGGACTTCCTTCCGTTCAGCATTGGTGCAGTCATAGTAATCGGTATGCTACAAATCTCCGTTGCAACGCCTCACACACTAATACTCCGGCAGTTGCCTTCAACCACCGGTCCCGTCGCCTCCAGCCCACGCCCGTGGCCGTGGCGGATGCAGAGAAGTCTCCCAGTGCCATCCTCGTCGACTCGCCTCGAAGTTCCACCCTGTCTTTCATACACATAAATTCCCCTTTACCCGGGAATCGAGAGGGTTCGAGCGATGATCGCGGTCGCGTGGTGGAGCGGTCTCGATTTAGTGGTATCACTGTTGACACGACAAGCAGCACTGGCAACGCCGTCGTCTATACGGCTAGTCGTCGCCACTTTGAGTCTGCACAGACATCACCTTCGCTCATTCGCAACGAGGCCGCAGGCTATCCCAGCCCGTCTGCAAGATATGGGGGGAGAATAGTGTCTTCCCAGTCCCGTGTAGCTGAGGATCTGGAGCGATTCGCCGCAGAACAGAGACGAAAAGAATATAATGGCCCTCTTGTTCCTCCGAGGCGGCGACCCAACATGACAATTGTAGTTCAAGATCATCAGGATGCAGAGCATACACCGATCACGCCTGCGCCCAAGTCGGACGATTCCGCCGTGTATGGCTCTGACATTCTCCAAACAGGACATTCTCGCCTAAACATAGGACCTCGCTCGTCGTCACCTACCGCCTCTTCCAGGTCGTACGGGACCTCTACAAGAGAGTCGATGACCACAACCCACCGTCGTTATTCTGATGCCTCTACGTTCGGCACGGCCACCCATTCGGAAGCCTACTACGATGACCCCCGATATTCCAGGCAGACCGGTCGCTCTGGCAGCTATTCTGCTGCCCCCGCTCGTCACTCCTTCCTCCGCTTCCCAATCCCATCATTAAACCGATCCTCCTTCGTTTCCACTCGAACCAAGGATTCTCTGCAAACTGTGTCTGAGGGTATGGAGGGCAGCAATGTCCCACCAAGCGCATTCCCCAGCCGGCGCAGCACCAAGTCCTCAACCAAGTCTCGAAAATCATCCATCAGACAACCGAGCAGAAATCCGTCAACTTCAACCTCACCCGGCTCGTACGGCGTACCTCCTCTACCTACTATCGCGACTCTTCATGCTATGCGCCAAGGTCCTCCGGCACAACCAGAGCACCTCGATGTTTCAGTGAACGCATCACCGCTCGATATAACTTTCAGCGCGTCTCCACATTCTGCTCCGGCGAGTCAATCGCAAGCCGATGCCTCGCCTTCGTCCTCTCCTGCTCCTTCCCCCCGTCTCATGCAGATAGTTCGAGGTCCCAGGCCTCCTCCCCCGGCCATTCTCAGCCATTTCAATCCTTGACCATGCTTTCATATATAGTGTACTCGCAATTGAACAAAAAACTGTACTTTCTGTTAGTTTACTTTACTCTGTAGCATGGCTGAGATACTTCGCACTGCTGTTAACGAACCTATTTCCGGATTGTGTCGATTCACGATCGCGAATATCTGGTCCTACATGCACGTGTCCCGGACCGCTAAATGCGCTGAAGGCCAGGCGCTTCACTGAACTGCGCGCATAGAGTTCAGACGGACGTCACTCATCGTTTACCACAACTTCCTACCAACTCCCTACCCTCGAGTGACTAGTCGGTGGACAGTGTCCTCTGGATTTTATACCGACGGATGGCTTCCAGCGAACTATTGAAACAAATCCAAGCCGGAAAGCAGCTGAGAAAGGCCGTAACTAATGATCGCAGTGCGCCGATCATCGAGACACCGAAGGGTGGAGGGGTAGGACGAGGCGGCGGCGGAGGAGGCGGGGGGTTGGGAGGAGGATCTTCAGGACCCTCGTTGGCCTCCGCGATGGCAGGCGGTCCACCACAGCTGGGAGGCCTGTTCGCAGGAGGGATGCCCAAACTGAAACCGGCAGGAGGCCCTGGTTTGTACCATTTCGCCCACATTCCACACCATTTGGCTGACACATAATTCATAGCGAAAACCCCAGCGAACCTAGGGAAACCTCCATCCATCCCAAAGCGTAACGCAGCACCTCCTGCTGCGGCACCCCCGCCTCCTCCCAATCGGCCACCGCCACCAAGTTCTGCACCTCCCCCTCCAGCCAGATCTGCACCTCCCAGACCGTCAGTACCTGCTCCCCCACCCCCTTCAGACCCAGAGCCTCCAAGCCGACCAGCACCCGCCCTACCGTCTCGCACAGCTCCGGCACCCCCGCACCATGCACCCCCTGCACCGCCCAGACGAGCTCCTCCTCCTGCTATACCTCCCAGGACATCGTCTCCCTCGCGTACGGCTCCTTCCACCCCTTTAACAAGGCATGTTCCCGATCTTCCTGCCCGACCTTCGTCGACCGCACCTGCTGTTCCTCACCGCAAAGTGCCTCCTCCGCCCGGAGGTCCCGGCCGAGCTCCTCCACCACCTCCCGCCCGACCGGCATCGACGTCGGGTGCTCCCCATCGCGCCGTACCCCCACCACCTCCTGCTCGGAAAGCTCCCAGCGCCGCACCAACTCCGCCTCCGAATAGGGTCTCGAGTGCTTCGCTTGCACCCCCTCCGCCGACAAGACCGCGTACGATCTCGGAACCCGAGGCACCCTCTGCTCCGCCTCCCCCGCCACCAGGCCCATCGCCTGCAGCAAGGCATTCACATTCTCCATCTGTCCCTCCCCCGCCTCCACCTGGACCACCTCCATCAAGAATGCGCACGCAAAGTACCTTGGGCCTCCCGAGTGTCAACGGTGCATCCAATCAATCCCGACCCACTCGTAAAAGTACGTTATGGGGACTGAATAACCTCTAGCTATATACTAACGATTGTATGATTCTCTAGTTCCCACACCGCCGCCAAACGTTGGACCCCATACATTCCCAGTAAACGGATTCCCAGAGCCGCGGCCTTTCGATCCCAGCCCGAAGCGGTATGGGGGCGGGAGGCAGAAGGGGTCCGACTTTGATCTCTCTATCCTTGCAGCCTGATTGTAGAATACATCTGTGCCTATGTTCGATACCCATTTTTTTTGGTGCCACGTAGGGTCACGGAGTTTTTGTGCAAACCCATGCTGTTTTCCACTGTCAGATGATAGCGTCCGGATGGTTCCTGGTGTCATGATGTGCACAAACTGGAGCAGACGAGGCAGCATAAACTCCGGCAGATGTCAAATCATGACTGCTAAGATGAAGAAGGGGTCTTTCTAATATGAGATGTGCATTGCTCGGGGGGCTTACCTGAACAAGCTGATACGAGTGACACGTCACCTTGGCAGTCGCGTATATAAGTTCTACATCGCTACGCGCCTGCTCTCCTCAAACACTCACCTCACTTTCCGTCCACAATGCGTTTGTGGTCGTCCGCCACCGCTCTTTCTCTCCTCGCCGTCGTCTCCGGCGTGCTGGCATCGGATGTCATTGACTTGACACCCTCCAACTTTGACTCGATTGTCAACCCCGAAAAGTTGATGCTCGTAGAGTTCTTTGCACCATGGTATGCGACTTAGTAAGCTGTAACGAATACATGTTATTGACTGTTCCCCAAGGTGTGGTCACTGCAAAGCACTCGCGCCTCACTATGAGGAGGCCGCCACCGCTCTGAAGGAGAAGGGCATCAAGGTTGCGAAGGTGAACTGTGTGGACGAAGCCGACCTGTGCCAGTCGAATGGCATCCAGGGCTACCCGTGAGTATTCCACTCGACTTGCAACTGCATTCCATACCAACACCAAGTTCTGTTCAGCACACTCCGGGTATACCGCAATGGCGAGTACTCGGATTACCAAGGTCCTCGCAAGGCCGACGGTATCATTAGTTACATGATCAAGTAAGCACATCACTGTGTCCCTCCGTTTTCCTCTTGCTTACGATGATTGTTCCAGACAATCACTGCCCGCTGTCTCGGAAGTCACGAAGGATAACTTTGAGGAGTTCAAGAAGGCGGACAAGATTGTCGCCCTGGCCTTCCTTCCCTCTTCCACTGCCGCTCCCGCACCCGAATTCAGCAAGACCGCCGAGAAGCACCGTGAGGACTACCTCTTCGGTCTCACCACCGACAAGGACGTTATCGAGGCTGCCGGCATCAAGCCCCCAGCCATTGTCCTCTACCGTGCCTTCGACGAGCCTGCCGTCGAGTACCCATACCCCGTCGCTTCTACCAACGAAAAGGAGATCGAGACCTGGATCAAGGATCTCTCTATTCCCGTCATCGACGAGGTCAACGCCGAAAACTACCAGACCTACGCTCAATCTGGCAAGCCTCTCGCATATCTCTTCCTTGACCCCACAGACTCCAAGCGTGACGAGTACATCAACGCTCTCCGTCCCGTCGCTGAGAAGTACAAGAACAAGGTCAACTTTGTCTGGATTGACGCCATCAAGTTCGGTGACCACGCCAAGGCCCTCAACCTCAACGAGCCCAAGTGGCCCGCATTCGTCCTCCAGGACCTCAGCAAGCAGCTCAAGTACCCGTATGACCAGAACTTGGAGGTCAAGCCTGAGGCTGTTGAGGGTCTCATCAAGGGCTTCCTCGACGGCAAGCTCAAGCCCACGCTCAAGAGCCAGCCTATTCCGGAATCACAGGATGAGAGCGTCTTCAACCTCGTTAGCAAGCAATTTGATGAGATCGTTCTTGACGACAACAAGGATGTCTTTGTCGAGTTCTACGCTTCATGGTACATTGATTCCGTTTGTCGACTATCCGTGCATCTGTTTACATTTGATTCTGTAGGTGTGGACACTGCAAGCGTCTCAAGCCTACCTGGGACTCCCTCGGTGACCGCTACGCTAACGTCAAGGACCGTATCACAATGTGCGTACTCCAGATAATCATAGATTCAAATCTCTCCAAACTAATTAATTAAAAATCTACCTTGCAGTGCAAAGATGGAAGCAACCGAGAACGACCTTCCTCCATCTGTGGACTTCAAGATCACTGGTTTCCCCACATTGAAGTTCAAGCGTGCGGGAACCCGTGAGTTCATTGACTACGAGGGTGATCGTTCCTTGGAGAGCCTCATTGCCTTCGTCGAGGAGCATGCCAAAAACCCACTCGATGCCAACGTCACCTTCAAAGCCCCTGAACCCCCTGTCGCCCAAGAGGCTGCTCAGGAGGAACTAAAGGCTGAGCATCATGATGAGCTCTGAGTGTTGTTCACGTACACGTAGTACTACTGGGTTAATTATTATTCCTTTGTATTCTTTACTGACGGATCATGGAATTGGGTTTCCTTGCATGAGAACTTTGTTTGAACGTTCGTCAGTGTGCGTCAAAAGCCAAAGTATCCAAGGTTTCACGAGCACGAATCTAAACAGAATGGTTCAGACAGAGTAGGATACCCGACAACGTACAACAGATTTATTTCAACTGCTTCCTAAACGATCGCCGTTTATACATGCAGACGAGTGCACTACAACAGTCTGCAGAGAGAAGAAAACCCCGAAGAGAAAAAATAGGTCATGATAATGATAACAGATCAGTACTTGTTCTCCTTGAGACCATCCTTCCAGAAAGTGAGATAGGCTGTGGGGGGTTTGGCGGTTAGACCAGTGGTTGAAGTCGGAGACGAAGAATGCACGTACGAGTGACACCGTCCTCACGGTAGTTCAAGAGAGCGACCATGCCCTCAGGGTTCATGCTCTCACCGGTGTACTATACAGAATCAAGATTGTCAGTTCAGGCTGTACATGGCGGCGTTGAGAGAAAAGACGTACGAATTCGTAATCCTTGAAGTTGGAGATGATTTTCTTGGCGAATGCCTGAGCACCAGACTCGAAGGCCTGGACACGGTCAGGGTTGGTCTCCTGGAGCTTAGCCTTGACGGCCTTCATGTAGTCCTGTTCATTGGAAAAAACGCTCCATTGAGCAAATATGCGAGATGAAGAGTGAGCATAGAATCTACCTTGAGATGCGTGAGGTAGCTCTTCTTGTCGAATTGGGTGGACTGGAGACGGAAAGAGTAGACGACGTTGTTGACCTGGATGGCGGTATCATCGACATCCTCACCACCCTCCTCAGCGGAAGGGTTAGCACCTGCGAAATGTAGGTTGAGCGATATGCGCTCCCGAGTAGCATGAATTGATACTAACCGATGTCGACATCGGCACCAGGCTTGACGGTGATCATCTGACAGTCGACCTCGTAGGCAATGTCGTCGATGAGTTTGCTGCCGATGACAGAAAGATAGGTAAGGATTGGCTGTCGGTGAATGCTTGGAGAGAGCGGAATACGCACATGGGGAAGGCATCAGAGCACATCTCATCGCCGGTGATGATATCGCTGTACAGCAACATTTTGGGAGAGGATTGAAGAGGAGAAGGAGAGGGGATGGGAGGACAGAGAGAGAATGGTATGGTACAGCTCCGTGTGGAGGACTTTTTATTTGCTCCTCCGGTCGAAAACTTGCGCACAGAAATCGATCTTATCAAGTCACATGATGCACCCCCGCTTTAGGAAGGTGAAAAGTGTCCCGATCGTCCTCGACTTCTGTAGGTGCAAGTGCAACTCAAGTCCCTGCGGCAGCCATGGACTATAAGCCCGTTGTCGTGCAGAGGCACCCAAGGCCGGCCACAAGCAAGCACAACGCAGAGTCTTGCTACTGGCGGCAGTTCAAGTACCCCGTCTTCGTGAAGGAGTACGCACCGGTCACTTCTGTACACTTCTCCCTCGCCAAACCACACCGGTATGCAGTCACCGCAGCTACAAGAGTGCAAATATACGCACCACGGACGCAAAAGGTCACCAAGACCATCTCGCGATTCAAGGACGTTGCGCGGAGTGGATGTATTCGTCCGGACGGAAAGCTTGTTGTTGCGGGAGATGACTCTGGGTTAATTCAGGTGCGTCCCTTCTTCTGTGCGAGGGATTGAGAGAATGCATGAAATAAAATGCTGCTGTAAATACTAATTTGATACATACAACTCTAGGTCTTTGATATAAACTCCAGAGCTATACTGCGAACACTCGATGCTCACAAGCAGCCCGTCCATGTCACGAAGTTTTCACTCGCAAACCAAACGCAAATTCTCTCATGTTCAGACGACGCCACAGTGAGGTTGTGGGATGTCCCCTCGCAAACCTCAATAAATACCTTTATGGACCACACGGACTATGTTCGTTCTGGTCAGGTCGCCCAGTCCAATCCTAACCTTCTTCTCACTGGTTCGTACGATGCAACTGTCCGACTATTCGACGCGCGAACAGGGGAATGCGAAATGATCATGGGTGGTAGTTCAGGAGAGGGCGGGACCAGGGTGACTGCCCCTGTCGAGCAGGTCCTAATGTTCCCCTCTGGTACGGTTGCTCTATCGTCCGCAGGTCCCATCTTGTACTCTTGGGATCTTGTCGCTGGAGGAAGGTGTACACGAGCAATGTCAAATCATCAGAAGACCATTACTACTATGTGCTTCAACTCCGATGCTGGTCGTGTACTTACTGGTGGCCTTGATCAACTCGTGAAAGTATACGATGTCAGCACGTACAAGGTAGTCCATACTATGAGATATCCCGCTCCCATCCTCTGTTTAGCAGTTTCTGTAAGTTTCTTCATATCTGTCGTTCATCCCGAACTAAACAAACTCCATGATAGCCCGACGAAACGCATATTGCAGCCGGAATGTCAGACGGCACGCTCTCTGTCCGGCGACGAAATCCCAAAGCGTTCGAATCATCTGAACATGAAGCCGCGCTGTCGGCAATCCGAACGGGTGGATTCGAGTCCTTCCTCGGTGCTCTTCCTTCGATAGGCCAGGGCCGTGTCAAGTCGAAAGAAAAGTCAAAACCTGTAGGAGACGTGGACGAGTTTACAGTGGAGCGGAAGCGGAAGAAGAAGCTAAAGCCGTATGACAAGTTGCTGAAGAGTTTCCAATATTCTGCTGCATTAGACTCTGTGTTACGAAAGGTATGGCTCTGCCCTTATAATACTCTGATATTAGATTACTGATGAGTGTAATGTAGCAAGTGTTGCCGGAAACGACTTTCTCCCTGATACAAGAACTCATCCACAGAGATGGCCTTCGGACAGCCTTGGCGGGACGAGATGATGTGCTGCTAGAACCGATTCTTCGGTTGCTGCTAAAATATGTTACAGATCCTCGCTTTGGGGAAATGGTGTGCGACGTCGCGGGAGTCGTTATCGGTCAGTTCCACAACGATGATGCATAATATGAAGGCTCATTGCTCTTCTGATACAGAGATGTACTCACCTGTACTGGGTCAATCCCCACTTATTGATACCCTGTTCCTCCGTCTTCGCAAAAAGGTCGCAGCTGAATTGCGGTTCCAGCAAGACCTCGTCCGGGCCAAGGGAGCTCTTGACATGCTACTTGCCTCTGCTGCACTGTCATCCGTTGTATGACATCGACCGTACGTACGTACATGGAACATCATCCCTCATGAATGTCTGAATCTGACCTCCTATCACTTAAGGTTCCCTCCACTGTAGATTACGCAGACAAGTACTGTACAATATCCTAATACACACATATCCTGGAATGCCTCATCAAGACGCCTCCAAAAACCGGATCAGGTTTTCCAGGATCTCCTTTTGTGATAGTGAGCCATCTTCATATTGAGACTCATCCACGTCAACATTGTCACGGTAAACCTCCAGAGTCTTGACAATATCCTTGACAGACTTGTTTTTCCTGTCGAGCATCTTGCGGATATGCGCAAAGATCTATAGTATGCTCGTGAGCAGACACAAGAAGCAAATATACGGTTGTGACACTTACCCCGTCATCTTCCATTGCTACCCACGCGAGAATATAGTCCACGGTTTGTAGCGTGAACAAACCACCGTCCAAACGCCGCAGGTACCATAAGTCCTCCTGATCCTGGTCAATTTCTTCACCATCCTCAAGCATTTGCTGCACATATTTCAGTATTCCTCGTGCGAAATTCTCCCATACACACAACACTGACCTTCTTCTCTTTCTCAATATCGGCATCAGTTTCTTTCAGCCTTCCGGAAGCAGCATCTCGAATCTCCAGTAGCTTGTCCACCTTCTCGTAGTTGTTTTCCACGAACTTTGCTAGTAACCGTATCCGAGCAGGCGAGTCCGAAGCGAGATTTGTGAATAGTGAAGATACGATCCCTAGGGTATGTGAAGTATCTTCTGGTGCAGTTGCTTTCTTCTTCGCCTAGGGGTATAGACAGATAAGGATCGATACTCACTCCTATGAGAATAATTCAAAAACAGACCTTGCCCATAAATGTCGAGAACAGGTTCTTCAAGCCTAGTGCCTCAACGAAGGTCTCGCATGCTGCAGTTCCCGCTGGCCCTGACATGGCGAAATCGAGGACCTTGATAGACCGCGACCGTGACTGCATTTTCTCCCTACAAAGAATGATCAGGTAGGGCTTCACATGAAGCTTGTGAGACCGCCTACTTCATCATGAGGACCATGAGATCCACTCCTTCGCAATCGAGGAATGCCTTTTTGATTTCAGGTTCTGCTAGTGCAGAGCATAGGGAGTCGAAGAGGTTTTCCATGAACTCGGTTTCATCTGCATCAGCAGGATCACGTTTCCTGTAGTGCTGAAAGTACATCAAGCGTTACTTCAATGCATAGAAACGCGGTCTTTTCCAGAAGTACTCACCGAAAGAACTTGAAGGAGAGTCTCAACGCCATTCTTCTCGCCGAATTTCAACCTATTATGCCGATTATTCTGCAACAAGATGGATAGTAACTCTGCCGCATATCCACGATTTTCGTCGTATGTCTTGGCCTGCACTCGTTTCAGTATCCATTCCATGATGGCAGTCTTCTCGACCAGTTTTGTTGCCAATTTATCATCGAAGCCAATGAGGTTCTCGAATATGCCTTCATATCAGCTTAATGAACGAACGTCCTGGTACAAAAATATATGCGGACATACCCAGTATGTGGAAGACACCTTGTTTGTCGGACTCCTCTTCTTCATTCATTCGAGATAGATTGTCAACTAGGAGTTCCAGAATCGCATTATCGAGCTAGAGTCGTGATGTTCTTCGGTATGAGTCAAGTTGCAGAAGGGCTGATGTATACTCACCAGGCTATCAATGAGTGTTTTCAACGCCTCTTCTCTAGACCCTTCTCCCTCTTCCTCCTCTTCAATTTCGTTTCCGACTTCCTCGTCCGTCAACTCATGAATAACCTCCACAACATCGATGACGATATCTACGTTCTCGTGACTTAGAAGACCTATCAACTTTTCCACAGTACCAGAACGAACAAGCTCAGGGTAAGCAAGGACTGGTGCTTGAGCCAGAGGCAAAAGTCCCTTCAGTGCTGCATCCAAATCTGCTTCTGAATCAATGAACTTGGTTGGGTCGTCAGGGTATTTGGACCGTTGGTCTTGGTTTTTGTTCGCGGCTCGCTCGAAACGCAGGAGCATTCTCCGTATTGTTGGAAGGTTCATTTCCTCCAGCTATACCTGAAGTCAATGGTTGTCAGTCGGACATCACATGATGACACTCACATCCTCTCGAACTTCTTCCCCTCCCGTATTGTCAAAGATATTCAAAATATCCTTCTGCTCCTTCGTCAAACCCCCTCCAAAGAACCGTCCCTCGTCATCCTCTTCAGCAAAATAATCCGCGTCTCCTCCAGGTGCAAAGTCCTGATCCATTCCTTCCTCCTCTTCCTCATCTCGCACCGTAGCAGCACGTGAAGATGACTTCTCTTCTGTTATGCCATTCGCTGGAAATGGTGTCAAGGGACTTGCGCCTGAGTCTAGCCTCATCTTTTTCAGCATTTCGGGGGTAGGATTGTCTGGCATGCGTCGTTTGTTTCCTCCAGCTGGAAGCTTGGGCACCTGAACATGGCGTAGTGTAATGGTCATGAGAGGCCGACGATAGTATGAGGCACGCTGCCTACCTTGAACAGTTCGTCGACGTTCATAGTGTGGATTATCCAGTACTTATCACTGTAGATATCGCAGAGACTGTTGCTTAAAAATAGTCTGGCAAGAGGTGGCTGGAGGTCCTGTACGGCGTACTGTAGCAAGCTCGAGAGCAAAGGAACGCGACCGCGTCAAGATCCATGACGTCGGGCGCCAAATACATGTTCTTGTCTTGAACTTCACGGAAACTTGCCTCAGTCTCGGACAAAGATATGCATGCATGGATCTCGTAACAAGGATATCGAAATAAGGCAGTTTACTATACATGATTACTTGTCCATGAAAATAGAGGGGACAGGCTACAGAAGATAGGCTACATGCAGAGGATTTTACACTTTTCACTCACCGTCTATCACAGCCAAGAGCATGGATACTCATACAAATATATCTACTCACCGACAAAATCAGGCACCTTACGCCACGCTAAAATGTGCAGTTGCATGTAAATTAGGAACGCGATAAGTTTAACGCATATGCATAATGATACATGTGGGCAGGAAAGTTGTGAGTCCGAAGACGTTCAGCGGCGCAAAACGAACGTACGCTCTAATTCCCTCTCCCCGACGAAGTGAATCATATTGCGAGAACGAAAGCTTGCTTAGTATGGCTTGTGGCGGTTCTTTTTCAACTCCTTTTCGAGCTGCTTGGCCTTGCGATGGCCGATCTCTACAGGGTTTATGGAATTATCTGCTTTCTTCAGCTTGATAGGCCTGTTACCGACATACTTGCCTAGGCCCGGGTTTGAGCATGGAGAGGCATGTCTGAGCACTAGATGACTTACCGTCCATTTCTTTCCATGCCTTCAAGAAATCTTCAGGGTCAGAGAAAGCAACAAAGCCAAACTTGGCCTAAAGATAGAACGTAAGCATCCTTTCAATCCAAAATACCCAGCAAACCCACCTTGCCACTGAGCCTGTCTCGGATGACCCTAGCTTTCTGGAAAGACGTATATTTGTTGAATGCATTCGCTAAGACGTCATCAGAAACATCGTTACTGAGGTCTCCAACGAACAAACGGAACCATGCTGCAAAAGAGTCGTCAGATCCCGAACAAGCATGTTGTCGCAGTCACATACAAGGATTCCACTCGAGAAGGGTTTGATCCTCCCACACTTTCCCAGCGCCCTTCCGCAAGACGGTGGTACGCTTGCCTCCCTTAGCAAGCTTGCCTCCGGCACCACCACGCTTATCGATCATCGCACCAGGAACATATACACTCTGTTGGGCGAGTATGCCAACATCGTATTCGTATGCATTCGCAGGAACAGGAGCGGAGTGTGCTGAGGAGGATGTCCCAGGGATAGGATACATGGGTCCTTGGTACGGCTGGTGATAAGGATTGACATCTGCATGTTGCTGCTGGTACTGCTGCTGATATTGCTGGTAGTAGTTTTGAGCAGAATACGGATCCATGTCGTTCAGCAGATACAGAAAGTAGAGAGAGGTCCTGTTAACGTCGACGAAGGGTCTTCAGCGGGATGGTGGTCGTGGTCAAAGAGCCGGAGCACAACCAGCGCTACAGCGGCGAGAGGTAGGACCCCGAACCGCACGAGCGCTTGACTTGCACCCGGGGTCCTACCACCTTCCTAGTTTGGCCATCGCATCCTGAGGACCTCAGAATACACCAAGCCTCCGTGGACTACATCGCCGTCAAGGTCCTCAACCCTCCCTCAAGGTCAGTGTCCATTGAAACTATGCTAGGAAGCCATCTGTCTGCCCCTCTGGACATCCTCGATGAGATTTTGCGCGACGAATCATGACTGACGACGATGGATGTCTTGACGGCGGATTGGATGACACCCTTGGGCCTACCTTGAACTTTCACTAACTTTGCTCTTTTCAGATGCCATTCGTCAAAAAGGTCAAGTCCGATGCCTACTTCTCCCGCTTCCAGGTCAAGTACCGCCGTCGTAGGGAGGGCAAGACCGACTGTAAGTCTGTTCAAATCCGTACGTCGATTGCATACCGACCATTTGTGCAGACTATGCCCGCAAGAGGCTGATCACGCAGGCAAAGAACAAATAGTATGCATTGTCCGCTATCCCTAAAGGTGGCTTGAGCCTGACTTGTAGATCTCTAGCAACGCCCCCAAGTACCGCCTTGTCGTCCGATTCACCAACCGGGAGGTTATTGTCCAAATTGTCTACGCTCGTCTCCAGGGTGACTTTGTTCTCACTGCTGCGCGGTCAAGAGAACTCCCCAGATATGGCATCAACCACGGTCTGACCAACTGGACTGCTGGTGCGTATTTTTCTGCACTGTCTGTATTCGGTGGAAAGCTGAAAAGCACCTCCTAGCCTACGCAACTGGTCTTCTCTGCGCTCGTCGTGCTTTGACCAAGCTTGGCCTTGCAGACAAGTACGAGGGTGTCGCTGAGCCTGACGGCACTCTTACCATGACTGAATCCCTCGATGATGAGGATGCTCCCCGACCCTTCAAGTGCTACCTTGATGTTGGTCTCAAGCGCACTTCCACTGGTTCTCGTGTCTTCGGTGCCCTGAAGGGTGCGTCAGACGGTGGTATCTACATCCCCCACAACGAGAAGCGTTTCCCCGGTTACGACCCAGAGTCCAAGGAGTTGGACGCTGAGGTTTTGAAGAAGTACATCTACGGTGGCCATGTTGCTGAGTACATGGAGTCGCTTGAGGAGGAAGATGACGAGAGGTACGTCCTATCTCTGTTGTAGCAAACATGGCCTTGTTTTGACGTGGATTAGGTTCAAGAAGCAGTTCTCGACCTACCTTGCTGATGGGGTCGGCTCAGAGGATATTGAGGAGATCTACACCAACGCCTACGCTGCGATCCGGGAAGACCCCACCTTCAAGCCCACCGAGAAGACCAAGGACTGGAAAGCAGAGTCGCTCAAGTACAAGACCCCCCGTCTCACCTTGGAGCAACGCAAGGAGCGTATCGCCGCCAAGATTGCTGCATTCCAGGCATCTGGCGGCGCTTCCTTGGAGGCCGACGAGGACGAGGAGTAGATTGCTTGCCGTTTTTCACGGATCTTATGTGTATTCACGATGCGCTTCCCCCATTGTCTATGATACTTCAAAAGACAGGCTATGCCTATGCCATGCTGCATTATTACCTGTACTTCTTTTGCGTGATCAACGGAAGGCACACATGAAGTCGTAATTGAGCGTACTAATCTACATCCATTGGTCGAGGTAGAACGTCCTCTATTCTTTGTCTTACCCAGTCCAATAGGGATCCTTGGGGGTGCATTGAGGAGTAGATTTCCGAACGTGCACCGCTGCCCTTGTTGGATTTTTCGATAGAAGATGCCTCGCAAGTCAATACGCGATCTTCCGTGAATGTCACGTTGAAGACCCTAAGCAGATATATTAGCATATGCAAATTGTTGTGTATAGATGAGAAGAACGTACATGGCATGCCCTTCCCATCTGCCTAGACATCGTCCAGTGAGAGTATCCATAACCCAATCGCCCTTCACAAATTCACACAACTCTCCTCCAATCTCACGTATCCTCACTAATAGACAAGAGGTGATTTCGTCTACGAGAAGCTGCCATAACTGAGTGATAGATGCTATGAATAGGGTGGCGTGAGGCAGGTGGGCGAAAAGTGATGACGGTGAAGTAAAGGTGAAGCGCATGGTATGCCTGAGAACGACACGATCAGACAAATAGTCCAAGTTTTGCGATGAAAAACTAACCTCTCGTCAGTCCGAAGCAAACACTGACCGCCAACGCGTATGGCGTTATTGCCTTGCAGTAGAGAAACCAGTTGCTCGCCGCTTTCACCTGCTGTCTGAAAATACGATTTGGTCGGAATTCCCGCAGCATGTAACGCTTTTGTCATCTGTTCGATTTCATGCCGTACGCGACGGCAGAATGATTGATACTGAAGCATGTCAACAATGGGCTGCAATAGCGGAGGAATAGGTTCTTGGGCCCCGGACTGTTGACGGATTACACCAACACGACCCAGCCGTCGCATCTTTGAGTGACTGTGTGCTCGGAGCAGTAGTAAGTGCAAAGCCGCGAATATAATTTCACAAGCAGCACTGTCCTCGTCCTCGTTGGTGCTGTTCTCGTGTACAGAATCACGGTCTACCTGAAAGAACACGTTTAGCAAGGAACGGATGCACGATCAAGGAATAGTGCTCACAAGCTCTAAACGTAATTCTGTCTCTTGAGCAGCCTCAATCGCGATTAGTCTTTCTGAGACCCTGGCGGAAGCTGTTGGAAGGTTGCTGGCCTCTTTGATGAGTAATGAGAATATCTCCTGTTGAACAACTTCGGATTGGGCCGCCCTCAAAGACTCTTCAATAACGTCGTCGTTCACGAGCTTTATGTGATTGGAAGCAGTGCGCTTGATACCGCCCGTGCTCTCCAGAATAGACACTTGTAGGACAATATGTTGCCGCAAGGGGAACTCGAGGGGTGCACTGTTTGACTCCAAGGTAGGTATTCGGGCTATCGCTCTCCGTTTGAATATAGCAGGTGCTATTCGGACGTTGTAGTAATGGGCCACAGGAATGAAAACTGTGATATGAACCTACATTCTTCAAGACCGTAAGATATCAAAAAGTCCTTGGACGTCTTGTCTGCACCTTTCCCGGTTGCAGAGCCGGGGGGTAATGGGGCGGGAATGAGACTCCAATTGTTTCTCCTCATTTTCAAAGCATCGACCCAGTACCGCTCACTCCTAGTGCGGCCTCGCTCCATATTGTCCGCTGCCGTCTTGAATAGGTTGCTAGCTTTCCGCAGAGCCAGGTCCTTGCTTCCAATAACAAGTTGCGCATTGAATGCCTGTACGGATTGTATAGGAGGAGGTTTTGAAACAATAGTGGCGGTCAATGAACCGGGTGGAAGGTTATTCGGTGGGGGCGGTGGAGGCTGTGATGATTGAGTCAGGATCTGCGACGCAGAGCCAGTCGACTGTAGGAGCAAGCTCAGTAGGTCCCTCGCCTGCGACATTTCACCAAGTGCGATACTATCTAATTGAGCTCGTATGAGCTACACAGTGGATGCTGATAACTTACTGTAGTTGGGGTATTATTTCCATGCGCATTCTGAAGAGCTCCTCAGGAGACATTGTTTGAGCAGCAGCAGTATCTTCCTTTTCATTATCTGCATCCACATCGTCCCCCTCAGAGGAGGGAATACGACTGTTCTCTATACCCTTTTCAAAAAAATCATGTCCTCTCTCGAGGAAGATACGATGGAGGTTTTTTCCGATCTTCGCAGTCAGATCACCCCGTCTACAGATGCTTCCAGTCTACACGTTACTGTCGCAGATAAACGAACCTACTCTTCAAAAATCTGCTGTCCTTCGGGGGTGATGTCGTACAGTACCGGGATTGGATTTCCGTTGTCGTCCCTATACGGCTTCTCCAACGATAACTTGAGCTTCTTCCAGCCGGGTTCTTCCATGGCCAACGACTAGGGTGAGCGGTACAGAGTGTGAGAAGCGATATGGGCTTGGCCTTGAGCTGCAGTACTTTGGTGGTGTGAACGAAGAGCTTATAGAAGAGTAATAAGACTTGCAGAACAGAGAGACTCAGACAAGACGCGACCTGGTCCACCGGGCGTCGCGACAGCTCACGTGCAGATGACGTAAGCTCTGTGTCAGCATCCCATAAATGGGCGCCTAGATTGAAGGAGTGGGAGAGGCAGCTGCTGCGATTCGCTGAGGAAAGTGACTTGGTCAAGAACTGCTCTCGGACTCGTCTGTCGCCCCCACCACCGTTTCCCCCCTTCACAGGGATACACGGTGTCCCTCCAGAATCTCTACGATGACAAAGTTCTCTGGTGTGTCTACCCCAGACAGCGCAAGCTCTCCAGGACCGTCCATGCTCAGGAGAAAGGCTGATGAGGATCTGTCCTCTAACCGGACCGCAAAGAAACCGAGGACCAGAGTCAGGTAGGTCCCCTCAGTGTTGCGGTCAAGCACATCATTCATCTCGCACGATATCTTTAGCTACTCTTGCGGAGAATGTCACCGCCGCAAACAAAAGGTTCGCATATATTTTGCTTGGGAAATTGCATTCTCACTTTGCTTTACCCCTCCAGTGCGACCGACAAATACCATGTTCACATGTGAGCTCGCACGTTCGATCTCGTTGAAAATTCATATTCATGCTCTGTCAAGTGCGTTGCTCGCAAAGTTCCTGAATTATGCAAAGCCTACACCCCGGGCAAAACGGACCAAGACATCCATCTTCGCTTGTCAAGGCTGGAGCGCATTATTGAATCCGCGCTACCGCAGTATTGGACATCGTCGACGCTCAATAACTTATCTGACTCTCACAGTCATCGCAATGGCAGCCCTAGCGCGGAGGACGACAACGGCGACGACGAGGACACCACAGGGGGTTTCTTCGAGACCGGCAAGTGGTACGGAAGCACCGCGTCCGGCGTCATCTCTGCGCCCGTGGTATTGCAGAAGGTACGTCATGGTATGTTAGTATTCGTAACAATCAGGAAGAAGACGTCTGTTTTTAGCTGCAACATGTGGTCGATGCCAATCACGATGTCAAACCGTCACCACAACTCCTCAACGGGGATCAATTACAAAACACAGTCGATTCTAAGAGGGACCTTACTGTCATTGAACCCTCCCCTGCAGATAAACTTAAACATCTCGTACAAGACTGCGGTGTACCTCCTCACAAGTTACCCGAGCTCTTACAAGAACTCCCGCCTCGTAACTTATCCGATAAACTGATAGACTACTACTTCAGTGCCATGTATGTTCCTTCGTTCAACTCAGTCCCACTTACTCACACAAGTCCTTCAGAAATTGGACACGATACCCCATATCAGAAAGAGATTTCAGAGCCGCGTATGCCACAACGCAGGCTGACGTTACAGTTCTGGACGCCAATGACATCCGGTTTTTGCCGCTGTTCTTCGTAGTATTGGCCATCGCTGTCAGGATGGCCCCGGATCACATCATTGGCGATAACCATACACGTAGACTAACATCTTCTCGGTATTATTGGGCATGTGAGTTCTTTGTTCACACAATAAGCAATGAGATGCACAAGTGACCGAGGCTACCTAGCTCGAAGGTCGCTTCTAATAGCAGCGGCGATACAGCCTGATTGTCTTGAAATGGTGCAAACTAGGCTTTTGGTAAGAGAGACCATTAGATCTACCGGAATGAATACATATTGACCAAACTTTCACAGAGCGCCCGTTTTCTCATTCTTGACCGCAAGATCACTGAGTGCTGGAGTCAGCTTGGTGCGGCTGTTCGAACTGCTCAGGCATTGGGACTGCATAGAGACAACCCTGCTCCGGTAAGGCACATAGACTGACCATATTACCTGACTCCATTCAACGTCGTATTGCAGCGCATATCTCCCGCTCAGGCCGAATATCGTCGCCGAATATGGTAAATAGTTTCTCTCTGGTTTGACTGCCTTCGATTGACAAGCTGCAGGTCATATCTTTACCACTCGGATCGTGCATACGCCTTGGTCTTGGGCCGACCCTGCGCAATCAACGACGAATATACTTCCGCGAGGCCGCCCTCAAACGTAGAGTTTGACGAATCCGGACAATTGGGTAACCCTCTCCCGCTGACCACGCCGACGAAGATGACCTACATTGTCCTTCGCCATGCACTCGCCGCTATTATGGGTAGGATTGTACATCACTTCCAGAGAGTTAACACCCATAGCCATTACTCTGACGTGCTCGCATTGGACGACGAATTGCTCAGATTCGTACAATCGTTGCCTCCCCATTACTCCATGGACCCGGATAGATCCTTGGATCAGACTTTCCCGTATATTCCAGCCCACCGGTTCCTCCTGGTGACGGAAGTCCTCTACGTGCGATGCACGCTACATCGCCCATACCTTCTGCGTCGTTTGGACACTGATCGATATCTGCGGTCACGAAATGCATGCTTCGAATGTGCACTAACTGATTTCCGCATTCGTCGCGAGTCAGCATTAACCGGGGCTAAGGATGTACGAGATCCCACAGCAAGCGCATATCGTGAATTCGGTATGGCTATGATCGCAGGCATTTATCTCGTTCTCTATCCTACTGGGAAAGATGTTGAGGACATGAAGGAGATTGTCGATACCTTTGTCAATGAACGCCTGACCCTGCCGGAGGTGGACGAAGTTACCCGACGAGAAGTCAAGGTAATAGAGTTCCTTAGAAATAAGTTTTTCCAGGTTTCTTCCGAGCACAAGAACAACGCATCGGGCCCCAACATCCCATCGGAGAGGCCTCACCCCGACGCTCAATTGCTCCTTGGGTTGCACAAGGGCTCACCGCGGACATCCGTTAACACACCGCAATCGAATGGTTCACCAATGACACACGGGCCACCTTCATCCATCGCCCCTCACAGTAATTCCACCGACTTTCCGCAACCGCTGCATTCCCTATCGCCTGTGCAACAGCTGCAAGCCGAGAGCAACACGCTATCGAGCAGTGGTAGCCCAATGGCGGAGGACGAAACTTCGGCGCAGTCGCTTTTGGACCAATGGTGTAACGTACTGAGCGGTGGCCCTGCAATGGATGGCATCCCCAGTGCTGGCCTTCCCTGGGCGACACCTGGTATCTCGGACATGTCGGGGTGGTTCAATGCCGGCCTGTCGCCTATGGTTGGTGACGGCTTGAACCCCGTGGGCGACGGCGCGGAAAGTCAGGACTGGAGCTATTGGGAGAACTTGGTTAATCAGATTCGGAGTGGGCCTGTGGCTTGATGTGAGATGAGTTGTTCGAGGTTTACATTTGTGTCGTACTGCTTTCGCTATCTATGACTTGTTTTCGTTAGACTGCTTTCTCTGTACATATATATTTGTGTCTATCTGCGACATGGACGTGTGTGTATGATATTCGAATTCTTGGTACCTTGCAAGTTTAGTCTTGAAGGTATGTCGTCATTGAGCAGAATACTAGTACTCCACTGTGACCATAGTGGGATTTCCGTTTACCTTGCGTTTCCTGGATCTTTTCCCTCCTTGATCCTGGCAAGATATTCTACACTCATAGGTTCATCGACGACGTTCCTCTTTCAAGGCTGGTGAGTGAGGATTTGAGTTCCGATGCGAGCCTATATCAACTCTCTCCTGAGAGCTATCACGATTGACACGGGGACAGTGTCGGTTTCGCTGCAACGTTCCATGCTACTGCGTCGTCCACGTCATTAACTCGGGTCATGTCGAAACGCCTGCGAGTTGAGGTAGCCTTGAGCACTTCCGTACAGGATACCTCTACGAAGAAGCCCCGCCTTCCGACAGCGAGCAACACCTCAAATGCAATAGATACCAGCTCTTGTGCCCCGCACACAAGCACCGGCAAATCGGACATCGTTAAAATTATGTCCTGGAACGTTGAAACCCCCGTTCCCTTTCTCGACCTACCCCTAACAAGCGTTGGACGTTCGACGGTACAAACAACTCGCAACCCTCACCACCTTCATAACCTCTTGTCCCGTCATGGATTTCCAGACTTCTTGTGTTTGCAGGAAGTCAGGGCTCGTCGCACCGACCACGACTGGATTGCATCTCTAACACGCGTTGTGAACGGACCGGACGGTCCAAAATACAAAGCATACACTTCACTCAACCGCTCCACCCGTGGACAGCGACATTTTGGCGTCGTCACCTTCGTGAAAGATCCCAGCATGATCAGCGTAGCACGGGAGGTTGACTGGGATGTAGAAGGCCGAATCGTCATTCTAGAGATGAAGAGCGGATGGGCGTTGGTCAATGTATATGCTCTCAATGGGAGCGAGTATCCTTGGAGAGATCCTCAGGGGAAGAGCTTACCCAAGACGCGTAATGAGCGCAAACGCGAATTTAATCGGCTGCTGCTGATTGAATGTCAGAGGATGCAAGCGAGGGGATTGCGATTGGTTTTAATTGGGGACTTCAATATATCCTTGACTACAAGGGACTGTTATCCCCGGCTGCGCACGGAAGAACCGCACGCGAAGGCTCGCAAGGAGTTCAACGAGGTTTTCATACCGAGAGCAAAGGTGTCGGACATCTTCCGAATGATACACGGGGAGAAGCGTAGTTTCAGTTGGTTTGCGAAGGGAAAGCCTCAAGGACAGGATGGCGCGAGGGTTGACTATGCATTAGTGGAAACTACTCTGAGGGACCATGTGGTCGATAGTCAGTACCTCGAGAACCCAGAAGAACGCGCGCACAGCGATCATGCACCTCTACTTCTGACGTTGCGGAATATGGGCGGACCATTAGCAACGAGAGGAACGACGGAAGTTCACGTCAAAGAAGACCCCACGTCGTAACCACTCACCCAATATATAGACATGTGAATTTGGGAGATTAGCTATTACGGCGGTGAGTCAAAAGATAATTGATCCATTACAACAAGGCCAACGATACAACCGTGACAGACGACAAGAATAGAATCAACGAAGACGGATTTTTATCCGACCGCACGCCATTGCTCATCATGCGGTTATTGGTCGAGGCCGGCGGACACTGACATTGGGTTCCGGGGGCAGCCGATGCGACTGACATCGGGACAGCAGAAGATGAGGAATGCGACTTCTTCTTCGGGGGGAGGCCGGGCGTGGGTGTACTGGCGACGCTGGCGATAGTGGAAGTCCCGCTCTGCGCAACCTTTTCAACGGTGGGGTTTGGGCCTTTGGTTGAGGACGTCACCGGCGATGACCCCGCACTTGTCGTCTCGAGTGGTTGTGCGATCGTCGATGGTGTCTGAGCAGGTGTCAAGGAGGCATCGTATGCAGTTATTGAAGTAGAGGACGCGGATGGAGATTCCGAAGTCACAGTTTCGTATGACTGGTATGAAACCTGAGACGGTGTCGGTACATTGGCAGCTTTATCTTCAGCCATCCGTGTAGAACTACCAGAGTGTCCAGTTGTCTCGTTTGCTTCTTGATCTTCCTCGTCATCGGGTTCATCGCGTAAGACCTCGGGATCACTGTCGCTGTAGTGGTCATCGTCCTCGCCGTGGTCATGATCATATGTATCCTCAGATGTATCGAACCTATAGTGGTCGCGCGGTTCCCGTTTGCAAATGCTAGAGTCGCCAGTGAAAGTATCTGGTGAGTCAGAAGTCACATCGCTCCCTCCGTCGTAGTCGTCATCTGCATCGTCCACAGTTGAAAGATGGCCTACCCCCCAAGGAATATAGTCACCAGTGGGCTGCAGCGAATACTCTGGGGGTGAACTTTCCCCATTCGGAGAGGCAATCTGCGTGTGTATATAGCGTGGCGAGGACATGTAATGTTGCGCAACGTACCGTAAACCTTGTAGTCCACTTTGACTCGGTGATATCATCGTTGTTCGTGAACTAACCAGAAAATGCGTAAGAAATGTAAGATCTGTGAAAGGTATTCGAACAAACGTACTTGATAGAAGTATATAGCTGAGTTGGGGCTGACATCGGGGCATAGCCACGAAAACGGTGTGAGAGCAGGGTCTGTTCCATCCAAAAATGAAGCGACGTTCGAGACGAGGGTCATGTCCGTGTTAGAGCCAGACATGAGATCTGCAATAGTAGGTTACAGTATAGGGTGATAAGGCATTTGCGTTGACAGCCATAATTGTCGGACGTACTGATTGTAACATTGGTCCAAATCCCATCGGTATCAGGTATCCAGGCAATGGTGCAATTCTCGCCAGAGTTATACGAATCACCAGGACTGGGTTCTGTCGGAGTAAAGAAAGCAGATGAAGATCGAGCCAACAAGAGAGCAAAGACTAAAGAAGGAACAGTCATAATGTCGTGCTAGCGACGTTGTGCAGAATCTCAGATGAATGGATGATGTGCACAGCACTTGGGTACCAGACCAGATGTGTAGTAGAAGGACGGTAAGAATACTGAGGCTTTCATGTTGGGCTCCCTTTTAAACGTCGCATCGAAGGTGGCTGGCAGGGGCTACTCACAATATTTCGCAGCCTGAGGTCAGCCTCGTCTCAAGAACTACACGCAATTCCCTTATTCGGCGCATTTCACGCGATCGATCATTCGCGCCTTACGCGGTGACGACCAAAGGGCGTCGCAGCCGCCGTCGCTCAACCGTGACCGAGCCCAAACCGAGCCTCAACAGTAAACGCTTCTATAGTGGTCTCTGAGCGCCCTGTAGGCTCTCTAGCTAACCCTCACTCACTTCTGCTGTAGAACCCGCGAATTGTGTTTGAGTGTAATCTACGCAGCTCTTGTGTAATAGCAAACCGCCGCGTTCATAGCAATACTCTCCTCTGGTAATCTTCGCCTATGCAGGCTATCAACCGCTTCCTCTATGGACCGACTCCGGAAGAGAAGATTCGAGCCTGGCAGGCGAAGTTACGGGCAGAACAAAGAGTACTGGATAGGGAGATGAGGCAGGTCCGGATCTATTAACGAGTTCGCTAGCCAGAAGCTTATACTCATGTGGTAGCTTGACTCAGCCACCAACAAAGCCCGACAATCAGTGAAACAGCTGGCGACGAAGGGCGACGTCAAGTCCGCCAGGATATTGGCCAGGGAGGTCGTCAGGAGTAACAAGCAGAAAGACCGTCTTTCCGTGAGCAAGGCAAGACTGGGTTCGATCAGTAACCAGCTGCAGCAACAACTCGGTGCGTCCCTGCCAGTCGTCCTCTCGTGAACAATCTGATTGAACGCCAATCTTTTAGCTATGTCTAAAGTGACTGGCTCGCTACAGAAATCTACTGAGATCATGAAGCTGTCAAATTCGTTGATCAGGCTTCCTCAGATAAGTCAGACAATGAGGGACATGAGCATGGAAATGACAAAGGTTCGTACCCAATGGCCATGCATTTTCCTTCATGCAATTGCTGAACGCGCTCGATAGGCCGGAATATTGGAAGAGATGATGGATGATACCCTTGCCATGGAGGAAGATGAAGAGCTGGAGGAGGAGGCTGATGCTGAGGTGGACAAGGTCCTCTTTGATCTGACGAACGGAAAATTGGGCCAAGCTGGCACCGTACAGACAGAGTTACCTGTACGTATCTCATTCTATGTGGCTTGCTACTCACTGACCGACCTGATTTTAGACTGCGGAGGAACAGATGGAAGATGAAGAGACGGAGCGTGCCATGGAGCAGTATCGACAGCAGCTGAATGGCCTGCTAAGTGGATGATACGATGACTGGAACAGGTTTCATTATTTCTTTTCTTCCTTGTAAATTACTGTCTTTGAGTATTGAGACATCTTGCTACAGCTTTCTATATCTTATGGTACACGATATGTCATCTTAGTCTAGGAGTGGGTTGACATCGAGAGCGATGAATTTGGTAAACAGTACAAGATTGAAAATAACATACGTATCTTCGCTTCTTTCATACGATAATCTCGATATACAAACTGCGACGCTATACTAACAGTTCAACGGAGGTGGTTGTCGGTCGACGTTGATTACAGGACTTGCCATGTTTGTCGCCAAGAGGATGCTTCGGAGCGTTTCGGACTTTGGTGATCGGACGGTAAGGGCACGGAGGCGGTGGCACGTGGATGTACATCATCGTTGACCGGAATCGCTTCTCAAACTTCTGCTCTCTATCCTTTCCTCTTGGACGTGTACGAAAAAAATGTTGGCCTCCAGAAACTTGACTGGCTTTGCGCGGGGCGCAGTGAAGAACACTCAGGTATGCTCTTATACCATCATTTGGCGAGTTCATTGTCGCGTTGACATTGCGTCAATAGTCAATACGTCGTTATGCTTCAGCCGCGCCAACGGCTGCTTTTGCTGGCAAGAAAGGAGCCAACGTGAGTTGTATACTTGCACCCTCGCAAAGGGGGAACTCAATGCCATCTGTTAGGGCAAATACACTGTGACTCTCATTCCTGGTGACGGTGAGTAGAACGTCAAAAGGAGCAGTCGTTGCAAGTGCTCATCGCAACTTAGGTATTGGCCCGGAAATCAGCGAGTCTGTGAAGAACATCTACTCTGCTGCCAACGTAGGTGAACGCGACCTTACACTACATTCTCTGTCTGACGACGCCCCTCTAATTCAGGTTCCTATCGAATGGGAGGAAGTCAGTGTCACTCCTATTCTCAAAGGCGGCAAGACCGTTATTCCCGATGCTGCTATCAACTCTGTGAGGAAGAATACTGTCGCTTTGAAGGGTACGTCAACACAGCAGTATGGGCGAGAGATTCGGTTAACAAATTCTTTTTATAGGACCACTTGCTACCCCCAGTAAGTTCAATCGTCCTTCTCAGAATTCTTGATTTCATTGAACCTTTGTAGTTGGAAAGGGTCACGTTTCTCTCAACCTTACACTCCGTAGGACCTTTAACCTGTTTGCCAACGTTCGACCTTGTGTCTCCGTCAAGGGCTACAAGACCGCATACGACGATGTTAACACTGTCCTCATTCGGGAGAACACTGAGGGAGAGTACTCAGGTATTGAGCACGAGGTGTGTGTTCGTGCTGTATTTATAGTGATTTGCCCACTAATGCTGCAGTAGATTGTCGATGGTGTCGTGCAGTCCATCAAGTTGATTACTTGGGACGCGTCTGAACGCGTGGCACGTTATGCCTTCCATTACGCGCAAGCCCATGGACGTAGTCGTGTAACTGCGGTGCACAAGGCCAACATCATGTGAGGTTTTACATCCTTTTGACCTTGGATGCTCGTCTAACTTGCTTCAGGAAAATGTCTGATGGTATGTTCTTGTCGGCTTGCCGTCAAGTCGCCAAGGACTTCCCCGACATCCAATATGACGAGGACTTATTGGACCGAGTTTGCCTTCAGGTCTGTTGTATTGTGCCTAGTCTTGTATCTTGTTGCTCAATGCTTTCGCTGTAGATTGTCCAAAACCCGAAGCCTTACTCCGAGCGGGTGATGGTCATGCCTAATTTGTATGGTGATATCTTGTCCGACATGTGCGCCGGCCTCATTGGAGGACTCGGTCTCACTCCCTCCGGAAACATTGGTCGCGTACGTAGTTAATGACCGCTTCCTTCCTCTGATGTTTGACATTTGCTTTGAAGGATGCCTCCATCTTCGAGGCTGTTCACGGTTCAGCTCCTGATATTGCCGGTGAGTCCCTCCTGATGCACGTGTCTGTGTCACAATCTAACTGGGGCATGTAGGAAAGGGATTGGCTAACCCCACTGCCTTGCTGCTCTCTTCACTGATGATGTTGAGGTCAGTATCCGGACCTTTTATTGATGCGACCTCATTTCTGAAATTTTACGGCACTGCAGACACATGAACTTGAACGATTATGCGGAGAAGATTGAGAAGGCTGCTCTCACTGTACGTCGACTGGTTGACTCTCTCTTATGTTGGCACTAATTAACGGCGCGCAGACCATTGCGGAGGGCAAGACCATCACCGGTGATCTTGGCGGCAAGGCATCAACCAAGGAGTACACTGCTGCCATCATCGACAAGCTGGGACGCGTTTAAGAATAGGGAGGAGCGCTGGTAGGAAGCATGTAGATTTGTGCTCGGACTCGTAGAACATTCCTTCTTCCCGTTGAGTACTCAGCTGACCTAATGAGCCTGTCTGCTAGACCGCATAGAGGCATGTACTAAGGTACGACAATGTTGGACAGACAATAGTAATCCGACTGTGAGATGGCATGAGGCGAAAGAGATCATGACCGCCCTTGATGTGACTGTCGGAGCCAGGCTGTGTGAGCGTTGCCAACTGTCGCGTGGCGCCTCAAGTTTTGTAGGGGTGACGTTTTAGCACTACAAAGTTTGTAAGCGTGGGAGTTCCAACGACTACGCAATTGCCGACATATATATAAAATGGATCTGCCCGTGTCTCCTCTCTCCTGCTCGCGACGATAAGCAAACCCCTTCCACGCCTACCGAGGCAACCACTCCCATAAACCCCCACTCGCCCTACAGGGCAAAGCCTTCTACTTTACACACTCCTCCCAACTTTCCGGTGCGTATGCCCGTCATAGACAACGCTTTGTAGCTCATTGGTCGCGTCGCGTAGTCATCGTAACACCAACCCCAGAAACAGTCAAATCTCAAAAACATTCGGATAATCAACTAAAACAACACACTGTAACACAAGCATCACCATTACGAACGATATGACCGACGAAGTCAAGCCCCAGACCCAGCCCAATCCCCCGAAACCTCAGCAGGACAAGAAGGACGACAAGAAACCCGCTTCTAACGGTCCTGCTGGTGGTAATAGGAACAATAACCAGCGAAGGAACACCTCCAGGTCGGTTAGCACTGGAAATGCCGGTGGTCCCAGACCGGTTTCTCGCGGAAGTAACAAGAAAGGACCGACGAATGCTACCCCTAATGAGTCTGGTTCGGACTCCACCGCTGCTGCTAAGAAGACAAACAGCAACGAGGGCAGGAGAAACGACCAGAACCAGAAAAGACAGAATTCCACTGGTGGCAGCAATCGCGCGGGTGGTAACCGTAAGACTTCCCAATCCCAAGGCAACCGTCAGGGGGGTAGAGATAATAACGCAAGAGGCGGAAATAAACCTGCCTCTGCGTCGCCTGGTCCTGGTGCATCTAACGAAGGCAGCGACGCCCTGTCTTCGCTTCAGCGCGTTATTGCCGATTTGAAGACGACCTCACCCCCTACCCAGTCCAGCGCACCTGGCCTTACGGCCTCCATCTCTATGCCGTCCTCTCAAGGATCTTCCTTGCCCGCCAATGCGCCCGTCTTCCAACCTGGTGCGGCTGCATATCCGGGTATGACCGGCAACGAGGCCCCGAGACACCGTAAAGCTGCTTCGCTTGGTGCTGGCGCTGTTCCTAGCCCGCTGAACTCGTATTCTCCCAACCTCGGTTCAATGATGGAAGATGCCGAAGAAGGAATGGGTAACGCGTCAGTCGAGGAAGGCGAAATCCGCGAGAATGCATTCCCGCCTGCTGGTCATCAACGTCGATCCCTCTCACAAAGCTTCACTGCCCCTCGGTTTGCTGCTCTTGCTGCTCAACAGGAGCAGCAAGATTCCGTCGGACCCCATGGTCGTCCTCAGCTTGCACCGAACTTTGTTTTCGGTGGCAGGAGACGTCCCAGTGCCTCCATGCCTTTAGGTCCTCCAATTAACGAGGAAGATCTGGGCTTCCAATTTCCCCAGCAACAGAACCAGTCCAACTTCGGGTTGGACAATTCTGACCCCGCTTCCCGTAAAGACAATGGCGAGATCACAGGAATCATGGCTGAGCAGGTCTGTTTCATGTCGGTATATGCGCCGTGATAAGTCATTGAAGTGTTGTTTCTTCTTCGTCAGATCGCTCTTCAGAGCCAGATAGAAGCGCTACAACAACAGCAGCAAGCTTTGTACCAGCAACAACTGGCTTCTAATCAGGTACTCTCATTCCAGACTCCAGGCCTTGCTCCTGTTCGTGGAGGAGGTCACCGCCGCGTTCACAGCACACTGCCTCTTGGCGTCGGTGTAAACCCGTTTGCAGGACCCCAATCCGCCATGGGTCAGTTCGGCCAGGGCGGGCTCGGCATGGGTCTTGGTTCTCAGCCCCAAGGTGTTCCCCGTGGCCATGGTCGCCGTCACAGCGTCAATGTCCTGAATAAGGTTTCTGGACAGCCTTCCTTGGACTCATTGTTCGGTCAGGATGGGTTCGACGACGGTTTCGCTCCTCCTGCTAATTTAAGCGGCAATGGACACAACCGCTCCGACTCTAGCTGGAGAATCAGTGAGTGATTACAGTTTTGAATGTATGCTTTTGCATGGCTAATGGGTCTTCGTTAGATGGTGGTGTCGGTTCGATGCAGGCAGGCGGTAACTTTGCCGCTGACCTCGCGCAGGCTCAAGCTCAATTGCAGAGCCTACAACAATTCCGCGCGGCTGCCGGCGGTCATCACCAGAAGATGCCTTCATTCAGCTTCCCGAACATGCTTCCTAACATGATGGCTGCGAATATGATGGGTCTCGGGCTTGGTGGTATCAACCTACTCCAACAGCAACAGCAACAGTTCCAGTCTCAACTTCAACAGCAGTCTAATCAACCCCAGCGCAAGTCGCTGTTCGCTCCTTATCTTCCACAGGCCTCCTTGCCCCCTCTCCTTGCTGCTGGCAAGCTTGTCGTGGGCATCCTGCGGGTCAATAAGCGTAACCGGTCGGACGCATATGTGGCTACTGAAGTCCTGGATGCAGATATCTACATTTGTGGATCTAAGGATCGTAACAGGGCCCTTGAGGGCGACATTGTTGCCGTTGAACTTCTGGACGTCGATGAGGTATGGGGAACTAAGAAAGAGAAGGAGGAGAAGAAGAGGAAGAAGGAAGAGAACTCGGCTTACGATCTTAAGGGTGCGGCAGGACGTAAGAACGACAAGAAGAAGGACGATGTTGAAGTCGAAGGTCAAGGATTGATGCTTTTCGAAGACGAAGAGTAAGTGAACATCCTTCCTCGCTCTAACCTTTCTGACCTTCTCTCGTGCGTAGAGTGACAGATGAAGTGAAGCCACAGTTTGCGGGTCACGTTGTTGCGGTTGTCGAGCGTATGCCAGGACAGCTGTTCTCGGGCACTCTCGGATTGCTCCGTCCTTCTTCCGCCGCTACCAAAGAGAAACAGGAAGCCGAACGTCGGGAGCGCGAAGGTGATAAGGGTGATGAGCCTCGTCGCCCCATTGAGCGCCCCAAGATTGTATGGTTCAAGCCTACTGACAAGCGTGTTCCGTTGATTGCTATTCCAACGGAACAAGCTCCTCCTGACTTTGTCCAGAACCCTGATGCATATGCCAACAAACTCTTCGTTGCTTGCATCAAACGTCACGTAAGTGCAACCGTGTCTTGATAGGTGTTCTCGTCTGACGAATGGATGCCTTTTAGCCTATAAGCTCTCTTCATCCGTTCGGAACCCTCGTCGAGGAGCTCGGCCCTATTGGAGATATTGAGGTCGAGACAAGTGCCCTCTTAAAGGACTGCAATTTCCCGACAGAGGATTTCACTGAGAACGTACTGAAGTGCCTGCCTCCTATCCCTTGGACGTGAGTCATTTTCACACGTGTTGATCAATCGCGACGCTTATTTTGTGACAGCATTCCTGAGCGAGAATTCGAGATACGCAAGGACCTTCGCTCCGAACGGGTCTTCACCATTGACCCCACTGATGCGAAGGACTTGGATGATGCAGTGTCGCTGAAAGTGAACGAAGACGGTACATACGACGTCGGGGTTCACATTGCCGATGTTTCATTCTTCGTCAAGCCCAATACTGCTCTTGATCGCGATGCTCGTAAACGCGCAACTAGTGTTTATCTTGTCCAACGTTCCGTCCCCATGCTGCCGCCCGCATTGAGCGAGCAACTTTGTAGCTTGCTTCCGGGGCAGGAGCGTCTTGCATTCTCGGTGATCTTCACGATGACAAAGGAAGCCAAGGTCACGAAGAAGTGGTTCGGTCGAACCATCATCAAGTGAGTGCAACTTCTCTTTTGTTCTGACTATCGTCGAAATCTGACGTGTGGGCAGATCTGCTGCCAAATTGTCGTATGAGGATGCTCAAAATGTTCTCGAGGGTAAAACCCTTGGCGATGTGCCTGTGATCCCTGAGCACAATGCCGGCGATATTGCGCATGACATCAAGGTGCTGTATGACTTGGCCAAGCAGTTGCGCACGAACCGCTACGAGGCTGGCAGTCTCAAGAGCGACCCTCTTCGTCTATCCTTCAAGTTGGATGAGAACGGTCTTCCTATCGATTGCAGCCCCTACGAACGCAACGAAGCGAATGACCTGATCGAGGAGTTCATGCTTCTGACCAACATTTCCGTGGCTCAACAGGTGGCGGTGCACTTCCCCGAGCAAGCGTTGTTGCGTCGTCACGACACTCCCATCGAGCGTCGTATGGTACGTAGACGAGCATGTGCTGTTCTATATCGAGCCAACTGACAATGACTGTGTAGAATGCTTTTGTAGACCGCGCAGAGAGGTTGGGCTACAAGATTGATATCTCCTCCACCGGTGCTCTCCAACGCTCTCTGGATGCTGTCAAAGATCCTCTGGCTCGTCGCATTCTTGACGTCCTGTTGCAAAAGGCTACTCAGCGTGCGAAGTACTTCTGCGCGGGTATGCTCGACATCGCCAAGTACGGTCATTACGCGTTGAACGTTCCTCTGTACACCCACTTCACGTCGCCTATCCGCCGCTACGCGGACATCCTTGTTCACCGTCAGCTGGACTCCATTCTTCAAGGTGGCTCCGAGCCCAAGTTCACCATGGACCGTGACGCTGTCGCCAAGGTTGCTCAGCAATGCAACATGTAAGTTCTCCGCCATCGTTTGTTGACTCACTGGTGCTGATTACTCCCTTACAGCAAGAGAGACTCGGCACAACTTGCTGAAGAGCAGTCCGCTCACCTGTTCCTTTGTGTTCTCATTCATGACCTCACTCAGCGCTACGGCCCCGTTGTTCGTCAGGCCAAGGTTGTCAATGTTCTCGATGCCGCCTTCGATGTCCTCGTTCCCGAGTTTGGCATTGAGAAGCGTGTCCATGTCGACCAGATGCCCATTGACGTACGTCCCATTCGAACCCCCTTGCTTGCTATATCTTGCTCACGCAGCTCACAGAACCACGTCTTCAACGAGCACACACACACCTTGCAGATCTACTGGTCTGATAAGGACGTGATCACCTGGCTCGCTGAGAACAGCGATGACGAGCACTTGAAGAAGGTCAGGCAGAACGCCGAGCAGCATGCAGCCAAGATGGAGGTTGCTTCTCGCTCCGTGCATGACGAGAAGGCATTGTTCGACGAAGACGACAACGACGAAGACGAGATTGTTCTCGGTCGTCCCGGGGCGCCAGACGATGATACGCAGAACTCCAAGCAAAGGCTCCTCTCCAAGAGCAAGCCTGAACCCCAATTCGAAGGCTTGAAGACGAGTGCTGCAGGACACAAGATCCAGGAAATTCGCGAGATGCAGACTGTCCCTGTAAGTTATATCATGGACATTCCATCATACATTCTAATCCCTCCTTTCAGGTCATCGTCACTGCGGATCTCACCAAGAGCCCTCCCGTCATCAAGGTCTACAGCGTCAACCCCTACGCTGCCCAGAAGTAAACATCAATAGGACCGCCCTTGTCTGTTTTTTTTTTCTTTCTCATTCTCAGCCTCAAGTCCTGGACAATCGCCAAAGTCGCTTTTAGCCTGTGCTTGGGGTGTTGCGTGTACTACTATCAACAAACGAGCGGCCACGTGTGGTCTGTCTCCCAGTCTATTTTTCTTTCTTTCCTCTCTTTCACGTCTGTTGTATGCCTTACGACTCTCGTACCAACCTTTCTTCACCAACATGTTCCACGTCTTCTTAGCGGCTCGTGTCCGTCCACTCATCATGCCCCCTGCGATGACTTGAATGTACACGTTCTATGATGTTTTCTCACGTCTTCTATTACTGCTACTGCTGTCCTGCCCCAGTCAACCTGTTTCTGATACGTCTGTTGGAGGTCCTGCATGTGTAGTTGTACCATATCTTCGTTGGAACGGTTCGTAATGGAATCGAATGCACTCTCACGTCAGGTCTCTGAATAAGGTTTGGCTCTATGCAAGGTAATTATTGTTCGGTGCCGGTGCTATGGCCTGGCCCAAGTGAAGATAGGTGAAGATCTAAGTGCTGTCGATTTACCAAGCGATAAGCATTCTGTTGTAAGTTGACAATAAGTGCTACATAGCAATGAGTCGCGCCAAGAAGAAACGTGCAGTGTTCTGAGCTCTCACCGATCGGAGGGTAATAATGTACGCATTATCTCAATTCTTTCCTACGAGACAAGGTGATGTCGGAATTCAACTTTGACACCACACATTGCCCAGATCGTAGTAAGTGCTCGAGCACTCGACGTCCGACGCCTAAAATACACCTATAAGAAATGTAAGGAGACAGTTCAACATTTGCTGACGCCGCTAAACGTACCGACCACACAATGGATGATGTCACAATAACTCTACGCAAATTATAATCCTTCTAGGAAGGCAGATAGACTTTGCGACTGCTTCTTCTCCTGTTCCTGTCTCTCGCGATTGCGCGCAAGCATATCCTGCAAGCCGCTTTTCTTTTTGGGCCGCGACTTCTGGCGGGTGGGAGTGGCAGTAGTGCTAGAACTCGCACTGGGAGTGCTCGACCGCGACTGATCCACATGCATGGTAGGGGCTGGTGAAGCGGCTTTAGATGGAACGGGTGTGGAGGATTTTAGTTTCGGTGCCGGTGTTTGGGAGGTGAGGCGAGCTGCGCGTTGTTCGGGACCCTGAGGTTTCTTGCTTAAACTGACAGCTGTCGCTTGCAAGGATGGGTCGCGAGCAGCATTCTTCCTCCTCCTCACACGAGGAAAAGCGGATGCGTTTCCTCGTTCTATCGGCGTGTCGTTCTGATAGGAACAGACCCCGCAGGTCCTCCGCAGCATACGCTTTGCGTCTTGCCCGGTGGATGTCCTTCTCTTCTTCTTGGGTGGTTCCCGAACGGTTCGTATCTCTCCCGAGCCATCCAGTAGATATGTTCCACATCTTATACAATGGGAAGCGGCGAGAATATCGCAGACTGGGTCAGGATAATGCAGGAGTCGAGCTCGTGACGCATGAAGGGCAGCAAGAGCGGGTGAGATGGCATGCAAAGCGTAAGGCAGCGCAAACTGGTACTTGACCGTAGGGAGGGAGGAGGACTGCATCATGGTCGCGGGCAGACTGGAAGCTTGATCTGAGATCCAAATCAAGTCGCGTGGGCCACGTGCACCTTCCCGAAACGGACGGCGCCTATGCTATTGTTCTCGGGACCTTGTTTTGGTTGCTCGGCCATTGTCTCGCCCTCATTGTCCTCCGCCCGAACTCCCGCAATGCCAGCTCTACCTTCGCTTGTTTGGCCAACAATAAAGCGGCCGCATCTCCAACCCTGTCCACCCACTTCTTCTCACTTCGACTCTCACCTTCACCGCCGTTGACGTCCCCAGCGGACCTTCTACTTTTCTTCTGTTCAACATGTCTAACCATCGCTCTCAAAGCTCTATGAGCCATTCGAAACGTCCCAGCATCTCCCATCCAATACCACAGGACCGCTTTGCACCCCTGTCACCGCCTCGCGCAAAGAGCCCCCGTGCAAAGAGTCCTCCGACATCTCCTCCGCGTTCCAAGGCCGTGCTCTCGACCAGCATGGCGCGCAACTGGCTCAGTCGCGCGTCGTCCTCGAGTTCAACAAGTTCTGCCCCGTATGCACCCTCGAGGCCTGTGCGCATCTCGGAGCCACAGCTTGGGGCCGCTTTCGACGCATTCGCAAGACAACGCGGTGGTGTCTTGGGTGCAGGCGCCGTTGTCGTTCGTACACCGCAGGAGGCACTGGCTGGATCCAATGTCTCAGTGTATGAATCAGAGCCGTCCAAAAGTCCTGAGCCGCAACAAGCTCTCAGTCGGGATCTGCAGGAACGCCCTATGTCTCCAATGAGTCCCCCGCTACCCCCGATCCCCGACTGCGATGATGTTGATGAATTAGAGACGGGAGATGCGATCAAGGAAGAAGAGGAAGAACTTGAAGAGGCAGGAGATAATACGCCGTCACGTCCCGACACACCCCTGCAACAGCTGTATGCTTCAGGAATGGCTCCAAGGCAAAGCGAGTTGCCCGCCGCACATTTGGCGGACAACATTCGGCCTGCCTTGAAAAACTTCTCGCCTCCGATTTCCGACTACTTCCCCCCTGTTCCCCCGCTCCCATCTAATGTCTCCACATCACCCCCTCAAATGCCTTTCGAAGCAATCCTGCTTTCACCGGTGCCGACTGGCGCAATTGACCCGAGCAAGATCATTGTCACGCTTGAGACATGCACGATGACCTACAGAACAACACTGCAGACATTGACTTCACGTCCCTCATTCCTTGCGACATATCTGAAGTCGCTGCTTCCCTCCGGGGAACAAGACGATGATCGGGTGTCCGTGAATTCCGATGCAGATAGTACTTTCAACTCTATCTTTCATCACCATCTTGCATCGTCAGGCTTGCTTGCCCCAACCTCGACCAATCTACATGTATTCCTCGACAGACCTAGTGCTCCGTAAGTCACAAGTCCTATAATTTATATTCTGTTTCTGACGTTTTGTTACTCAGATACGCACATATCCTAACTTACCTTCGTTCGCCTCCATCCTCGCCTGAACATCCCGCTTCCCTCCCTCGCGCTGTTCAGCTTTCTTCCTCGTCTAGCTCCCGTCTTGACGCCCTCCTTGAGCTACGCGACGAAGCACTATACTTGGATCTTGAAGAATTGTACAAGCTCTGCACAGACGAGATACGTCTTCGCCATGAAGAGCGAAGACGGTCCAACCTCCTCGGGCTTCACAGCCGAGGAATGAGCAGTGGTAGCATAATCAGTTCAAGAAGCCTTGGAACCCTGCGTGAGCAAGTTGAACGCGAACGCGAGATTGAGAATCACCGTGTGGAGGCGAATAGAAAATCCAAGGATTCTGGGCTTGGATCTGGGAGTCCCAGATCTGCAAAGGTTAAGAGTCCAAGCCCACGGTTGAGTGAACACGATGCGTGGCACTCCTCGCCGCCTGCTGTCGGTGGTAGCAACCCAGGGTTGCAACAAAGGATGATGATGAAAGGAAGGGGACGGAGCGAGACGAGAAAGGAAAGCAGTATTTCATCTGGACGGACGGTGCCTGTTGGCAACTGGATATGAATCCATGACCCCTCTCGCCGGACGTTTGGGTAGGAAATTTTGTCAAGTTGAAGTTAATGACCCGTTACGACCTGTGTTATCCACATTTGCACTCCCCTCATTTCTTGCTTATCTGTACTGTAAAATCTTGTGTAGCTATAGCCACACGAACCGTAGAGTATGTGGTTTCTTCGTAATTCTTGTACAACCATCGTCGTTCGTTCCCACAATTTTATACCTGATGATTTGTTCATGAGACTCTTCAGTCACCCTCAGTGATAGCTACAGTGTCTAATCGAGTCACTGTCTCGGTGCCCACAGATCGTACAATTCCTTGTCTGCAGGGTCAAAGCAAGTAATCATGGCAGGATCGGACCGTATCGTTATCTTGCGAGTGGATGTGCCAATGTCTACAGCATTCAAATTGTGGAGGAAAGTAGATGTCTGCAGCGGATTGGCACGGAACGCAATTTGTTGGTTTGCATCAAAGATACGACTTGTACTGGAAAGAGTGGATGCAGAGGGAGATAGCTGGCCCGGAAAAGGAGTAGACTAGCAGGTCGTTCCGGTCAAAGGGCAAAAAGACAGAAAGCGGAGAGGATGCTCACTCCGTTGCCCCTGCGATTGCGGAGGTTCTGGTCGGGCGTAGTTGGATCGTCTGGTCCTAAGTCAATTCAGTCTCGTTCAATTTATCCCTTGACTTTCACCTACTCGGAGAATGTGGTGGCGAGACCGGAGGTGTTGTCAGTCGAGTCCCGTCAGTCATCGTGAACGGAGGCAAAGCTGCTACCAGCCGTGACAGTGACCGACGCGACACCAAGATCACGCCGCAGTTTTGAACTTTAGCAGACAGATCTTGTTTCCCGATATAGGAATTTATCACGTGCAGGTTCAACTTCCGTCGGCCTTTCCGGCTCCCCCGGTCTGGGATTTATTCTGGGTATTTGTTTTCTGATTAATTCGTCTGCACATGTCACACCTTGCCTTTGGCCTCGTAACATGAACCGTGCGCAGATGATTCTCCTCCTTCGTTTAACTTTCACCCATCATCTTCCCCCCTAGGCCACGGCCCCCTCGACATTCTCATCAACCACCGCGCCATGGGAACGTAAGTATTTTGTGTGCCTTCTTCCCTGACACTGCCGCTCCCTCCCGCCGTGCCCCGGGGCGCATTTCGGACGCGTCGTACGCGTCGCCGTCAGCTGCAACTTGGCCCGATGCGTCCTCTGGGGTGTCCTCCCGCTTGAGCACCATCACGACGACTTCGAAGATCTGGCTTGATGTCTGGTTTTCTCTCGTTTGGGCGCGGGTCTAGTACAGCTGGACTGGGGTTAACGTGTGAAGAATGCGACGATCTGCAACGCCGACGCGGCAAACTTGATCTTGATGGCGGGGGTACTAGTCCTGCTCGCGAGAGGGTGGGTATCCCACAATGACCTCCTTCACTCCCACCTGGAAGGATCACTGTAGCATTATACATTGTATTACATCTTGTGCCGACATTACTAGTCCTGGAAACAATGCATGTGTACTAGTACTGTAAATTTGTGAAGGGAACAATAGCATACAGCAGTGACAAGAAATGAATACAAATTTCTATAGTATTGAGATTGGTACTCTGAGGACTTCACGCCTGAGACTTCCAGTGGCTCAGCTTCAACTTCACGGACTTCAAGGTTCAGTGGACTTGTCACGGAGTCACAGAGCTATGTTTTTACGGGAAGAATATGTGTGTTTATATGTGAATAAAATCTCCCTATGAACGGCGAGAGACCGGTGGCAGCCGGCGAGGAAGGTACCATATATGGGTGAGCGCTTAAAATCTGTCTGCTAAAGTAACGCAACCAAGAGGTACGCCCGATTCAAATCTTGGAAACTGATGTTGCCACGCGAGCATGCAACGTGGGCCCTCAGCTGGAGTGATGTTGCCGCAATGCCGAGTGTGCCGTCCTCGGCATCTTTGATCCATCGCCGATCGGTACCGTACTAACTAGTTGACGTGGCGAAGTCGATTCGGACGCAACTTACAGTACTCGCAACTTACGGCGAGGGACATCTCTAGCAACAGCTGGGTATGCAGCTAAGGCAATACATTGATGATTAAAGTGAGCTATCTCTACTTGAATGCATTACACATGAGGAGACTACCGAGGACCACTTGTAGCAGCAGAGTCGGAGGCCGATGTTCTTGAAGCCTTGAAGTGTCGCATATTGGATGTATTGACTGGAGAAGCATGGCGTTTCTCGCCTCTGTATATAGGGCCAACTAGTGAGCTTTGAGGGTCTTTGTGTATATTGTCTGGGATCCCTATGGCCACTTCCTCCTCTTGAGAAATGGTTATTCTGGATGCGAGTGTCTTGAGTGTGGGTTCAGCAAGGGTGTTCCTCCAGTTAGGGTGTCTGTCCTGTAAATGATGAGTAAAATTGTACTTCCAATGAATCTCACCGCATCCCGAGAGTGGGCAAGCTATCGGGACATTTGTACATGGCTTTGATACTGAGACCTTGGACGCGCTGCTTACTCGGAAGCGATAGGACAGAGAGCATTCTGACGAGGCACATCCTCCGACAATCTTTACTTGACAAGTACCTTGCGAAGACCCAGTAGCCTGTCCGCAGAATCCACATGGGTAGTCCAGGGTTACCTTGAACTCTCTTCCCACATTTGTACCGCGCATTGAGTGCAGAATATGACAGCCCATATGGTCCTGCTGGCTGGCAGCTGCAACAGATCGGTGACAGATCGAGCACTCGCGCCGTACGTATTTGCCTACCGGGATAGAAATTTGAGTCGTGTAGTGACCACTAATCAGGACACCTACAACATTTGCGTTAGGAGGGACATGCATACGGCAATATAGAATAGTAACAGACCATTTGTTGCAACTGCAGCATACGGAAAGTTACCCGCTTGTACGCCATGAGAATAGACAGGTATTTCATCTGCATATGTAGCATTGTTTTGAAGTCGGTAAAAAAGCTCGGCCTCGATCTTGCATAATTCTTCGTCCGTGAAAATCCAGGTTTTCTTTCGACCCCCGTTTGATTCTATAAGACCAATGGGAATCTGTTCTTCCTGGGCAGATTTGACCTCTCCAAGACGGAACAGATGTGTAAAGGGATATGTAGTGTAGGTATTTCCGATGTCCCATGGAAAGCTTGCGCCGGCACAAGCTATACGGTCTTGATTCAAAGGAGTGGAAGGCTCGGACGGTGAGTAGTGTATTGAATGTTGGAGGCCGCGTTGAGCTGACAGTTGCGGAGCTGGCTCAGACAATATATCTGCAGGATATCAAACCATCGTCAGGCCCAAATCAAAACAACAAAGTAATTACTTACTGAGGCCAGTGCATTTCTTCATATGAAACTCGAGCTGTGTCATATTACTGGTGTTGTTACCATGGTTGATGGGCAAACCACACTTGGGGCACGTCACATAATGTGGTAGGATTCGTTCGGCCTGCCGTACTTGAGGTGTTCCTGCATTTCCGCCCTGGTAGTGGATGAACTGAGGTGTGTCCGAGTCCGGGGCTGCAAGTCGTGTGCGAGAAGACGATGGTATTGACACATTACTAGTTACAGGTTCATTTTTCCATGAAAAGAATGACATTGTGGCCTTGCGCGACACGATTGTCGCGCTCGGCCGCAAGGAAGAAGAGGGAGGAAGTGAATAACGCGTCGACTGCAGTCAAGACGCGGTTCAAGAGGTTTACGGTTGATCGAGAGGCATACGATTGGTTTCTTTCGGCAGCGGGCGGCAGGCCTAATTGGCGCATTACCAGAAATGGAGTGGCATACCATAAATGGGGGGGAGGGAGGTCGTGAGAACGGTGTCCAAGATTTGAATCGGGCGTACCTCTTGAACGCAACTATCACGCCGCGATCCGTCACGGTCACGTACCCTTGACAAGTTCTCCACCGGTTTGGAAGGGATTTGCTGCATTCGATCTTTCCTTCTATCCACCATGAATATCTTCAGAAGCTGTACGTGGTTATCTTGTACATATGATCTTTCCTTGCTAATACAGGAATCCAGTGATTGGCAAAGTCTGGCGTGAGTATCAATCTCACAAGCCCTATACAAAGGCCCCCTGACATCATTCCGATTATCCACAGACGACCCAAATACCGCGGAGGTCGTCAAGATTTCCGAAGGTCAATTGTACTTGGTTCGTTCGGGGACCGTGCGTAGTGATCGAGAATGCATGTGAGTATGCTTAAGATGTGGAAGTGTGCAATTCGAGTCGACCCAACAAGTTTGTAGTTTCAACGATGCCATGTTAACGATCCGTCGTACCACGACGGAACATAACTTCCAATTGGTGGTCACCCGGGTCTTCGAGGAAGGTGATCAAGAGTTGCTAGAAGATGAAGAAGAGAGTATGTCCTGTCTCTCCTCTGCAAGTTCAATTCCACTTATCTGCGCTCATCCTTCACGCGTCTTATAGCTGACGACGAGAGAGTCTTCCTTATCGGAGAAGAACTGGAGTTCCGGAAATCTGAAACACTCGAAGGGGAGCCCTCGTTCATCTGGCGTGACCTCGAAGGCGACGTTGATGAGTTTTACGAATTTGTCGCGAGTGGAACCAATGAGCCCACTCGCGCCTTCTTCGAGACTTGCATGTATCGTGCCATGTACGAGCGCAAGTACAGGCGAAGTGCGGATAATACGACTGATACCGATTTACAAGAATTCATATGGCAGTACGTCTCCCTCATGCACTCCAAGGTGTTATTATTAACTATATGTAAATAGACCGCCCGCTAAGAAGGAAAAGAAGGGTCCAAGAAAGAAAGTGACAACGAGCGCCGTAGAAGAAACACCGGCCACAACGTCTGCCGTCGCTGTAGAGCCTGAATCTGATTCAGATACAGATTCACAACCTGCGGAAGCACCAAAGGAGACCAAGCCGATAGTGATTGACGATGATGACGAATACGAGACCCTCGTTGCAACACCCTCCGAGCTACACCTCTGGGATGCCGATAATGCCTTTTTCACCCCACAGGCGGATGTGATTGCTCGGATCGTACGCAAACGGGATTCTGGTCCCTTCGATTACTGGCTCATCGCTGCGACTGAGGATGGTGATAAGATGTTGGCGCATCCACTATCTTCGGAGATGAATCCTCGATGGGCAAGGGTCGTATACACGATAACCTGGAATCATATGCGAGATCCAACAACCATGAACAGTTGGTGCTTGCGGTTTAAGGATTCCGAGGACTTCGAATCCTTCCAAAAAGTATTTGTTCAATGTATGTGGGAGCATTTGAATGAGCTGCCTTTCGGCAAGGCGAAGGTACGACTTCTCGGCGGACGTATGTATATTGTTACTGAGGTAAGGATTGTCAACAGGCCGAGGAACAGACATATGTTCTCAGTTCTGTGACGGAAGATGTCGAGATGCAAGATGTAGAAGATGACGAAGACGAAGAGGACGCTGTCGAGAGTGAACTTGGTATGCCTTACTACCTTGATTCAGATAATATTCCTGACGTCCCATCAGACAAAGAGGAGGATGAGTCCGAAACAGAGGATGAGCCATTCGAGGACGAAGATGGCTTGGAGAAGCTTCCTGCAGGTCGTAACTCACAACTCACAGTTGGCTATAAGGGCGACCGTTCTTATGTTGTTCGAGAGAACAATATCGGCGTATTCAGCCATACTGGAGAGAATGTGAAGTATCATGCAACAATCAGTAAGCTGACAACACCGAAGGGCAAGGAGTTCAAGCCGAAACAGGTCAGCCAATTTCGTATGCTAAAGAATATGAATGTTGACGCGATCGTATCGTACTTCAGGTCATGCTGCACCAGCAAGACTCGAAGATGATCCTCATGAACCCCGCCGAGCCACATTCGCTGTTCAGCATGGATATCGAGCGCGGCAAGATCGTCGAGGAATGGAAGGTGAACGAGAACATCAACGTTGACCACATGGCCCCGGATTCCAAGTTTGCGCAAATGACACCCGAACAAACCCTGGTCGGAGCCTCGCACAATGCGCTCTTCCGAATCGATCCCCGTATATCCGGCAACAAGATGGTCGACAGTCAATACAAGCAATATGTCAGCAAGAACAAGTTCTCAGGCGTGGCTACTACGGATGCCGGCAAGCTTGCTGTTGCCAGTGAGAAGGGTGACATCCGTCTGTTCGATACTATTGGCAAGAACGCCAAGACGGCGTTGCCCCCGCTGGGCGACCCGATCATTGGTATCGACGTTACTGCGAATGGCAGATGGATCGTTGCGACGACCAAGACGTACTTGCTGCTCATCGACACTCTCATTGGCGAGGGAAGGTACACCGGTCAGTTGGGCTTCGACAGGAGTTTCCCTGCGAACGCGAAACCTATACCGAAGCGGTTGCAACTCCGTGCGGAGCACGTTGCCTATATGGAGCACAGCGTGTCGTTCACGCCGGCAAGGTGGGAGCTCAAGTCATTCAAAATTCAAGAATAGCATCGGTTACTGACGGTTGTACAATACAATCCACGACAGATTCAATATGGGCGAAGGTCAGGAGGAGAACGCCATTGTCACCTCCACTGGTCAGTTCGTTGTTGCGTGGGACTTCAAGAAAGTTAGGAAGGGTCAGCTGGACAAGTACGAGATTAAGAAGTACGTTCTCTTCCTGTTTCATTCTTCCACTTTCGACTTTGGATTCCATGCTATGCCATTTCGAAACGCGGAGAACCAAACGAACTAACGTTACGACTTGCTTTCCCTCCTCGTGTCAATAGGTACGAAGATCTGGTCGTACAAGACAACTTCAAGTTTGGCGACGACAAAGAGATCGTATGTCATCTCTATTTTTTTCCTGCATTATTGTGTCATATTGATTTTATGATTCCTAGATCGTCGCGTTACAGAATAACGTTTTGGCGGTGAACAAGAAGAGCCTGAAGCGGCCAACGCGGGCATCACTCGCCACTCCCAGACGTTCCGTTCAAAGCAGTTCGGATATTGTGAATGCACCGTACTAATTCTCATTGGTGCGTTCAGGAGGATCCGAAGCGAGGCGAATTTGTCGAGGAAGATACCACACGAGGTGTACGATATGTCAGACTGTATGCGTTTCAATCTATTTTACTTCCTGCGATCGAGTTTGCGCTTCGCAGATACCCTTTTGTGCTTGTAGTAATGGTACCTGTGTTGAGATCACACATAGACGATAGACGATGATGACGAGAATAAAGAAATGTACAGTGAATTTTGTTTCGACTACATACAGTTGAATGTGATACTAGTGCTGCTGCGTCCAGTTCCTCCGATGGATACCAAAACCCATAATTAATACACAAGCAAGGTCTGAAACGTACGCCCCAACTGAGACTCTAATGCCCCTCCACGTCTAGCGAATAGTTTACTTGTCGAGGCAAGTGGTCTCGACAATAATGCTGGTGACCCGGTAGGGATCTGAAACGTATGTCGTGAGCGAAGGTTCCAGAGGCAAAACGTATTCCGTAAACACTTACCGATGTTGGAGGCAGGTCGCCTGTCCTCAAGGTAGCCGAAGCCCTGAGCGCTGACATGCCGGGGGATACGGATGGAAGCTCCACGGTTGGCAACACCAGAGCTGAAGGTGCCGATGTGACCAGTCTCGTGACGGCCAGTGAGTCGGAGGTCGTTGTCCTCGCCGTAGACGGCAATGTGCTCGTTATGCCTCTTGGCGAGCTTTTCAATGGCAGCCTCGATGTGCTTGATGCCTCCAGGCTCACGCATAGCCTTGGTGGAGTAGTTGGTGTGGCATCCCGCGCCGTTCCAGTCACCCTGGAGGGGCTTGGGGTGGAAGGAGACCTTGATTCCCCACTGCTCGGCAATGCGGACCAAGAGGTAACGGGCCATCCAGAGGTGGTCACCCATGGAGATACCCTCACACGGGCCAACCTGGAACTCCCACTGAGAGGGCATAACCTCAGCGTTGATTCCAGAGATGTTAATTCCGGCATAGAGGCAGGCTCGGTAGTGAGCCTCAATCAGGTCACGGGCGAAGACCTTGCCAGCGCCTGGAAGAAGTCAGACAGATGAAACCAAGAATGGAACGCCGAGAAAACGTACCAGCACCGCAGTAATACGGTCCCTGGGGACCAGGGAAACCGCCCTTTGGCCAGCCGTACGGAGTACCGTCCACGTCGAAGAGAGTGTACTCCTGCTCGAGCCCGAACCAAGGCTCCTGGTCCTTGGCCAAATCCATGACCTTCTTTGCGTGGTGGCGGTAGTTTGTCCGGTTAGGAGTACCATCGTTGTTGTAGCACTCTGCAAGGACGAGAATGTTGTCACCACCACGGAAGGGGTCCTTGAAGATGGCGGCGGGGCGCAGGTAGACATCAGAGTCGTTTCCGGGAGCCTGGTTCGTCGAAGAACCATCGAAGTCCCAGATTCGGAGTTGACCGATGTCTGTCACCTTCTTGGAGACAGTCTAAAGCGCGGGGTGAGGAGACCGTGCGTATATGCGTCTCTAGTGATACCTACCGTGGTCTTGGAGCGGAGACCGCCATCGCCGTCAATCCAGACATCTGCGAAAAAGCAGGTGAGTCATTCTGCGGGGAAAGCAAAGCGCGTGCAGCATACATTCTGCCTGAATCTTGTCACCCTGGGGGAGTTCCAGGAAGGGACGAAGGAGGTCGTTGCGGTATACTGGGGTGGACGACATGGTGAACAAGAGGCACGTCTAGGAGGGCGGACGAGGGGAGGAGGAAAAGTACAGAAAGTGGTGGAGAACTGAAGAGCAGCTATATATTCCGGAGAACAGCAGAGGGTCGGACGTGTTTGGCGATATTTGGTCGCCAAGGCACATGGCTTATCGCAGCGGACCAATTTAAAATTGCCAGATGGGGACCAATTTGCCAGCTCCGACGCCCCTCCGTAGATAACGGGCGGGGCCGGCACAGCCCGGCCCTCTGCCCCAATTAGGCACTCTCCGGGCACTGTCCCGGCGGGGAGCCCAATGGGAACGAGACTACCAATCGTCGTCCGTCGAATTCATGTGCATCGGACGACCTTACGCTTGCAAGAGGCTGCAAAACCATCGCATTTTTCCGCCAGAGAGGAGTGCGGCTGAACCCCGGACCGGAAATATATACTATCATACGGCGGCGCCGAGTCATGTCAACAGAATGCGCTTGCTCTAAGCCCAGATGATGAAGTGGGACAATGGCTCCCAACGACGCTCGCATCTGATCCTCCCAACAGTCCACCCTCCATCTCGGCCGACAACCCTGCACACGGGCAATACACTTGACCATTGTAGCACCATACTCGCCTCATCATCGCTTTCTGACCACTTTTCTCCTCCTTCCACCGGCCATCGACGTTGCCATCCGTCCAGTCTTGAGAGTCGCCCCCGCTTTCTCAGAGGGCGTGACCGTCCCACTGCCAGGGACATCAGATGAGGCCACTGAGCCTTCTTCACTCTCATCGATTTCCCCGTCCTCCCTGTCAGAACCTTCCGACGAACCGCGCTTGGCCGCTTTCGCAACCAAGTCCGACACTAAAGCAAGGAACCACGTCCTCTTCCACGATGGTGGGGTTGCCGTAGACTCGTCCACTGGTATCAGATTCCCATCGGGTTCAAGCTACCGCAAAGCCAGACGTGTACATCAGCTTCTGGATCGAGATTGCATACTTGACACTCACAATAGACACGTTGTTGCCTTCCACCACCATGTCAATCATTCGGCCACCGTATACATTCCCATCTTCGTCCACCCGAGTCGCTCCGCCGAGATTAACCTTGACCTGCCCAGTACATCCAGCCATGCGTCCTTGACAGCCAAACAAACTCTCGTACCTTCTTCGGTCCGGTTGGAGGACTGAGCATGTTCCCCCATGCAGCCGTTTTAGCTTGCTCTCGGATCGTCTTGATTCGGTCCAAGTCCCGTCTATAATTCAGCCGTTGGATCACATATTGCAAGACACTTGACAACAGTGTCAAGAACACCAGTACACTCTGTCTGACAGTTAGACCATAATTCACGGCGTTCGCGGTGTCACAACGTACCCCAACACCAGGCCTGAATCTCGAATAATAATAACCAGTTCCCCTCCATTTGGGTACTCCATTCTTGTAGAAGAAGTCATATCTAACGAGTATGTCAATACAGTCTTCCATAACTCATAACCCATCCGCAACGTACCGTTTCCGTTTCTCTGGATTTCTCAGAATGTTGACAACAACACCAAGTCTAGCGAATCTATCATGTGCACCCTTGACACCTGGATTCTTGTCCGGGCTATGCGAACAGACGTCAGCATTATGGCAAGACTTCCCAACGTCATGCCACGCACTGTAGTTGAATACTTTTCTTCCTGTATGCTTTCGAAATTTCGCTGGTCGATGCTGTTGGCGGGACCTCTAGCCACGAGTAGAACGATGTCCCCTTTCCTGGTAGGCCATGAATACCATAAATTCACGCTCTGTGGTGCATTGCTTACCTTCGGCTGCCTCAATGGCAGTCACGAGATCGAAAATCTCATGGTCCTCCTAGTAAAGAATGAGCACAGACGCAAAGCGTCGTACCACACTATAATAACAGACCTTGTCCCAACTATACGTAACGTGCATATTCATGTCAATCACGCTTCTGAGTAAGGAAGAGGCATATACTCACGCAGCAACCAACGTCCACAAGCTAGCCAAGAAGGCTAGCAACACAAAGAACCTCATACCCCAGAGAAAGAGAAAGAGCGAAGACGATCACAGTAGAACGTGAAGAAGTTGGAGAGCTCTCGACGCGGCCAGCGGAAGATGGAGACAGCGCGTCAGGGCGCGATATGATTGGTTGAGGCACTTGCCGAGTATACCGCCACGAGGTGATCTAGCCGCGACTTGGAGATCTAATCTATACACCATGACGCGCCGCCGGTAATCGAAGTCTTGGAATTCCTCGAGGCGGCACGCTTGCCTTTCACTTGTCTTCACCAGAGCCCCGGAGTCGTATCAGACGGACAGCTTGAGCAAGTAGGTCGTGTAACGGGAACGAATATGAAAGCCGGTCGTCCGAGGTGTTCCGTCTGCGGGTCTAAACAGTGGAGGAAAGAGCCTTCGAGTGGTTTAATCACTTGTAAAGAGGGACACGTTCTGCAGGTATGCCTAAGCTGTCTACTGGAGAATGTGTTGCATTGAACCAGTTGTTTAGAATTATAGGAACGAGACGCGAGAAATCAACGAACTCGGACCTCACGCTCTTCGTAAACGGACGTTGAAATCTCAACGGAAGAGAAAAGAGAAGCAAAGTCGTGCAGATCCCAAATGTAAGCTTCAGGCTTGAGGAGGTCTTCTAGTTGTTCTTATATGGATTACTAATATGCGTGTCTCACAGTATATCATGGCGAAAGAGCTCGCTATCATTATTTCCAGTGCTTGCAGTTGATATTGCGCTTGCAGATCCAAGCACTCACTCGTATGTGGGAGTTACCTCCGGAATTTGAGGTACGTCCGCAACTCATATAAATTTCCTCCCCAATATGCTCCATCTATGCAGGCCATATGCAGGGACCTCTGGGCTCTTCATCTCAGCCTCCTTCCTAACCCTCCTCCGGCCGAACCGTGCTTTTACCGTCAGGAGCAACAAGATGAGACAGAGTCTACAAGCTCTAAAACATCGAAGACGACAGCCAGACCTATCGTTCCGCTTTCGACGGTAGACGAGGAAGGCGATGATGCTGGTTCAGATCACGATCGTGAAGAGGGACAAAAGCATGACTCTTCCTCCTCTTCCTCCTCCTCCTCCTCCTCCTCGTCTTCTTCGTCGGACGAGGAAGACGAGGAAGAGGAACGCGAGATGGAACGACTGATGCGTGAAGCGTCTGTAGCACGTTCCTCTTCTTCTGAAGAGGAAGAGGAGGAGGAGGACCAACTTGATCCAAGTCAAAAGTCCTCCAAGGACGAACGCAACGAAAAGCGGAAACAGAGAAGCATTCTGTCTAATAAGCAATACGATGCGCCCGTTGGGAATATTGCCGTACTCGTCGTTGCTTGTTGGTCGTTGCGACTGCCTATAACCTATATGGACCTTGTAAGGTGAGATTGTATCGAGATTGGCGAACGGCGTGCATCATATTCATTTCATTTATAGGGTAATTGAGATGTACGATCTACCGTACCTCGATCCCGTTCGACTATTACCACCTACCCTCACTCGACATCTAACAAAGCAGACAGTACAGGCACTTTCTCCTCACGTATGCTATAGACCCTCATCTACAGACCGCAATGTCTGATGGATGATTCCAGTTTGCTCCCCCTCCAATCTATATCCACAATCACGCTTCACGCCTTGCAAAGGTCATCTACAAGTCACACAACATCTACACTCCAGAGATGAACGTAGCACCTCTCCTCTGGAGAGCCGTTCGCGGTTTGAACGGTACCCGTACGTCTCCACACCTTCTATACCACATGATCACTCGGTCTTGATGTACCTCATCTTTCCAGCAACATTGTACACACTAGCGAAGAGACTAGCGAGCGTGTTATCGGTCCCGATGACCCTCCATCATTGTCTTGCGTCACCGCTCAAGCGTATCAGGCAGGATGATCCTGCATGGCATAGATATGATAACGCTCCGGTGGAAGTCACTCTCGTCGCTGTGATCATTATTGTGCTCAAGATGGCTTATGGTGTCGGTGGCGGTGGGAACGAAAGGTATTTTTGTGGAATTAGACATACTCAGATGCGCTGACATCTATCACTGCTAGTGGATATGCGCCACATTCCAAAGAAGACCCTCTACACGCTTTGCCAGACTTGACCGCATATCTCAATGCGATCAAAGCTAGCGAGAAGTCGGAAGGGGAGACGTTTGAGTCATTCATTTCGAAGGATTCTGGCCGGTTGGTTCCTCTCAGCATTCTTTCTGGATTGTTCTGCTGATTCCGTGAAAAGCACCGTGCTCGATCTCGATGACGAAATGATTGACCAGTACATGGATTTCTGCGAGAAGGCACTCTTACCTCGAGAAGATCGTATAAACGGTAGGCTCAGTGAAAGTCGACTCCAGGAGATTACTTCCTTATGAATCTCGTTTGAACAGAACGTGACCCGGCTGTACAATACTTTCCGCTACAGCCGAGACAATCTCAGGACGAACCGCCTCGCCCCCAATTACCGGAACCACCATCTACTTTTCCCGCGGCGAATTTCTCTCAGGGGAACAACACTCTTCGGCCAGGCCAGGCTTACAAGATCTACAGTGCCCTCGACCTCCTCGGAGTTCTACCACGTGACTACGAACGGATCATCCAACGAGCATCTCATTGGACAGGGGTAGATGAAGACTACATTTCGGGAGTGGTGGAACGTTTTGAGCGACGGCTGTGTCGGTGGTTTGAGCGCGTCAAGAAAGGCCGTCGGTCATGAAAGGTCACCTTCATGAAGCGGGGAGTATGAGCTCACGTGATCATCTAGCTCGGTGTATAAGGCCTCACGCTCATTGGCTAATTCCTCGGTTTCGGACTTCGGTATGTAACGCAGTTCGGTTTCGGGAGTCTCAACTGGTTGTGCAACATCAGTGCAATGCGGACAAATATCTATTTTGGTTTCCCGCCCCTGGATAGCATTCATGAAGCCGACTTCCAGGCAGAACTGCAAAGAATCCACTTCAACAATTCACCGCTGCAAGGAGATTTGATGTTGTCCAATTAGCTTTCCTCCTCGGATCCCCGCCCTGAGAATCATTGTCTACATTACGTCGTATAATATGGTCCACTCTCGAGGCGATGCGCGACGTGTATATAGCACTTTGCATGCACTATCCTGCCCGACATACCCGACATCGCCACCCCCCTTTACGCGTTACGTTCTGAACACCGATCTATGCTGCGATAGCGTGCTACTGGACTTTCTTTCGTGGTTGGTTAGTTTGCGCACCAGCAAAATGGTAAGAGAGCACACTTACCGTTGGTCCGTTGGTTTCAAGTTCAGGCTCATACATGCACTGTCCTAAATGTTCCCGAGTCGGCCGTGACCGACGATTGTTCAGCCTGAGGCACTGGGACGACCGCAGTGTACCAGTGTATAAATACGACCATTCCATGGCAGTTTGACTTCACCCCCCTTGAACTTCCTTTTTCATTTCGACTTTCTTTCGAGTCCCTTACGTTTCTTACGACCTTGACCATGCGCGCTACTCTCGCTGTTCTCCTAGGCCTCGGCGTCGGGGCTTTTGCCCAAGGTGCGGCCACTGCGGCATCCAAAGTGGCTGCTATCAAGACGGCTGCCAGCCAGGATGCGGTCTTTGACATTCTTTCGAATGACAGCGACGTAAGTCAACTACCTATGTTTCCAAGGTTCGTGATTGATACTAACATTTTGGCTCTAGTTTGTGTTCGATTTCAACACCGCAAAGCCTGTGACGGGCGCCGCTGGTCAGGTTATTGGCTCTAATGCAGCGAACTTCCCTGCATTGACAAACCAGGGTGTTTCTATCACCATTGGTCGACTTGGTGAGTCGAATTACCGCACTCCCGACGTCCCATTTCATCGTTACTGATTCTTACCGTGCATCACAGAGTGAGTTAGACATTTGAAGAACGTGCTAAGGAAAGAGGCAATGCTAAACAATCCTCAGGGCTTGCGGCATGAACACTCCGCATACGCACCCGCGTGCTACTGAGATGCTCTACCTCGTTAACGGCAGCATTCAGACTGGCATGCTTCAAGAGAACGGTGCACGGTTTGTGTACAACGAAGTGCACGCTAACCAAGCTCAGGTGTTTACGAAGGTAGGCAACTTCAATTTCCACCAGTGACGTCGCACTAACAGCCTCGGTATCACAGGGTTCCATTCATTACCAGCAGAACATGGGATGCGGTAAGTATCCTGTGTCGTTTAGGTTTATCAAAATTCTGATATTTATTTTCGTCTTATAGACCCCATCCTCTTTGTTGGTGCGTTTCAAGGGCGCGCAAGAATTGGCAACACATACTAAACTTACGCCCATAGCTGCTTTGAGCAACGAAGATCCGGGTGTCTCGTCCATCGCCCAAAGATGTAAGTTTTTATTTTTTTACTCTTGTAAAATTTCAACAGAGACTCACTTCCTGTCACAGTCTTTGGGCTTCCCCCCGCTTTCGTCGCGGCCTCGCTAGGAGACGTTGGTGTTGAGGAAGTTGTTGGTCTCGAGGCAGCTGTGAGTATCAACCTCAATGCACTCATCGTCAATGTATACCAAACTAACTTCCTCCCAGATCCCGGATAACATCGCGCTCGGCACCGATGAATGCCTCAAGAAATGCGGCATCACCCGGGGACAGCAACCAACGACTCAACGTCAACCCCGCGTAGCTGGAAACGCACTTCCCTCCAACTCCAGCGGATCAAGCAACTAAAAGAAAAGAAAAACGTAAATAAGCTTCGAGGTAAGCGGAACCATTCCCTGCTGTGTACCTTATGTAGATCGTTAGCTTATCTTCCGTCAGGTTCATTTCCAGCATTGAGTAGGGGGATTTCCCCGCCTTTCATTTCCTCGCTTCACATGTCTCTTTTTGTTCCGCGATAAGGGAACGCGGGGGGCAGGGATGCGGGGAAAGGACGTCGCTTATTTCTTATCTCGGGTTTGGGTTGTGGTTGCTCCCTCGGTATCGCATGCATGGAGACAGGTTGGTTTAGACGTTTAAGCATCAAGCATCTTCATCTCTTCATCTTTCGGTTCATGACATTGATAAGGGGGGTTCGAACGGACATTTGACGGACTTGTGGGTACATATGTGTTATCGTTTGTACCCCTGTAAAAGCCGATCTTACGCGTATTATTCGCACCTTGTTTTCATGCACTTTCTTACTGTAGGTTTATTTATATAGGGTATCACCTTCTATTCGGACTCTACATACTCACAAATAAATAACGAAATAACTACTGGGGTGTTGTTGAAGAAACCATCGCTAGTCTGATATCGACACTCGAAGGATTCGAGTTCATGTTATGATTCCAAGGTATTCTAACGTGCAGTGGAAACTAGCTACGGGGATGCTAAACAAACAGTGAAAGGGACTGTCTGCGTTAGAAAGAACAAGAACGCGAGATGAAAAAAGGGGGGGAAGAATGTATGATAGCCATCGAATCGGCATAATGATAGGACAGCGACATTATACAAAGAGCCGATATCCCTTGGTGTGACCTATTATAATGAGACAGTTCATTCAGACCAAAAAAAGAGAAATCAAAACGGAAGAGAAAAGAAAGGAGGAAAAGGATAATGGGTTATCTGTCATATGGCTGGGATGTAAGCGAATGTGGACTAGGAAAGAGTGGATAGGTCCGTTATGAAGTGTTGTTGACGAAGAGAGCTTGAGGGGGAATGTATGAAGACAAACAGACAGTAGAGCATCATAAACAGAAACAAAAAAGCAAGCGAATGGAACGAGTAGAATACCGTACATCCTTACTTTATAAGAAAGCAGCGTTCGGAACGTCCATTTGCAAATTAAGAAGGTTCGGATTAGGAAATCATAGTTTGTCGTCGATTCGAAGATGGTCTGCTCAGGTTCTGGAAGGCAGGTTGATGCCATGAATGAGTCGTCACAGGTACAGGAGGAGAAACATGTCTCGGTGCAGTAGCACTCGCAGTCACACTCGATTCAGCAAAGCTCGCCGCGCGCGACGAATGAGGCTGACGCGAAGAACTGCGGGTAGAAGACCCCGAAGGGACGTCCGGCGTACGGGGAGGTGTCGGCTGAGACCCGTGATAGCTGCTACTTCGATCGTACGAATGAGTGCGCGAGCCAGCACCAGAGGGTACCCTCGACGACCTATCGTGGTTACTATGATGCATGGACGACGCCGACATGGTCACATCGCCGCTAGCCCTCCTCTCATGTCGCTGATGACTTTTATTCAGATTCCCTCCAGCAAAATCGACGCGATCGGTACTATGGCTGTTTGGGAGACGAACGGCACCCGGGGTAGGTGAGGAACTGAATGAACGGCTCTGTTTCGGTTGTGGTCGATGTCCGAATTGCTGCAAAACGAAGGGTGGCGTTGGGGGAAGGAGAGGCATGTCCATCGCGTATGGGTTTACGATGGGGACGGGCATCATGGGCAATGGAGGCACTGGTGGAATGGCTGGACTTGTCATCCATGGGTAGGAGGGCGGGGGGAACGAGGAACGGTCGGGACGCTGCGAAGAGTCGTTGACCGAGGCGAAGGAATCACGTCTACTGGCCTTGCTATCGCGACGTTCCCGGGAGGACAGGTCCGCGGCGGACGAAGGAGGCGTCGAGTACATCGACGGCGGCCTTGACGAACCACGAACACTACCAGCGGCTGATCCAGTACCAGGTCTTGAACTCGAGGGAGACTCATTGCGACCGCGCGATACGATTGGTTCTGAACCTTGCCGCCTAGGACTGGGAGCACTCGCGTCGTACGCAGGTCGCGCATATACCTCCCTATACTCCCTCTCCTTCCTCTCCCGCTCTCTATCCCTATCACTCCCATCCCAAGCGAACGGTGTCTCGCTATCAACCCGAGGAATAGAACCAAAGCGCGTACTCTCCCGACGCTTCCGAGCGGCCGCCAATTCTTCCGCATACATTCGCTTTTTCCTCTCCTCTTCCATTGCACGTCGTTCCCGGTCCCATTGCGCACGCTCTTGCTCCCACTTTTTCCTCTCCTCTTCCTGCTTGCGCCTTTCTTGCTCGTGTTTCCATCGCTGTTCCTCGTGAAGCCGACGTTGCCGCTGGGCTTCAAGGAACCGCGCCTTCTCTTCTCGCTTCTGCTTGATCCGAAGGACGTACCCTAACGGGATTTGGTCCTCTTTTTCGTCTTCCGCAAATCGCACATTCAGCCTTGCCGGTCTGGCAGGAAGCTCGTGGGGAGGTTCGGGTGAGGACGGCGATATCATGATGGTCGGTGACTCAACAAGTGGAGAGGATGGGACGACGGTCTGAGGGGATGAGCCAGCGGTGCCCGTCTTGACAGAGGTAGGAGAGGAGGAATGTTCTATCCGGAGAGGTGAGGGTGCAGCTTTGTACAATTGACCACGGTGATTCGGCGGGGGAGAAGCGGCTAATACACGAGGTCACGTCAAGGTATCAAGAATGTTCAAAGAGGACTCACGTTGCGATTGCGGTTGCTTCGCCCCGGTCAACGACGTGGCCGGAGACAATGCAGGAGACATAGGAGGCGTAGATAACGACGGCGGTGTAGATGTGACGCTACTCGTCGACGGGCTCATAGATAGCTGGGGTGTCATAGGAGAAAGGGGATCAGGGTAATCGTAGATACCTGCCAATATCTCGAGGTGCAAGCTAAACTCAAGCTCAGCGACGCCCAGACTGGTTCCTGGGACATTTCGGGCAATGATCTCGCCGGCGTCGGACGATACATAGAGAAGCATTCTCTCCTCGAAACATGGGCGGGAGAGCCAACGACGCAATCCGTGGCTGTACATGGCGATTCGCGTAACGTCCTTCACGGCGTTGTCATCAAGAGACAACGATGGCCGATTCTGTGAAGGGGGCTGCCGCCTGTTGGCGAGAGGTGCGATTGCTAGCTCCTCCGAGCGCGACAGGGGCCCACGTTCCAGACGGCGAAGCAGGCGCTTCTTGAACATTGCCGAACCCAGGGTTTCATCCCGCAAAAGTGAGCGCGACGGATTACATGAGCGAGGAAACACCGGGCAGTTCGGGAGATGGAGGAGAGGAGGCGGCGAGAAGGGAGGGGAAATGGCGTTGGAGGTAATTGTACGAAGATACTCGACAGGAGTCAGCCTAGCACTGAGGGGCGACGGCGCCGCCTCTGACTCGGATGATTCTTCAGAAGAGGTATCATCGTCTGTGTCCTCATGAGAATACCTCGGTTGGGGTAGTGAGGGCGGGGGCGGGTACGTGCGGGGATCGCTGGCGGAGAGACGAATGGGCGGGGTCTTACCAACAGGACTGGCCAACGTGCGTGCTTCCGGTGACCAAGGAGTACCGATCCAGGAGTTTGGATTGTGCTGGGCGTGAAGGATGCTGGCCCTGTCGTCGTCGGGGGTATTGGGCCCGCCGCTGGACGAGGATGCAGAGGAGGGGGCACCGGTGTTGACGAGGGCAGGTGGGAGGGGGTGTTTCTTGGCCTTGTCCGATGACGGGATTGAACTGCCGGCTGTGTTGCGGGAGAGGGTGCGCAGAAAGCTCGGCCGGGACTTTGTAGACTTTGCCTTGGATTGAACGGTGAGCTGGGACTGCTGGGACTCACTGAGGGCAGTGTCGCTGACGTCGGACCTGTCTGAACGCTTTGGGGCAAAGATGGACGCTATGCGACGCATCGTAGGGGGGCCAAGGAGCAGAAGGGCAGGGAGGAGGACCTATATGACCGGGCGCGCAGAGAAAGGATCAATATGTATGTCAGCGCCTGCGTATGTGGTAGGAGTCGAAATACTGACTGGAGGAATGCAGCAAGCCTCGCTGCGGCTGGAATTTGAGGACAGCCCAGGGCTGGGAAGCGAGAAGACGGAATCTGCGGGGGAAAGGCTGACAGCAGGCGCAAGGCGAGATCAGGAGATTTGGTCGGAGCAATGCATGGGGAGCGGCGAGAGGAGAAACGAACCAAAGGACTAGTGTGCGTATTTGAGGGCGTGCATTGTCCGGCGACGAGTTCGAGGAAGTTCCACGGGGGAGGACGCAGAAATAAATCGCAACTAATTCCCCTGGGATAATCCTGCCAGTGGATGACTTATTCCCCTGGGATGTTCTCGCCACCCAGGCCAACAGCGGCACCCGGCGCTTACGGCACATGGACTTCTCATCAATTCGGCCTCTCTCACCGCACGCCCACAATACAAATCGCCATCGCATCCCAAGCGCGTCCAGCAGATGATCATCTGAATGCAGAAGCAGCTGGCCATGGACGGCAACCATCGTCTCTGATGGTCCTCGTCGTATATGCAATCGCCCCTCTGCGAATCGACAGCGTGCCGGCTGCTTTGTCCACAGCATACCATTCTCGCACATCACCGTTCTGTTTTCTCAGCTGCAACAAACGTTTCAACTTTCCGTCGTCACCCAACTCTCTTGCGTCATCTGTCCATGTGCAATCACATTGTCATTCCCTCGTCCTCCTTGAGTCCTGCTCTCCGCCGCACACTCGGGCCTCCTGCGAAACCGCCGCTCTGTCTGAACATTGACAAATCTACGACACTCCGTGCCTGGTTATGCTGCTTATACTGCTCAGGCGCTCTTCACCCGAACCTTCCAGCTTCCGATCCCAGGGCGCGACCTGCAACAGTCCAGACAGCTCATTTCAGCCGCGCGCGATGCGTCATAAACGACGCATGCTTTTAGCTTTTCAATGACCAGCGATCTCGACGCCATCCCAAATCTCTTCTCTTTTCCGTCTCAATCGTATTCGCTCCCTGCTCGTCGGGTTCCGACCTCCTCAACCTCTCATATCGACTAGGCCTTCTGCAAACTTTCCCCTGGAGGCTAAATCGGGCCCGACGTACCTCTGGAAATGTGCTTCACACGTCACTTGGAATGCCGAACTTGACAAGGGGGGCTTGTTGCCAAGACATACATTTCATGGATAGATCATACCGATGGGATTACAACTGCTATAAAATCACAAGATGGGAGCAAAGATGGGTTATGCATCGCGGCAAGTCTGGAGGGGGGTATCGCTGGGGCGGGTGATAGAGGGGATCAAGGTGTCGCAAATCAAAGGAATGGATGAGGACTGCCAGCATCAATAACATAACAAGTGGCGTAAGATGGTGAGCACTTAGGCCAAACCACCCATCGAACCTCGGAGTCGTCGAGCAAGCTGAATGTCACGCTGCATGATGGTAACTCGCTTCGCATGGATCGCACACAGGTTCCTGTATAGCATGAATTGAGTTCAATATAATCACCATTGGTCGAATGTAGCTTGATACGCACGCGTCTTCGAACAAATGGACGAGGAACGCTTCGGTCGCTTCCTGAAGCGCGAGCAAGGCGGAGCTTTGCCACCGTAACCCAAGGTCAGGATCTCGGTCGGGGAAGTTCTGGTTCGTCACCATGTCTATCGTGATTTCGCGAACCTATGGTGGGGATCCGAGGGAAGGGTAATGTAGTTAGTTTCGAAACGCCAATCTAAACGGACGTATACCGCATAAAGACATCTGAATGTACGCACTACACGCGAAAAGGGTAGCTTGCGAAGTAAGAGGTCTGTGCTCTTTTGGTACTTGCGAATCTCGCGTAACGCGACCGTACCAGGACGATACCGTCTCTCTATACACATCCAACGCGTGATAGTTAGCAAAAGACGCGACATTCGAAGCAAAAGGGACGCGACTTACTACGACCCTGTTGCTCTTCTTCGTGTTGTGGGGCTCTTCTGGCTACAGCGCTTGCTCTGATTCCAGGAGGACCTCCTCCTGTACTCTTCCGAGCCGTGTTGGGTCGCGCTTTCTTGGCAGGGGATTGCATCGGACTCGAGTCTTCGTCGTCAGAATTGTGTCTACGCTTCCCCCCTTTCTGAACGGTCTGAACCATCGAACGGAGAGCAAGGAGTCGTTTAGAGTCGTAAGAGGTATACGGATGGAAAAGTCGCGTATAGGGGAATGCAGACGAGATTACAGGGAGAATATCAGCGCACAGAGAAGAATTAGGGAGAGATAAATAGCAAAGAAGGTCTCGCGGGTAGGATGAATTGAGTGGCTGCCCAAGAGGCTAGAAGTCCAACGAGCCGCGTTTGACTGGTATACCGTGACACGAACTCGGCTAGACCCGATCGTGTCGTTCCCAATTTAGTAGGTGTGTGTACGTTGAGTACCTTGCTTCTGAAGCTGAAATTATGGCTGCGGCGTGCCCATCTTTCTTCTTGAATTCGACTGCGACGCAGGACAGTTCATATAAATAACCCGTCGCCATTCTCCCATTTTCTTCAACATTGTTTTTATCAAAATGGGTCGAATGTACCAAAGCAATGAAGTTATGCACGGATACTATCGCTTCACAGATATCTTCTTTGAGTGGTGAGTGGCGTACTACCCATCGTCTTCAAAGACGACGCCTTACTTTATACGATGAACCTCAGGCATAATGCTCTACCGAACCCGGAGGATGTTAGCCCTTTGAAGGCGATGATCGCGTACGAGGCTCTCGTCCACCCCGAGCATCCTCTCAGGAAAGAGGGCAACGACGGTATCGAATTGTACATCGGTACGCGTCTTTTGTTTCAATTCCACGCGTTATCGTCAAAGAAGCTGACGAAAATGACTGATAATGGCTTTTGAAGGTACCTTCGAGAGCGGGGTGTCGCGTCTTTTGTTCTCGTCTGCTCAGATTGAATACATCCGATACTATATTCACGCGATGGGTCTCACGAAAGGATTGATCCCCATCCCTTCTTCGGAGTATCTCATTCGGATGAGTGAAATGCAGAGTTGCTCTCCTGTGATATACAACGACGCTCAATCCCTCAAGAAAGCTATCAAGGTAAACCTCTATGTCCCATTAGGATCATTGCGCTCCCTTGCTCCCATACCTCTGATGATCCCTTAACTAATCACAACCCCTTCCAGGTAATCGACAAGAACAACAAGAAACTGAGAGGCTCCGAACCTCTCCTAACATCCCGCCGCCTCGCCTTCGAACGCGTCCGCACCTTCTGGAAAGACAAAGCGGGGACATGGCTCGCGATCGATTTCGAAGCATGGGAGATGGAACACGATATGATCACCGAGTTTGGGTGGTCTTCGATTCATTGGGAGGACGAAAAAGAGGTGAGGGATGATGGGCATTTGATCGTGGCGGAGAGGAGGAAGTATACGAATACGAAGTATGTGCATGGGAATCGGGATGTAGGTGACCTTGAGATTTTTTTCACCAGGGGAGTGTTTGCTGAATTTGTGGCGTTGACTAGCATTATATGTATGGGGAGAGTGAGGACGTCAATAAGGGGACGTTCAAGGAGCGTATTGCCGAGTTGATCACTCGACACAGCGCAAGAGGACCTCTCTTCCTCGTCTTCCACGATTTCAGTCAAGACATCAAGTACGTCCCCCTTCCATCTCCCACTAAACCGCAATCGTAACATCAATTCTCTTCAGATACCTGAACCACAAAGACATCGCAGCACCCATAAGCAACATCAACTACCTCCTGCCAGAGGTCACTCCCAAAGAAGGGATCTACGTTGTCGACACGTCTGACTTGTTCGCTGCCTTGGAGGGGGAAGGGTCAACGAACAAACGTAGTCTGCAGAGGGCAGCACATCTCCTCAACGTCTTCATCCAGTTCCCACATAATGCTGGGAACGACGCTCACGTAAGTACTATACTAGATAAATTGTACCCAATTCTCTTGATGGAGACATGCATTGACATCGATGATTCGACAGATGACTCTGGACATCCTCAAAGAAATGGCCTCAGGCGACCCCGTCGACGCCCAACGCGAAAAACGATGGCCCGATAGACTCTCCGGGACCCAACCCAAAGCCGTGTTCAGGCCTTCCGACGAGGATTCGGATATGTCAGACCCAGAGGAACAGGTGTACGTCTCGGATGTGAGGACTATGAATGTTGATGTGGGCGATAATACTGGGTTCCCTAGTGTTTGGTCTGTTTCTACGTGAGGGTTGGTTAGGTGGTTGTCTCGGTGTCGGTGTGCTGCTATCATCATTTCGATTGTTGTATCGCTGCTTGTAGGAATTCTTGGCTGCGTTTGTATCGGTACTCATACCCTCGCGCTGTACGATAAGATCAACTGTACTTGTAATCAAGAAATGTATCTCATTCAGATGGTATAAATCCCAAAGCGTAAATGTGATGGAGTCAATAAGAAGGTATCAGGGTATGTGAACTGTGAAGAGACGCAAGTGAGGAGAATAGATGTCAACTGTGAGGAGATGCAATGGTATGGCATCCTCTACTTATCCTTGGGGTCCTCAACAGCGACAGGCTCGTCCTCGTCCTCGTCATCCTCGCGAACGTCGGTAGCCGTAATGTCCGTCACCGCCCTGTAAAATACAATGCATCATCGTCAACTATTATAGCGAGCATATGTTTGGAAGAAAAAGACGTACCTGACGAGGATACGCAGAATCAAGTAATACCAGAACAAGTTCAAGCACTGTAAGAGAAGGAGGGGCGCAAAGAGTTGGTACCTCGCCCACCCGGGCATCCATACGCCGTCAAGTGGGGAGAAACGTCTCGAGGATTCACTAAAGAAAAAGGTAACCAAATCCGTTCCGACATTGTGAAGTGACTCACGGTATCAGGTCGAATTCCGTCCAGACTGACCACATAATCCGGAGGCTCTGGTAATGCCGAAAGTACCTGAACCAAAATGTATCAACACGTCGCGAAAGGTATGGGTAGAAAGAATACGTACGTCCACACGCCGACTAGCGACAGAAAGAATGTGATCTTCATCTTGTCATATTGGATAGAGCTCAAGAGCAGCGAGAGCTGGAATGATCAGCTTATTAGCGATCGTACTCTTCTGATTGAGTCTCAATTCGTACTGCAAGGAAAATGTCAGGCAAGTCCATACTGAGGTACACGGCGTTTCCAATCACAGTCATATTGGTGAGGTAACTCCCTCTGAAGGACACTCAGTAAGATATCACGAGAATTTCTCAAATGCAGTCGACTGTGCTTACCCGATGAGATAAAGTGTAACAGCGTGATGGGCAACGAGAATGTGGTAGTCCTTCCTGGGTTTCTCCAAACCGAGGACCATGACTATGAATTGTTGACACCAGTAGGCGGATTGCATCAAGTAGTATGTTTTCAGCTCGGGGATCATTTCCCAGTGAGGGTAATCTATGGGCAACATGCTGAGAAAACTGGAAAGAATGAGAAGGGTTCGGGAGGGGTACCTATCCAGAAATGTTCCGTCTGATACCACCAAGTGGGTAGTTGCGACATGATGCGCTGTGGACGTGTTTTTAGAGTCAGTTTGAGTAGAAGAGAATCAAACTAGAAAGCAGTGCATACCAAACCCCAAGAGGCCATGACAGCGAAATACATTGCGGCATATCCCTGTTCAGCAAATCGGTCGATCTTTGCTTCCTTGGTGAGTCCAAACCATTTCCCGAGAGGCTTGAGGAGGTGCACAGTAATAGTTTGTCTGACGAAAGACCAAAAGATAATGTAGTATGCAATGAATAGCAGGTCCAGCCAGCCTTTTTGGTAGCGAGGGTCTTGGGGGGACGAGTCGGATATGCGATGAGAGATGAAGAGGAGTGGTGAGAAGGGATTGGAGGCATTGGGTGCGAGGTAGGGTACGAAGAGTTCCCAGTTTGCCCAGAAAGTGAGAGGAATGAGCAGCAGCTTGAGGAGAGACGCTATGCAGTTATAGTCAGTATTAACTTCCAACCTGAGAATGCAAACGGTATTAATGCGTACAGGGGACAACAACCCATCTCATTGACTTGATATCCTGCCAGAAACCCTGCGACTCTGTCGACTGGCATGGATCGGGGCGTCTTATATTCCCGTTTGCTGGTGCAGGGGGGGATGACGGACAAGATTTATCGTCCAAAGGTCTACAAGTATCATAGTAAGTAACGTCATACGAATGCTCTTACCTCTACCCACGTAGCATGTCCAACTGCACCAGCCAAAGCAGGCCCGGTCCTATTCACCCAAATGGTTTGTCAAAAGTTCATCGGTTGCCATTGTGCATCATGCATGTGTAGCAGACCTTACTCAACTAAATCCACCGTCTTCTTTCGTTGCACACCGTTTTGGCCTGACATGATTGTGTATGAGCACAAGAAGGGGATGTCCTGGTATTCTTCGCGATTGTGCTACCGACTGCAGGTCCCTCCGCTTTAAACACGTCTAAGAGAGTGGAGTCTGTACAGCCATGGTGTGTAAAGGGCAAGTGACGTTGCCACTGTTCTCATCCATCTCGGATGCAGAGCGCAACACGTTTATGTGACACCGTGTATTTATGTAAGTTCTCGTCGGTTGTGCTGTTCAATTGGACTACGTCACGGTCATGATTTTCGTTCAAATTCGTTTGTTATTTCTTGAGCTTTCCTCGCTGCATTGTTATCGGTACCCAAACCTTCGCGCTGTACAGTATCATAAAGTCACGCACTCCTTTCCGGTGTTGATTCTAGATTATATCCGTGCGATAGTAAGGTATCAGAGTCATGCATTGCATGAAGGACAGGGCCGCAGAGCAACGATACTGCATTCATTAATTCTCTTTCTTAGCGTCTTCATCGTCGTCTTCATCATCTTCACGCACGTCGGTTGCCTTGATATCCGTCACCGCTCTATAAAACATGATGTAACATCGTCAGCTTATGCAGAGTGCCTGCACCAGGAAATCAAGAGACAGACCTGACAAGGATACGCAAGATCAAGTAGTACCAGAACAGATTCAAGAACTGCAAGAGCAGGAGGGGTACAAAGACCTGGTACTTCATCCACCAGACCATCCATACGCCGTCAGGTGGAGACCAACGTTTGGATGTTTCGCTGAGGAGCGAGTTGAGTTTAAGGCAAGAGGCTTAGAGTGAAGGTAATAACGCACGGCATCAGGTCGAATTCCGTCAAGACCGACCACAAAATGCGGATGCTTTGGAAGTGCCGGAAATACCTAAACCAAAATATGTATCACGGCATGGCACAAGATATACTTTGAGCGAATACATACGTCCACACGCCTACCAACGCCAGGAAGAAAGTGACCTTCATCTTGTCATATTGGATATAGCTCAGGAGCAGCGAGAACTGTAAACATCAGATTGTCAGATCCCTTCGTGGACAATTTTCTGGAAGAGAGGCATACAGCGAGGAAGATGTCGGGCAAGTCCATACTGAGGTACACAGCGTTTCCAATCACAGTCAAGTTTATCAGGTAACTCCATCTGAATCATTGTGAAATAAGGTGTCACGAGCATATCACAAGAATCGTACGTTTCACTCACCCGACGAGCCAAAGCGTAACAGCGTGGTGAGCAACCAGGATATAGTAGTCCTTTCTGGGTTTCTCCAGCCCGAGGACCATGACCATAAGCTGCTGGCACCAGTAGGCAGATTGCATCAGATAGTATGCTTTGAGCTCGGGAATCATCTGCCAGTGGGGGTAATCTATGGATAGGTGAATGAGACAGAGAGAAACACTGGATATGTTTGAAAGTACCTATCCAGAAATGTTCCGTCTGATACCACCAGGTAGGTAGTTGCGACATGATGCGCTATCGACGCGTTAGTTCTGGAGAGAATGAAAGCAGCAAGAAAATCTCACCAAACCCCAAGATGCCATGACCGTGAAATACATAGTCGCATAGCCCTGTTCAGCAAAACGATCAATCTTCGCTTCCTTCGTTAGTCCAAACCATTTCCCAAGGGGCTTGAGGAAGTGTAGAGTGATAGTTTGCCTAACAAAAGACCAGAAGATGACATAATATGCGATGAACAGCAGGTCTAGCCATCCCTTTTGGTAGCGGGGGTCTTGGGGGAACGCGTCGGGGAGGCGGTGGGAAATGAAGAGGAGTGGTGAGAATGGGTTTTGGGTACCTGGTGCAAGATAGGGTGCTAGGAGTTCCCAGTTTGCCCATAGGGCCAGTGGGATCAGGAGTAGCTTAAGTGACGACGCTATGTATTCTTAGTTCTGGCAAAGAAATGCAGATAGTCTTGATACGTACAGGGCACGACAACCCATCTCAGAGACTTGATATCCTGCCAGAGACCCTGCGACTCTGTCGACCATGGATCGGGCCCCCTTTTATTACCACTCCCTGGGGAAGGGGACGACGGACGGGACTCATCGTCCAAAGGACTGTTGGTTGCATGTAAGGACCATGAGAAGACAAAGAATACATATTCGTCCACTCACGCCGGATGTCCAACCGCACCAGCCAAAGCGGGTCCGGCCCTATACACTCAAACAGTTCGTCACAAGGATTGGTGTAGAAAATTTATAGCAGACCTTACTCAACTAGATCCGCCTTCTTCCTTTGTTTTACGCCATCCTGGCTTGACATGATTGTGTATAAGTACGAGAGGAGGATGACCTGGCATCCTTTGCAAGTCTTCCCAGTCTAATATCAGGGCCAACAATTTCAAATTGCGAGACCGAGCTTGAGACCGAGGCCATAGGAGGCTCAAGACGCCCATGCTCAACTGTGCGCGTGCATGCTTTCAAATGTCTCAACGACAACCTAGGACAATATTAAATAATATGTAGTGTACTCGTACTGCAACGTAGTGGTATGACATCAGGGGGTATGTATATAGATAAGGTGAGAGTGCTCCGTTTGTCTTCGCCTCATTTTAATCCTTCTTGGAGTCCTCAACGGCGTCGGGCTCATCATCATCCTCGTCGTCGGAACGAACGTCAGTGGCCTTGATGTCTGTCACCGCCCTGTGGAACAACTCGTCAGAAGAACAGATCGAGGAGCGAGATGCTTAGAGAGGAAGACATACCTGACGAGGATGCGAAGAATTAAATAGTACCAGAAAAGGTTAAGGAACTGCAAGAGTAAGATCGGCGTGAAGACTTGATACTTCATCCACCAAACCATCCATACGCCGTCAGAGGGTGACCAACGCTTCGATGTTTCGCTAGTATGACCAGTTAGGTCTACATTTTGCATGATTTTATTTGCACGGGGACTCACGGCATAAGGTCAAACTCTGTCCACACCGAATACAGAATCCGAAGGTTCAAGTAGTGTCGGAAGTATCTAGATAGACTGTAAGAGGGCAGTAAAATAGAACGGCGATGGTATACGTACGTCCACGTGCCTACTAGCACCATGAACGATGCAATCTTAGTTTTGTCGTATTGGATGTAGTTTAACATTTTCGTGAACTGCGAACACCAGTCGTTCAGTGAGCAGGTATTTTCAGACCAGAAAGATACGTACTCCTAGCAATACATCAGGCAAGTCCATACTGAGGTATACTGCATTTCCAATGATAGTCAAGTTGATAAGGTAACTCCAGCTATAAAGTGGACGGTGAGATGAAACGATACCTTGCGTATTGACGTATACAGTAGAACTTACCCGACGAGCCACAATGTGACTAGGTGGTGAGCAACTAGTTCGTAGTAATCTTTTCTTGGCTTTTCCAGTCCGAGAACCAGAACCATGAGCTGCTGAACCCAGTATGCAGACTGCATTAAATAGTAACGCTTCAATTCCGGGGTCATTTGCCAGTGAGGATAGTCTGGTGAGGACGCAAAATGAGCAGGAAATAGAATTTCGAAAATGAAGGCACTGTTACCTATCCAGAAATACTCCGTTCTGTACCACCAGGTTGGAAGTTGAGACATGATACGCTAGGGGTGCGAAGAGCAACTCAGTCAATGCGTTTTCATGTGGCGTGCAAAACCTACCAAACCCCAGCACGCCATGACGGCGAAGTATATTGTCGCGTATCCTTGCTCACCAAACCGATCAAGTTTTGCTGACTTCTTCACACCAAACCATTTGGCAATGGGCCTGAGCATGTGCAAAGTTATAATCTGTCGGACGAATGACCAGAAAATGATGTAGTATGCAATGAAGACCAGGTCAAGCCATCCTTTCTGGTAGCGCGGATCATCGGGGGACGAGTCTGGGACGCGATGGGAGATAAATAGCAATGGAGCGAAAGGATTAGGGAGACCTCGGCCGACGTATGGGGCGAGAAGCTCCCAGTTGGCCCAAAGGGCTATGGGGATCAGCAGTAGTTTCAGAGATGACGCTAAGCCGTGCAACGTCAGTGACATGCCAAACTCGGTGTCCCAATGTTCAACGTACTAGGTACCACGACCCATCTCAAAGACTTGATATCCTGCCAAAGCCCTCGCGATTCTGTCGACCACGGGTTTGGAGTCTTATTTTTTGCGTTCCACGGTGCGGGGGACGATGGACGCGAAGACTGTTGGTCTAGCGGGCTATATACAATCTCTCAGCAGACTGAAGTGTGCTTCGGGCAGTCCACTCACGTCTGTGGCCCAAAAGGACCAGCCAAATGGTGAGAAGGATCAGTCCTATGCAATCGAACAGTGTCAGTGATGACTTCGGTATTCGCGTGAAGGGTGACAGACTAGTACGCACTCGATTTTTGATATTGTCCCCGCCCTCCTCCGCTGTTTTACACCATTTTGACCTGCCATGCTGCTCTCTTCGTTGGGAAGGACACCGAATTCAACAGAGACGGATGATCTGGCAGTGGCAGACTGCTGGGTGCTCCCCCCGCCATCAATTTCAAATGTCAGACCAGGTTTTATGTAGACGCCCATAGAACGCGTGCCGCATGGGTCACAAAGCGCGTCCCTGTGGAATTCCATTCTCTGCTACTCAACACCTCCTGCCGCCTTTGGCGATGTTTCCTACCCTCGGACTGTTCCAAAAGTTACCTTGCCCAGAGAAAGATTCGTGCCAACGAGTGAACTGTATATTCAGTCATGACCCGAACCTCCCTCCTCCCCCAACGATCAAAATACCCGTAGAAGCCGCCATTAAACCTGTAGCCCCAGGAGCTTCTACCACATCGAGTTCCAAGCCTGCGACGACTACTCCAATACCTAAGACATCGTTTCCTCACAAGTCTGTAGTACCTCCTCACAAAAGGCCTTTAGCAACTTCGTCAGTCGGTGCAGAGCATGGTAGCACGAGTGAACCACCAAAGAAGTTGCAGCGAGTTGGTCCAACGCAGAGACCTATCGCGGTCCCAACAGGCATCCAGAGAAACGCAGTAAGTTTTGTTCATAGTAATGTGAGATATCCCTACTTAGCTTGTTGAAGGAAGGCGTGCCTGTCCTGCGAGTCAGTCCGGCACTGTCGCAGGTGGCCATTCCCGTTCGGCAGGTAAGTGTAACTAGGTAAACTCGACAGGAAAGGGTATTGAACATGTACCTTACGATAGACGATGTTGAAAACTCTCTATGATCACTTCGTCGTATTGTACAAGAACATCTTGGATAAGAACCCTACGCTCGCTGCAGAGCATGCTCTCAAGCAAGAGGAGGAAGTTTATAACAAGGCAAACAAGTTAACATATCGCAATGTGCGCCCTTGGTCTATGTGTATACTTCCGGTTGACTTATCGCCTTCACAGGCTGTGATATCGTCCGTAGCGCAGATTAAGCAGCGGCCATTCCCCGATTCGGTGTCCCATCCCTCGGTTGGCACCAATGCCGAGGTTGCTGCGAAGGAAGAGGCCCGAAAGAAACTGGCAGCCCTTCGGCTTTCTACATCTCAACTTGAACCATATGTTATGACAAAGGATGAGTTGGAGCATTGGGGATACATTGTTGATATACCACTCGGCGTAGGTGGCGAGAAACCCAGCGAAGAAGGGTCTATCCAGAAGTGTGAGAGATGTGGTACACAATTCAAGGTGAAGAAGATGGAGGAAGCGGACCAGTGTGTGTACCATTGGGGGAGGCCAAGGATAGTACGCACTAGTGGTAAGGTTATGAATGGTTCTATGGCTTACACTTTATTGACGAGACAGCCACCATTTCTCAGGAGAGAAGCAGAGGATATACACTTGCTGTTCGCGATCCATGGAGGACGACGGATGCGAACGAGGACCTCACGTCTTCTATGAATCTGACCCCACAGATCTGCACAGGCGACATGCATTCTCATTTACAAGGTCCCCTTCACAGAGCGATGAAGGCAAAGATACGGCCCTTGACATCGTTGCTCTTGACTGTGAAATGATATATACCACTGGAGGAATGCGCGTTGCCAGAGTGTCTGTCGTCGATTCGATGGGCAAAGAAATCTTTGATGAGTTCGTCCGAATGGATGAGGGTGTGGAGGTCATGTTCGTACCCCACATAATTACCAAGTATTCTTACTCACGCAACCGTCTGACAGTGATTTCAATACCCGATTCTCTGGTGTTACACCCGAGAACTATGCAACTGCGAAATTACCCCTTGCAGGCATCCGCAAATCCCTCGATGCATTCATCAATGCGAATACAATCATCATTGGACATGCGCTGGAGAACGATCTGAAGACCCTCCGCATGATCCACCACCGTGTAGTTGATACCGCGGTCATGTTTCCGCACAAAGCTGGACGGCCATATCGGCGTGCATTACGGGATCTGTGAGTCCTCAGCCTGCTGAGAATCATAGACCATCCTGTACTGACAGCTTCTTCAGGGTCAAAGAACATCTTGGCAAGACCATCCAATCTGGGGGAGGTACTGTCGGACACAGCTCCGTCGAGGATTCAATCGCGACCTTGGACCTTGTCCGATGGCATGTCCTGAACGGACCCAAACCACAGCCAAAACCTTCCACAGACCCACCTGCGAAATCTACAGCTTCAAAAGAAGATTCTTGATATCTCGATTCGAGGATACCCATCACATCTTGCATTTGTATCATATGTATCTGCACGTACCATCTACACCGCACCATTTTATCACGGTAATACTCGTTACCACAGTGGGTCTGACCAATCTGACCGTCTTGAGTGCGTCCCTGGGATCCAAAATAAATATGAACTAATGTACACAGTACGAGTACGGCCTAGGCGCCCCTGGAACCGAGGCTACCTAACCGTGCCATGGTATCTTCGCTGTTCTCTTGCTCTTCTATGCTATCTGATTGCGTAACCTGGAGGGACAGTACATCGTTAATATAAGTTGTCACTACGAATAGCACGAATAGACATACCACCCGCAGGACAGACTTCTTTGACGATTCTTGTAGTTCACCAGCGATAATTAGTTCGTCCAGAATCTATGTCTTTGTTAGCTTCTGAACACATTTCGAGATTGGGAGAACGTACAGCATATGCCTTTTGGAAGTTGAAAATTCTATGGAGACACAGTTAGCATACAATGTAGCAAGAAGTGTTATCTTGGACGCACAAGTCAAGCTCGCATACCTAAGATGAATATTAGCCTCTCGACGAGATACTTATACGCAGAACGCAGATACTCACGTTTCCAAAGTACCTATCCAGCACCTCGACATAGCGATGAACGATCTCCAGTGTGATCAATTCATTGTCCCCCGAACCGATACCGCAGACGAAGAACAGGGAAGCGTAGCGACGGTAGACAACCTTGGTATCTATCCACTCATCAATCTGAATTCTGCCGCCACGAAAGGTTACAGAGCACCTCATACCTTTATACTCGAGGAAGTTACACATCCTCGTCCGCCTGGCAAGCACCAATTGCGTTACGTCCTTCACGATCTTGGCTTTGGCTTTCTGTGGCATCGTTTGGAACCATTTCGCGAGACGGACTTTCCCTGAGAAGGGTTGAGCTCGACCAGCACAACACAACCCTTCCAGCACATACCTTGCCGCGAGACGAGGAGAATATAGTTGATCATAATGTCGTTACGTCGTAGGGGAAATGGTCGTGCTCCCAGTGCTCGCGTTTCAAGACGAAGTCAGGCCGACGGCTGCTATTACCTTTCCGGGAACGGGGCAAACAAGGATACACAACGTCGGCGAAGTGATCGAACGGATCGGGATGTCATTAGACATCCAAGTCATAAGTATGTTGCAGAAATATTAGGTTCTCGACCTTCTGCTTTCGTTGTGACTTCGTGAACGGGTCTTTTGCACGCACAAGTTTCGAACCAAACATAAAGAATAACAACAGATCAAAGAGGTATGGTTTCTGGTGAGACGAAAATACCGCTGCAGGAATTCCTCAAGGCCCTCACCTCCAACGGTGTACCGGCCTCCAAAGCAATGGCAGCAGCCGGGAAGATGTACGTGACTGATCTTAACTCCACAAGAGCTGTCATTTTGACTTGTCTCCTCCGAAGGTACAAGCAATATAATACCAGTGCTACCCTGTCATTTCTAACGGACTTAGACCTGAGATCTGTAGGAATAAGCGAGAAGGAGGATCGAAAGCTTATACTTGCAGCCCTCAAGAAGGCAGGATACAAGTCCAATCTAACAGCCGGACCAAGGAGACCATCTAAATCTAACGCAGCTGAAGGCTCGGCGTCCGCTGCGAACACCAATGCTTCGAGCTCGAATCCTGAGGTATGTTCACGAGCGGAGTGGTTACTGTTCCTGTTACATAAAGGCCCTTACCATTTCCTGTCCTCATGTTCCCTCAGGCCACTCTACGCGCTAGGAAGAAACGCAAGAGGGACAATGACCTGAATGAATTCTTGCCCGATCGCCAAGTCGATGAGGGCGAGACATACGGTGACCTCGATTTTGGAGAGATCCTCGACGAAGAGGTGCGCTTTTTCTTCATGCGACGTTGTTCATACTCGAGGACAAGGGCCCTATGTTTGTTCCGCAAACATGTTGTGATGTACCCGCTGCAGACGTCGTGGTGGCGTTGGACCTATTCTCGATTGTGAAGGGGGTGGATGGCGCTGACAGCTAGCATGCCACATTTCAGGTCCTCATGCCCAAATTCACCGTCAGCAATAGGGCACCCATTATGGCCGCTTGGTCCTTCGTGGTAGCCGAAAGGCTGGGTTTCCAGCGCGAGGAAGCCTTGAGCATAGGTATGTCGCTATTCGCCCGTCATAGCCCTATTGCGACCTTGGTGCTCGAGCTCATCCTTCACTCGTTGAAGCTACGGTGTACACGGAGATGAACGCAATTTCAAAGGGCGTCTCGTTGGGGATATACGACAAGAGCAAGGAGAACGGGGTTGAAAGCAGCAAGAGTGGAACTCAACCATATGTAGACCTCATGGGCCGGAGGTACGTTCCCTGCGCTATGAATGGACCTCCATTCACCGCCATACACAATTATGAGTATTGTTCTAACATGCTGTCCCGCGTTGTCTTTTCATATGGTCTTATACAACCAACAAGAATGTACGTCTTCACATTCGATCTTCGAACCAGTGAACATCGCCTCGCTTACACCGCCTTCACCTCAACAGACCATTATACCAAACTTCCTCCGGGCAATGGCGTGCCCTCTCCTCTGGATCCCCCGTGTCGCCCACAGCAGCGTTCTCTTACGTGAAACGATCCCTCCAGCAAAACGCACCATATATTGTTGGCGCCCTTCGCCTGCTCGCCCAGAGCTATCCTCCACAGATGCTCAACGAACGAGGATTTTCATTATATGCCGATTTCAGGCCCGACGTGGACGGGTGGGGGAAGCGGGGTGAGGTGAGATGCAAGACCATCCTGAGTTTGAGAAGGCCAAATACCCCAGGATCATCTGCGTCTACGGATGCAGTCGACAAGAGCGTTGACAGCTTGGTGAAGGTTGAACAGCCCGTGGACGATAAGATAGGAAGCACTGCTTCGGCGGTCTTGTCTCCTCCACCTGCAGACAAGGATTCCCCGGATCGGAAGAAGGCTCCATTGATAGCGGTGGGAGATGAAGATGAAGACGAATACGATGCTGTTCTCGATGCGGATAACATCTTGGAAGGCGTCGATCTGGAACAGCTTCCATGACCACCTACACGTTTACGGGGTAACCAGCATCTAATACACGTTATGGTCATCCTAGTACTGTATCTCTACATGACAGACCAGTAGATTACTGTATAAAATCGAGCCAATGTCTTGTAGCCAATCCAGTCCGTCTCAGCTTCCACGTCCAGGTATGAACGTTTTACTGAATGTTTTTGATGACAGCAGCGGTAAACTCGGAGGTTGTTGCAGAGCCTAGGAAGACGGTCAGCACGCTTGCCACACACTCAAAAAGGTAAAGTGTACATACCACCCATGTCAGCTGTGCGAACCTTGCCGGCGTTGATGACGTCAAAGGTAGCGCTAGCAATATTGTTCGCAAGGTTGTCGAGACTGTATTGCACAAGGTAAGCGTTTGACTTTGCACCAACAAAGTATTGAACGTACCCAAGATGCCTGAGCATCATCGTAGCAGAAAGAATCATGGCAGCGGGGTTGGCACGGTTGGTGCCCATGATGTCCTGCGCGACGTGACGGCATCCAGGCTCGAAGAGAGCATATTCCTGTAGACGAAGTTGAACAAGCTGGCCTTGTAAACACGTCGAGCAGACTTACACGTCCAACGTTGCATCCAGGCACGATACCAGGACCACCGACAAGAGCGGCTCCGATGTTCGAAACGATAGCACCGTACAGGTTGGGCATAACCATCACATCAAATTGTTGGGGACGAGCGACCAACTGCATCGACCTAAGACAAAAGACGCTCAGTTTTCAAGAGTCGTCTGTCCTTGTAGACCCATACGTACGTGTTGTCAACAATCATGTCATTGTACTCAATTCCCGAGGACTTGTACTCCTCGGCAACCCGACGGAAAGTATTCAGGAAAAGACCGTCACCGAGCTTCATGATGTTAGCCTTGTGGACACAGGTGACCTTCTTGCGGTTGTTCTTCAAGGCAAAATCGAACGCGAAGCGGATGATACGCTCCGCCTTTGCGCGCGTCGAGACCTTCAAGCTCTCAACAACACCGGGGAAACTCTGGTGCTCAAGGCCAGAGTACTCACCCTCGGTGTTTTCACGGATGATGGCAAAGTCGACATTGCTGTGGCGTGTGGGGAAGCCGGGAAGAGACTTGCAAAGGACGACGGAGGCGTAAATATCAAGTTGTTGACGGAGGGCGACGTTCCATGAGATGTGACCCTGGGGGGAAATGGGGGTGAAGAGGATACCTACGGTAGTAATGTGAATAGGAAGCACGAGCACTTCATGGAACTTGCGCACCCTTGAGACCGACCCTGTTGCGCCTCAAGCTGTCCACGGCCTGCTGGAACAGCGCCTCGCCACCAGGGTTGACACCGGATACATTGTACTGCTCCCACTCAATGGGTGCGTTCACGTACTCAAAAATCTCCTTCACGGAGTCGGTAATCTCGTTACCAATACCGTCACCGGGGATGAGAGTGACCTATGCACCCGTCAGTGAACCGGGACCAATTTCATGCTGTCAGAGCATGCGTACAGTGTAGACTCCGCCGTATTTGGTAGGCAACTGTACAGAAACAGGTAAGTCCCCCGCAATGAACTGTTCGATATTAACTCACCCTCTGGGTGACCTTGGGGAAACCGGCCGAGAGAGTAGTCGCGGATCTCTGTATGCAACGTTGGCATCATTCTGCAAAGCAAACGAACGGGGAAAGAAACGCACTGCCTGGACTAGCGGGCGGGTTGCGGAGGCGATGGCGTTGCGAAGCATGACGGGGAAAGGGCTACACCTGTGGCGAGGAGGTGGATGGAATGAGCAGGACTGGACGAAAGTTCAGAAAAAAGAGAAGAGATGCGTGCAGCGGTCGAAGCGCCTGCAGACATCGGACAGACCGTCATACCACGTGGTTATCACCGCGGTCGTTTTCCGTCTTCGCGAGTTCGTCCGACGGGCGTCTCATCGCTTAGGCGCTTGTACGCGAGCACCATCACGCGATCGAAATTGAATGAGCAGAGGCTGGTCGCGAAAAGCTTGGTTCATCGTCGCTCGCGGTGTCCGTGGCTAGCAGCGGTCGTCCCCCCTCGTTCTAAGAGCTGGGTTCTATCCCACTCGTCCTTTCGTTATTGTCCAACGACCGACGCGACCATGGCCGACATGCCAGCAACCATCGAAAGCGTGCTGAGTGACATTGCAGAAAAGGCACATCCGCCGCGCAGGCGAACCCTGGACTTTTACATCGTACTTTTTGTTGCAGTGCTTCCGCTATGGTCTCTTGTCCCCCTCGCATGGGCCTTTGTAATCTACGCGCTCCATACCGGCCTGATCTGGTCGTTCTCGTGGCGTGGCAGAACCGTCTTCGCTTTGGCCTTGTGTGAGGTCAGTCCCGGCTTTCTCGATCAACCCTCGTGTACTTGGCGTGCTGAACCCTGTCTAGGTCCTCTTCAGTGTGTACCACTACAACCTTGCCAGGTTCATCTCTGGTCCCTCTCCCAATGGCCCAGGTAACCTCGCCGAGCTGCAGGCCGCGTTCAAGCGCGTTTTACAAGCTGGGCTGTCATTCTTGCCCGAGGATGGCCCCGACGAGGAAGAAGGAGACAGACCAGGCAGTCCCGCTGAGGAGATTACAACGCTAGAATACAGTGATCCCAGAGCAGTAGACTTCCGCAACTACCTTCGGACATGGTATGTCGACCGATGACACGAAATATATTTATTGCAAGCTCACTTTGATGTCAGGTTCGGAAAAGTACCCTGGTCATCCATTCGTCGTCACGAAGTGTATGCATGGCTTTACTGGTCCATATTCAATGAATCATTCACCTCCATGGAAGCACTGTCCGAGTCTCGTCAAAAGATTCTCACGGAAGTCATGTCTATGTTAGAGATGCGGGCAGGGACCAAGATCCCTGAAGGTAGCAACCCAAATGCTAAACCGCTCCTTCTTACTTTGGACCCTGTTACCGTTTCATGGAGACCATTTATCTGGTATGCTGGTGTCGCCTTGAGTAATCTTATCCTTCGTCGAAGGTTCAAGACTAAGTGGGGTGCTGAGATTGGGAACTACAATGGGATGGAGTAAGTCGATTTGCAAGTCAGCTTTCTTATGAATGCAGTCTAATACTCGATATCTTGCAGGTATATTCTGCGCATGCCGAGCACATGGTCACCCGAGAACGGACCACGCCCCATCGTTTTCCTTCACGGCCTAGGACTTGGCCTTACACAGTACAAGATGTTCCTCACTCACCTCCTACACGGCGTGCCCGACCACCCTGTCCTAATCCCCCTCCATCCTCACGTTAGTCAGGAAATCTTCCACCCGCGATTCTTGAGACCCATGAGCAGACACGAGTCTGCAGACTGTTTGGCTGGTTTGCTACGCGAGTTGGGCTGGGTTAGCGAAGCTAAAGATGAAAGCGGGGATGAATCTGAGAAGGAGGTTCACGCTGGCAAACCGAGTGGTGTGACTGTAATCAGCCATTCAAAGTACGTACATGCCTAGACCACTGGAGGCGTATCTGGAGCTAACGGTAATCATAGCGGTTCGTTCACCCATGCTTGGCTGCTAAAAGCCCACCCGGAGATGGTTACTCGTTCCTGCTTCGTCGATCCGGTTACGTTCTGTTCATGGGAAGGAGGTAAGCGACTAAATTCGCAACCTCCGTCATCTCCGTGAATTGACTTGAATTCATCCGCACAGATCTCTGCTACAATTTCATTTACCGGCAATGCGCGACGGGCATTGAGTTGATGATGAAATACTTTGTGGGCATGGAGCTTGGGGTCGCGAATTTCTTACAACGCCATTTCGATTGGAGTTCCAATTCGTTGTGGTATGAAGAAATCCCGAATGCTCGCGATCCCTCGAAAACGATGTTCTTCCTTGGTGGAAAGGACGACATCGTGGATGCCCAGGTAAGCATCCTTCAGCTCCTTATATGACCGTTCAAGCTGAATCGCATTATTGCTGCAGCGTGTCAAGCGTTACCTGACATCCCATGGTATCCGCAAAAACCTCTGGTTCGATCCCCAAGGTCGACATGGACAAGCTCTCCTAGCCGGCGGCGAAGGCCACCAAACAATCATTCAATGGCTTCGTGACGCTTAATGATTCTCGAATCAAGTCTTATACCCATCGCAATAACACAAACTATAGAATGTAAACTGCCATGTTTATAGCTTAACATATCGACTGACGAACTTTGGAGACGAACCCATCATCTTGCAATGCTCATCATTACAGTAGATTAGTGCTTTTGATCTTAGTTTAGTATATACAACATACCATAACGAATGTAGAGTTTTCTCCTTTGGTCATATACATATACCCCTCGGTTACTTCCTATTACTTCCCCCTTGTATGCTTCTTAACGCGTTTTATCATTAAGCGGTGAGGTGTTTTGGAAATAAGTTGGTGGCATTTCCTGCCATGATCTGGTGGAGTTCGTCGTTCCCCAAGTGCTCATCTAGCTGTTTCTTGTACCAGCTTGCCATATCTGAACTCACGGCTGCACCAATCTCATGAATTCAGTGCTATCTAATACCACCTGTCCTTCAGCTAACTCACCAGGGTAATCCGTCCCGAACAAAATTCTTTCCTTGCCAACAAACCTCAGCATCATCTCCAAGTTACTCTCATGAGAGCTTAGAGCGGTGTCGTAATAGAACGTCTTGAAATCTTCCATTATCTCCTCCGGGCTCAGTCCACACCCCATGTGATTGGACAGGACTGCTACACGGGGAGCAAGGAAAGGAGCACTTCCGCCAAAGTGCGATAAGATGATCTTGACGTTGGGGAATCGACGTTTCTTGCCTGAGACGACGAGGTGGGACGCGGCTTTGTATGTTTCGTTAGGGACCTAGAGCCATTCGCCGTAAGTGACTTGTCTCATCTTTGCTTCAGGATCAAAGTCGTTCCAATACAAGTGCATACCTCTGATATTGGAACACCTAGAAATTCGTGCGGGTAAGGAGTCGAAGATGGTAATTGAGCACCGTGCAAGAATACGACGGCCTGTCTGCGGTCTAGTTCTTCCCACATGGGATCATATACATCGTGACCGATGTATTCTGCGCAGAAGGAATCTTCAGTATATGCTATGAATTCGAGACCGATGGTGCTTACTCGCTTCATCACCATCGCCGTACGACGAAGACAGGCTCACGCCGTCGGCGTGGAGATGATCAAGAGCATATGAAATTTCCTGCAACGCGCCTTGTATAGACTACTTTTCAGCATTTCCAGAACCCCACACACGAGCTTAGAAGACTCGCCTTCAGCATCTCTCGGATCAGGCAAACAAGCAAAGAACCCAAATCTACCAGGGTGATCTTTACAAATGCTCGCTGCCTCTACATTCAGTTTTCTTGCCGCATCGCGACATGCAGGACTAGGAGGAACAAATGGCATTCCCGCCGGATAAGACAGAATGGCCAGATCGATGCCCATTTTGTCCATGGTGGCGAGACTTTTCTCCGGTGACCATGGTAGGTTTTCTTCGGGAGTTCTCCAGCCCATACGTGCGTTGATTTTGCCTTTGGGCAGAGAGGCGGGGAATATGTGATGGTGTATGTCTACACATTGGATTGGCCTGTTCTGAATCTTTGGTGAATGCAGGAATTGTAGAAGGTTAATTGTATACTTGACCGGTTTATACGTACAGTGCTTGCCATTTTGCGAATGGAGAGGGATTCAAGTATGAAGAACTTGTGACACGACTCCTGCATGGTCAACTGGGTTATATAGCATCCTTACGGCAGTAAAGGAAAGATTCCGGAGGGGATCCGCGCATAGTGATACACCCAGAGGACAGGACGCCGAACAGACGACTTGAGGAGAGCAATCTATTGCGCGACTATTTGATACAACATCGGGTACTTCATTTCATGTCAATACTGTCCGGCTATCGCCTTGTCCTTACTTTCTGCGGAATTCCTTGCAGTCCTCCGAGTCCCAGCTAACGAACTGTCCACTGAGCGACTTGGGTGCCTTCAAGACCAAAGCGGCAATGACATGACCGGAATCTTCGGGCTTGACCAGTTTCCCCTCGGCATGTGCGAGCGAGAACTTTTGGTAGTCCTTTTCAGTAAGGCTGGAGACTCCGCGGTCGCGAATGAGGGCTTGCATCTGTATGAGTGTCAGTGCTGCAGTAAGGGAAGCGAGAGGGAATATTACAGACATTAGTGTCGACCATACCCGGACGAAGTGCAACCGAGATTACGTCGGGCTCTTCCTGAGCCAAGGTCCTGCCCAGATGTAAGCGAGAGGAGACGCGAGTTCCGGCGAGTGCACCAACCTGCACAAACTGTTCATAGCGGCTTTACTCGCGTTGTACGGACCCCAACCGGCAGTTCCACCTACGGCAGCGCCAGAACTTACAAAGACGACTCTTCCCCCGACCTCGCTTTGGCGCAGAGCGGGAAGGGCAGCTCTCAACGCAGTGATCAAAGAGAAAAAGTTCACATCAAAGTGCGATTTCCATTCGTCCAAACTGATTGAAGTGTCGCCGATGCGGCCCATGGGCTCGAGGACGCCGGCGTTGAGGATCAGACCGTCAATGTGGGTGTAGGTCTTGACGGCCAGCCCGATAGCCTCTGTTAGGTTTGCAGCATCCGTGCTGATAAGGCGTGCTCAGAATGCTCCGAGACAGAACATTGGATCAAAGACTAACACATCGCATTCAACTGACAGAAGCGCGGAAGAGTGAGATGCGCGCAGCTCGAGCAGCTCTGGAGAACGTGTACGCGACAAAGCAACGACAATAGCCTCGAACTCGGTCAACAGGAGACGGGTGACTGCAAGACCGATCCCTCTAGATATGTGGGTCAGCAGGCGGACGGCAGCCGAGCAGGGGGAGCATAATGCACTTGGAAGCACCGGTGACGACGACGACGGGTTTGCGAGCCATGGCGAGAGGAAATGATGGATTTGCGGTGTTACAGAACGTTATTCTACGTCTGTCGTCCGACAATGGACGGCGTTCAATATAATGACGCGGAGGAGGCCGGGATGAGTTTTCGCGCGTTTGTCCGAAGCGACACATCTGGCGATCCCCAACGGGCAAGCCAGCACACGCCAAAAGTCTTTCGACATCCTTGCTTGCCCTCCTCCTCCTCCCTCAAAACCTATGGCTGCCCGTGCTGCTTTCTCTCGCATAGCCCCCGCCATCTCCCATGCGCGTGCTGCTCGCTCGTTAGCTGCTCGTCGCGCCGCCCTCGCTCGCGGATATGCGACACAGAGTGAGCACTCGGTATGTCTCCCGTGTCTCTTCCGAGTTCTGCTCTCATGACGTTCCTGCCCAGATGACCGTCCGTGAGGCCCTAAATACCGCTATGGAAGAGGAGATGCTTCGTGATGAGACTGTCTTCATTCTCGGAGAGGAAGTAGCACGGTACAATGGTGCCTACAAGGTCTGCCAAGCACTTGCTGTCAAAATGTACATGGCATTGACCGATCATACTACAGGTCACAAAAGGTCTTTTGGACAAGTTCGGTGAGAAGCGAGTCGTAGACACGCCGATCACAGAAATGGGTTTTGCTGGTGTCGCCGTCGGTGCAGCACTTGCTGGTCTCAGGCCAATGTATGTCATCGACACTTTCCGTACAATCCTTCCCCGTGCGCTAACCCAATGTAGTTGCGAGTTCATGACCTTCAACTTTGCCATGCAAGCCATCGATCAGATTGTCAACTCTGCCGGCAAGACATATTACATGTCCGGCGGTAACGTCCCATGTCCCGTGGTTTTCCGTGGTCCCAACGGTGCCGCAGCTGGTGTTGCTGCTCAGCACTCACAAGACTATGCTGGTTGGTACGGGCAGGTTCCCGGCCTGAAGGTCGTGTCCCCCTGGAGTGCGGAGGACTGCAAGGGTCTCCTCAAGGTTCGATTTTTAGTCTCTCTTTAATGTCAATTCCCTTACCTTGTGTTAGTCCGCAATCCGTGACCCCAACCCCGTTGTCTTCCTCGAGAACGAGATGCTTTACGGTGTCTCCTTCCCTATGTCGCAAGAAGCCATGTCGGACAACTTCCTTCTGCCCATTGGTAAAGCCAAGGTCGAGCGGGAAGGAAGTGACGTCACGCTGGTTGCGCACAGCAAGATGGTCACTCACAGTTTGGAGGCTGCTGAGGAGCTCGCGAAGGAGGGTATCAAGGCTGAAGTTATCAACCTTCGCAGCATCCGCCCTCTTGACATTGAGACCATCATCAAGTCGGTGAAGAAGACTAACCGGTCCGTATGCGTCTTCCCTTCCTTTAAGCATGCACTGAATTTGGCTTCAGACTCGTCGTCGTTGAGGGTGGCTTCCCCGCTTTCGGTGTTGGAAGCGAGATCTCTGCACAGATTGTTGAGAGCGAGGCGTTTGACTACCTCGATGCACCTGTTGAGCGCATCACCGGTGCTGATGTCCCTACACCTGTGAGTAATCACTTTTTTTGCACGAGATGGAAAGATACTCACCCGTAGCCTCAGTACGCTGCTAACCTTGAGGCCCTTGCCTTCCCCGATACCCCCGTCATTGTCAAGGTCGCCAAGCGTGCACTTTACAGGACCAACTAAGGGGGTACCTGCTTTGGATCTTTTTGTTTGGTTGGTATGAGTACCTGTTCCGCTAGACTCATTACGATACTATTTGCGTTTGTCTGTATATCGCAGGCATGTAGGCAGCCATAGACTTTCTAATATATCCTAGGGGATCTCATGCTAGTCCATTGTTTCGGCGTGAACTATGTAAATATATATCGAAAGGTAAAGATACAGCTAGTCTATATGTTTTTGACATCGGTCATTGCTTTTGGTTGTACATCTTCCTTTTTCTGCTTCCTGCGCGGGATGCGCCTCCAACGACAGCTACGCCATAGCTTGCAGTCTGATACGCACTGCGTTGGCATGAGCTCCCAACCCTTCGCAATCTGCAAGAGTGGCTACGACGGGACCCAGCCCCTTGAGACCCTCTGCGGTAACTTCCTGAGACGTAATGTGCTTCTGGAAAGACTGGGTGTTGACTCCACTGAACTGCCGAGCATATCCATTCGTAGGCAAAGTGTGATTAGTGCCCGAAGCGTAGTCACCGCAGCTGTAAATTCACAGAAGCATCAGTCGGGAGTCCGTGCGGAGGTGAAGTAGAAATGAGATGATCACCTTTCAGGAGAGTAAGGCCCAACAAAGACACTTCCGGCATTTTGAACGAGGGGTACGCGCGTACTGGCATCCTTGAGATGAAGGATCAAATGTTCAGGCGCATAGTCGTTTGAGAAGTCGATAGCTTCTTCGACGGATGACGTCTTCACGATCAAGCTCTTGGGAATCGATTGACGAATGATATCAACGCGAGGCAAGGCACGAGCTTGCGCGTCGACCTCTTGCTCAATTGCATCAATCACTTCTTGGGAGAGATTAACTGTGACTAGTACGACTTGGGAATCTACGCCGTGCTCTGCTTGTGAGAGGAGATCAGCTGCGACAAAGGCTGGGTTACACGTGGAATCAGCGATGACCTGATGAAGAAAGAGTTCTTTCAGTTCCTTTCATTCAAGGTTGATCAAAGTCTATACTTACCAATACTTCAGATGGTCCTGCAGGCATATCGATGGAGACCAAAGCATCCGTGTCATTCTGTACCAGCATCTTCGCCGCAGTAACCCACTGGTTCCCGGGTCCGAAGATCTTATCGACTTTCGGAACTGTCTGAGTACCATATGCTAAAGCAGCCACTGCTTGCGCTCCACCGGCTTTGAGAATCGCAGAGGCACCAACCAGATGAGCTACGTACATGACCTCCGGCGAAATGCTGCCATCGGGTCGAGGTGGAGTGGCAATGACAATTTCCTTGCAACCTGCCACTTGTGCGGGAACTCCCAACATGAGTGCCGTAGATGGGAGAATTGCGGTGCCTCCCGGAACGTAGAGGCCGACACGTGCTATCGGACGAGAGAACCGCGAACAAACGACGCCAGGCATCGTTTCGACGACGAGAGTACTTCCTTCCGCCTGTGCGGCGTGGAATTTTCGCACATTGTCGTACGCAACGTCTATAGCCTTCCTAATTGAATCTTCCAATTGCATGGTCTCCGGGGCAAAGGGAGGGAAGACAACTGTAGAGTCAAGTTTTGCCTTGTCGAACTTGGCCGTGAGCTCCAGCAAAGCGGCGTCGCCACGAACGCGGACGTCGTCTACTATCGGCTTCACTTTTGCGATCATTTCGTCCGACCTGAGTACTGGACGACGCAGAAGCTGCGCGCGTTGTTCTGGGGTAGCGGTAGTGAGGTCTTGTGTGCGCATTCGTATAAGACCATCTCCAGGCTGAGGGGGAGCAGGCTGTGTCTGGGATGTAGAAGGTTGGGACGAGCTTGATGCTTTCTGCACCCACTTTTCTTTCGCGTCTCCTTTCCGCCGCGTAACCTTCTGGGCTTTCCTGTCCAGGGACCGCTCGATGTCAGCGATGGTGACGCCAGCAGATATGCATTTCGTCAGTGCAAAGTAAATCAAATCTGCTGCCTCGAAAGCGACATCCTCCGGTTTCTGTGCATCACAGAGCTCCTCGGCTTCCTCCATGATTTTGGCACGTAGGAGCTGAGGATCGCTGAATAGCCGCTTCGTGTAGGATCCCTCGGGAGCTGACTGAAGTCGGGACTGTAGTGTGCGTTGCAGAGTGTACAGCCCCTTCATTTCGCCGAAGCACGACGGCCTGTTCAAGTGACAGAATCCTGCACCCTGTTGGGCGACGCTGAATTCGAGTGCGTCGAAGTCGCAGTCAGCACGAATACGTATAACCTGTTGCGTTGCACCAGAGGTTTCCCCCTTTCTCCACAGACCATGCTTGCGAGATTGGTACACGCCCTTTCCGGTGATGATACTCTCCTTGACGGATTCTGTCGACGAGTATACCAGTCCTAACGAATGTCCGTTCTCTGTCACTACCGTAGGGAATAGACCGTCTGGTCTATCGGACACTAGGGGTGCAACGAATGCATCACCGATGTTAATTTGGGTCTCGGTTGAGGAGGAGAGGGTGAGTAGAGATGATGGTAGGACGAGAGTGGTTCCCGCACGACGCAGTGCACGAATCGTAGACACTGAAGGTGCACGGTCAGCGGGAGTCGGCAACACGTACACTGTAGCTCCATTGGCGGAGAAGAAGCGGGTAACTGATTCAATGAAATCGGCCTCCAAGGAAGGGGTTTTGATCAGAACGCCAGAGACACCATTGCGAATGGTATCGGATACTGTAGTAACGTTCGAGACATCCACGAGGAGAATAAGTCGCTCAGAGGGAACGACACCAACTATCTCCTTCGCCCATGAAAGAGGTATGATGACCTTCTCGACTCCAGAGTCAAGCCATTGGATGATTTGGTCTAAATTGAGAGATGCAGTGTGATCGAGGAGAAGGTATCGGCTAACATCTAGTTTCGCGGGAAGTGAATCGGGGGCGCCCTGGACGACGACCGGTCCAATGCGAGCGAAGGCGTTGAGTAGATCCTCGTCGTCGCCTATGTCAACGAGAGGGAGAATGACCGACATTGGGGAGAAGTTTGAGGACGAATCGCGATCGGATTCATTGAAAATCTACTGTACTTTCCCTCAATGACTCATTCTGTCAATGTCAGGTTATATAATTTAATTGAGCATATTGTAGTAAGGCCCTGTAGTGTAGTGGTTATCACTGCGGATTCTGATTCTTGTAGTAATTTCCGCCGACCCAGGTTCGAGTCCTGGCAGGGCCTTAAGTCCTTTCCTTTTTCCCATCTACGCCGTTAGCCAAGTTCAAGTCCTGGCAGGGCCTCACGTCATCGCACTTTTTCCCTCTACGCAGACTCTGAAATATACTCGGGACAGGCAACTAGATTCTGAGTCCGCCTCGTCGTTGTACGAGGCACATCTTTCCTCTAACCGGATGCCTATTACGCGTCAGAGTCAGACAGGACCTTTGTAGCGGGTCAATGACATCTAAAGATTTCAATGCGTGTGCCTGGCACATTATGCAGCGGACGCGCAGTGACAAGACTGTTCGAAGTTGATGGGAACGGCGCGCTCGTCGAGGAGGAGCGATGCTTGACTGATTATGGAGTTCTCGACAAGCTCTGAAGGTACGTAGTCTCCCAGCGGCAGAGTAGACCGACTTCAACCTTCGTGCCTCAGGATCAGTCTGTAAAGGTACGTGACGTTCTGGTACATCCCCGTACACCCTCCGGTTCGGGTGTTCCAGTCTGGCGTATTCATGGTCATTAGACGAAGGGCAGATCGAGTCTGACCAGTGGAAAGATGTTTGTCGTCGCAAGATTTTCAATAATGCGAAAATGAGGCAATGCGACGGGCGAGAAACGAGACCGCAAACAGACCGCCATGAACCAGGCCTATTGCATGCACACAGGATACTTATGGCCCATGCAACCTGGCAACACATGCCCCCAGGTCTGACAGAAGCTGCTAGCTACTCTACCAGGAGGCTGGTATATCGCGAGAATGTTTGGATCAGCAAGCAGTGCAATGTGTACTTGCCATGGTGGATGGTCCACATCAAAATTACTCTCGACTAAGCGGAATAGGCTGGCAGCCTCTTACGCATTCATCTCGTAAGGCGAATTGGAGTGTCTTTGGGAAAAGCACGTCAGGATATGCATCTGACAGCTCAGGATACCTCCGCTCGCAGAGCTTTCAATATCACTAGCTTGCTCGACTGGCTCTCTTCGACACGAGCGAGCTAAAAAGTGGATGAACCACCAAGCCCAAGCTTGTGCATGATTATACGTCAGATTATATACCGTCCATTGCGGAAGGTGTCGCCGATCACAATGGGGTGCTGACCGCCGGGTTGATACTGTTTGAATTTAGTAGACTCAACCTCATCCAGTTGCGAGGTATTGAAACGCCATTGCGGATATCACGATAAGCACGACGTACTGTATGACAGAGTGAGCTTTCAAACACAACACTGGCATTGGCGAGAAAAGACGGGGGAGATATGCTCGTAGTAGTTGGAAAGGAAGAGCCATTCTTGCACACCGTAGTTCGAACAAGGTCGTGGTTTCAGTACGCTTGCAATTCGTTGCTACACACCGAACCTCCTCGGACCTGTTTTATCAGCGATGCGACAGTAGCAATGGCACATTGTCACGAGCCTCTCCTGCTAGCGTGGCTCAGGCCCAAGTACATACCATTCAATCGATCAGATACTCCGGTGTTTCATTTCCGTTGATGAAGCGGCATTGCACTGCGCATCCCCCGCCACTGAGGAGCACATGCATGCACAGCGGAGAATATAGCGAGGGATTGTTGCAGATATCGCTTGGATAGCGCAGTGGCAAATGGTTGCCTGTGACGCGACGCTGTTGAAGCGGCCAAACAGAAGACAACGGTGCCTAATCCGGCAATGGATGATGTCCCTCTGCAGGTCCTTGTATAAAGTTGCCAATTCTCCGAGCGTATTTGTCTTGCGCACAAAAGAGCGATTGACCAGGTTTGACTGCCCACCTCGCACTCGTTGTCTGCGACGGCCGCGAGGACCAAGTTTGTACGACCAGTCGTACGCGCTTGCATATTGTGTCTGGTGGCCACCGCAGACGAGGCGTGCAGAGGCTCTTATCCCCACCCATATTACACGCTTCTCCCATCGATCTGGGCACGTCACGCCCTCGCATTCTTTGTCTGCCAAAATATAAAAGACCCCGTCGCGCCTGACCTTCTACACTTCTTCCTTTCCCCCCGTCCCATACATCTTTCACTAGTACTTCTTCATCTCTAACACAATGGCTGGTCGAGGCAGAGGCGGCGCCGGCAGAGGCGTTCGTGGCACCCCTTCCAGGGGCGGCGGTGGCCCAGCACGCGGTGGTCGAGGAGGCCCTGTGTCTGTAGGTGGTGGCGGCCTGCCATCTACAGGAGAGCATGTAACCACCGTCGGCGTGAAGCGTCTCGCGTTCGGAACTGCAGGTCGCCAGGTATCCGTATTCACGAACCATTACGAGATAGATATCCCTTCGGGTATCATCTATCACTACGACGGTGAGTCCTGCTCGTCTGTCCATTGAGTCGTATATACTGACAATCCTGCCTACCACAGTTGGTAAGTCATGATCGGCGGCGTGCTTGCTCGCTACTCACATCGCTTTAGCCATTACCCCATCGGAGCAGACTCTCCCCGCGAAGATGAACATGGAGCTGATTCGAAAGCTCCAAGAAATCGTGCACCCGGAAGTGTTCACTCCGCGCGGTGTTTACGACGGTCGGAAGAATATGTTCTCGATGTGCCATTACCCGTTCGAGAACGATACCCGCACGGTATGTCTGATGCGTTCGTACGAGCGGGCACAACTAATAAATACGTGCTATCAGTTTTCTGTGTCGCTCGGCGACAGCCCTCCTCCTGACTCACCCGGTCCTGGGCCCGGGAAAAAGGGACCGAAGGTATACAGAATCAAGCTCACGAAAGTCGCGGAGATCAACCCAGAGTACGCAACTTTCCAATGTTCGCTGCGCATATACTTACATGGAATAGAGTGCTGGATCGTTTCCTGCAGGGGAAACAGTCCCAAGACAACACTGTTCTCACGGCGATCACTGTATGCACTTCTGCTCTTTGTTCTGATGTCGCAGTATCATGACCCTCTGATTAGGCTTTGAATGTTGTGGTTCGAATGGAGCCAACAACGCATTATCCTTTCAACGTGCGTTCGTTCTTCACCGACCGCGAGCAAAAGGATATTGGTGCAGGCATCGTACTGTGGCGAGGCTACTTCCAGAGCGTCCGACCTGCGATAGGAAAGATGCTCATCAACATCGACATCTCTACGGGGACCATGTACAAGGCTGGGCCACTACTTGATCTCTGCCTTGGGTTCTTTGGACGAACTGATCCCAATATTCTCGCCCCCAGTCGGGGATTCCCAGAAAAGGAACGTTTGCGCTTGCAACGTTTCTTAGCGGGTGTCCGAGTCACGACTCCTGCCCAAAGTCAGCAGCAGCGGCGCATACCTCGCGTTGTCAAGCGATTATCGACTGCGGCAGCTAGTTCCTTGACGTTCACAAATCGAGAAGGACAGGTGATCAGTGTCGCCGCGTATTTCCAACAAGCATATAATATTACGATCCGGTTCCCACAAATCCTTTGCGTCGAGGTGAGTGCAAGTCTATCCGTCACACGTGAATCCACCAATCCTCTTCCGTAGGTCGGCAATGGCGCTTTATACCCCATTGAAGTCTGCAATGTTCTTTCTGGCCAGATCATGCGCAAGCAGGTTCCGCCGGAGAAAACTAAGGACGTTCTGGAGTTTGCCACGAAACGACCTGACGAACGGCTCAACAGTATTCGCAATGGACTGGGGGTTCTAGCCCACGGTCAGTCGGAGTATGTCCGAGTAAGTGGCCATAATTAGGGGAATTGCTGGGGTCGTGCTCACATTGTCTCGTAGCAATTCGGTATAGCTTTGAGGGAGGCGGGCACCGCGCCTTTATCTATCAACGCTCGCGTCCTCAACCCGCCCAAACTCATGTACGGGAAAGGAAGCAAACAACCTTCCATTGTAAGTACACTATGTTGGACCTGATGACTCCCCTTTAATCGCTAAGTCCTAGGTTCCCCGAGATGGCGCATGGAATATGTAAGTAACGATTCGGCTCATCCTGCGACGCCTATATTGACGTTGTTTGAAGGATTGACAAGAAGTTGTACAAGCCGGTGATCATTGAACGATGGGTCGTCGTCGTCTACGAGCGCCCGAATAGGTTCCGTCAGGATAGTGCGGACGACATGGTAAGAGGCCTATTAGAGGCTTGCCAAGCAGTCGGTGAGTTCTTTATCATCATCGCAACCAAACGGTGCATGACGATATCTGCATCTCAGGCATCACTGTCCTCGAGAAGGATCCTATCATTCGGTGGGAAAATGCGCAGGGCAGAATCAGTGACGTAGGTCCTTGCATTATTCGTTTCTGGCATAGAGCTAATGCCGGAGAAGCAATTGAGGGCTGCGGGCTCGGCATGTAATCAGAAGAACAAAGGCTTTCCCAAGCTCATCGTGGCTGTCCTTCCTGAGGGTGCTACGGATATCTATACTGCCATCAAACAGTAAGTAGTTCTTGTATATCATGAATACAGTTGAGTCTAAGCACTAAATCATTGTCACAGTTTTGGCGATGTTTCGGTATGTATTTGAGCCTTTTTGTGAGGTTGGTGATTTTCATGGACTCCTCTGCAGGCGGGCGTGGCGACCCAGTGCTTGAAAGCCATCAAATGTGGCCGCGCAAAGCAGCAATACTTTGCCAACGTCTGTCTCAAGTACGTCAGCCTCTACACCCCATTAAGAGCCATCTCTGATTATATTCACAGGATTAACGTGAAGCTCGGCGGCATCAACACGGTCCCTACCGCCGACTCTACCCCCGCACTCTTTGACCCTCACAACCCCACAATCGTCATGGGAGTGAGTGTCGATAGCCTGCCGTTGTTCGCCCTATATATACTGATCATCTTATACCACAGGCGGACGTGATTCACCCTGCTGCTCATGCGGAGGGGAAGCCGTCCTTCACTTCTCTCGTAGCGAACGTAGACTCCGAGACCGCGAAGTACGTTGCCGACTGCCGGGTGCAGACCTCTCGTCAAGAGATGATCGATGACCTTGGCGACATGGCGAAGGCAAGTGAATGTCAAGTATACTCTCTCGCTGTAATAATAATATTACCCCTTCAGCATATGCTCGATCTGTACATGAGGTACAGGAAGAATGTCGAGAAGGCAAGAATCGTGTCTCCGAAGAGAATTATCTTCTATCGCGGTAGGTTATCCGTACATTCATTCACGTCTTTACTCATAGACTTCTATAGACGGTGTCTCTGAGGGGCAATTCAAACAAGTCCTTGAACACGGTATGTTTCCCATATCCACGTAAGGTGCTGAGTATTGGCTAATCCGTCTTACACGTAGAACTGCCTCAGCTGAAAGGTCTGTATATCGATTCCGCGAGTGGTTATGGGATAATGCTTATGTTCCTACAGATGCTTGCGCTCAACTGCAGATCAATCCTACCATCACCGTTATCGTGGTGGGCAAGCGCCATCATGTCCGCTTCTTCCCCAAAACTCAAGCCGACGCAGACAGGAGTGGGAATTGTCGGGCTGGGACTGTTGTCGACCGTGATATCACTCATCCTCTCGAGATGGACTTCTATCTCCAGTCGCATGCCGGCTTACTTGGCACCTCTCGTCCCGCTCACTATAATGTCCTCTATGACGAAAACAAGTTCACGTGAGTAGCAGTATCAGACCGCCAGGACTTAAGCTCATGATGTTTCTCCAGTGCGGATGCGCTGCAGGCACTTTCATTCTCCCTCTGCCATGTCTACGCGCGCAGTACTCGATCTGTTTCAATCCCGGCTCCTGTTTACTGTAAGTCTCTTGTTCCTGTGACATGTTATGCATGTGATCTGAACTTTTGTTCAGATGCCGACATCGTCTGCTCACGCGCCAAAAACCACTACGATCCCCAGCAGCAAATGAATCTGACTGATACTGGTACTGATGACGCACCTGCTAGTCAACAACTGGAAGTATACAAGAAGAACTTCAAGCCCTTGCACGCGAACATGAGCTTCGTCATGTATTTCTCTTAATCAATCTTCGACATTTGTGAGTTGTTGGTTTATTCTGTAGGATAGGGAACAGTGTTTCTTCGCGTCGTGACGATTGTTTTCTTGCACTGTCGAATTCGCAATACCATTGTCTTCTTGCTTTGTGCCGGAGGTTAGCAACATCGCTATAGCACTGTGCTTTCATGTATGTACTTTAGGCTTCATGCTTTTGATGCATTATGGACTCGCATGAGTTTATGCTTACGCGTCCGTTGTCGACCGTTCGATCGTGTTCTGCATCACGGCGCATGCACGCGCGCATGCCTTGTACGGTGATTGGGGAAGGTGCGTGTCTCGTTCGGTTCATACATGAGTATTCATACTACTTACTCCGGCGCTCCGCTGATAGGACTTGGACAGGGCCAAGTTGAACAACCTCGGACAGGCCCTGTGCACAACTGAATGTTCTGGCTGCTATGTAGCTAGGGTAGGTGCTACTTACACTCCACAGGACGGTGGGAAGTTCACTCCTCATCGGCGCCGGCTCCATCGATATCATTACAACCTTTGTCCCGAGACTCGCGTCGGTAGTTAGAAGTGAAACCCAAGCTTCGCCTCTTCCCATATGAAGTTGACGAAATTTTGTATTTAGGCAATCTCATTGCCCCTTCTGCATGTTCCCAGACAAGCACGTATTGGGTAGGTGCTCGTGTTCAACTCCTCGTGTCTTGGATTTCTCCAGGCATTGCGGCGCTCTCGACCTCGCCGCTGAGCTTCACCCGCATCACCGTCATTGTATTCTTTGCAACGCGTCACCCATGAGGCCTGCAACAGGTCTGCGGTGTAGGCGGGATATTCTTCCATTGCAGATCCTGTTCCTCAACGCAAACTGGCTATGTTAGAATCCTCACCTGAGGCGCCGCTTTGCCTAGCCCCAGTCTAAGACGTGAAGGTCATTGCAGTCTTCACTGCTTTCCTTTTTGTTTGGACCCTGCATCACGCTTCTCAGGTCGGGTTATAAGGTCTCCGATGGGCCCGTCGACTTTGCTAAACCAATCCGGTTGCCCTCGGGGCTCAGATACGCACAGACCTCGAGCTTGCTGTGGAGCCTCATATACCGCCAACGAAGGTGGCGAAGAATCCCTACTTCTCTTTCTACTGTCGTTACAGCCGCCATGATATACCCTACCTCTCAAAAGCGCATTCGGCGTAAACCAGTGCCTAGGCTACCCTCGCATTCACCTGTCACGCCGACTGCGCTGTCGAGGACTCCCCCAGTTGAGCCTAAGCTGCGCCTGTCGCCACAGATGGAACCGACAAACGTACGTGTAATTCAGCTACACCCACATCGTGGTTGACGCGGCCTCGACCAACAGATTGGCGAGGATATTCGTGCCAACATCCTAAATAACCGGAGAAACAGGGACGTCGCCATACAACGAGCCAGAGATTTCATGTGCCTCCGTCTTAGCTATTCCTCGTCGGCATCGCATCTCGACGAAGGCGTTGTTGATGAAGCTGCTTCCAATGTGAGCCCATGGGTGTGCGTCCAAGCTTCGTGCTAATTGTATGTCGCAGCACGAGGAAGATATTTTGTCATCTCAGCCTGTCGAGCATGCAGTTCGGTCAAGGCCTGACGATGAGAAGCAGCACCGTGACTTTACCTCGGCCTCCCAACGAAGACGACGCCTGCCTAAGGTAAGGCCGGCGACTATCTTGTATCTCCCGCCAAGCTAACGTCGACCTACAGGTTGCCAGGCCACCTACACCACCGTTACCCACTTCACACAAGAGATTAAGATCCCAGCTCGACGATATGAGATCACGTTCTGTGTCGCCGGAACATGTGCGTGCTGCGAATGGTTCTGATATATCCGTTTTGGTCTAATTCAATGCTACGCAGGTCCATCACAAGCTTCCAGTCCAGCCCCCACTTTTCCGCGACCCCACCACTGTTATGTCTCCAGAAGGCACCCTTTGTGGCTCAGATGATGATCATCAAAGCAAGCCCTTCTTCCGCCCCGCTTGCTACAGATGGTCTATTCGATCTTCAAAATGTAGTATGGCCGGGCGGTCATGTGCATCTCGCGCTGCTAGCATGCGCATGGTTTGCAGAAGGTTCGCCCGGTGGGGGAGTACGATACGGCTAAAACTTAACAGGATCCTGGGGCTGGCCCTTCCTCCCGCAGTGGTTACATACTAGCCGACACGGCGCATCGTCCCAGACTATATCCTTATTATACTGTACTATGCACACGCTAGGCCATGGCTGTGATCCCCAGGGCAATCCATGGCTGTACTTACTACTTCTACGCAACCGTCATTCTATGCCAACAATCGCTACTTTCTTGTAATGTGCTCTCCACAGATCCCCACACCCTACTCTTACTTCCATATTCTTCATCAACATTCATTGTAGCCGGACTACACTACAGACTTGTAGGGATACCGTATGCACACCAGATACCTCCTCATTAATGAATACACCACTTTCCTTCTTCGACGGGGAGCACTCGGGGAGCAGTGGAGCACGATGAGGTTACCAGCGCCTATTGCGCCCGCCCGATCAGCATTGCCAGAAATGGAATGTCATAAGCGCACACACGCCTGCGAGACTAACCAGGCAAGTCTAACGAGCCGTACAGGCAGGCAAGTTATCCACACATCCTCAAGCAACTCGGGCAACCCTCAAGGACGACACAGTGAGCAGCTTTCCTCGTTATACACGCCGTTATGATGCTGGAGGAGTGTGTGGTTGATATGTTTGGAAGCGGAAAGAGGATGGATGCGTCTGGGGCTGGATGGATGTAGCGACCTTTGGATGCACTCCTTGACTTAGCAGTGGGATTAGACTTTGCGTTACTGACTTCTCTCTCTGAACAGAATGGCCCGCAGCAAGGAACTCGTCCCCTCAATCGGCCGCCTTTCTCGCTCTCAAGTCTACGCCCGCCGCGGTCTCTACAAGGGCCTCAAAAAATCGGAGAAGGCACCTGCTTCCGATGTTGCTCCTGTGAAGGAGAAGCCCGTCGGTGGTGCAAAGAACGGCGAAAAACGCCTGATTCCTACCGCCAAGGCCCCCCGCTTCTACCCCGCCGAGGACGTTCACCAACCCAAGAAGAGCCGCAAATCACCTAAACTCACTAAACTTCGTCCCTCCATCACCCCCGGCACCGTCCTCATTCTCCTCGCGGGTCGCTTCCGTGGCAAGCGTGTCGTCTTCTTGAAGCAACTCTCTAGTGGCTTGCTTTTGGTCACTGGCCCCTTCAAGATCAACGGCGTTCCCCTGCGCCGGGTCAGCCAGGCCTATGTTTTGGCTACCTCCACCAAGGTTGATCTCGGCGATTTCAAGGTGCGTTTCCTGCCATGTTTCTGCGGATGTAGACCAACGTGATCTATTGTCAGGTCGACGAGAAAATCAACGACGCCTACTTTGCTAAGCCCAAATCGAAGGGCAAGCAATCAGCGGAAGAGGAATTCTTCTCCGAGGGCAAGCCCAAGGAGAAGGAGGCCTTCCCTGAATCGAAGTCCGCAGACCAAAAGGCGGTTGACAGTGCCATCATCGCTGCCGTTAAGAAGACGGAGAACCTTTCCAAGTACTTGAAGGCGAGCTGGGGTCTTTCGAAGGGTCAGTTCCCTCATCAGCTGGTGTTCTGAGCGGGGCTTTAGTTGTCGGAGTGTGAGGGAAACATTTCGATACCGCTGGGGGCGAGCTCAGCTATGACATATGATATGCCGCGTAGCACTTCCATGATATATTTCACGCATCCGCATCCATGCTGTCTACTATGTAATTCTTCGCAAAACGCTAAGACTCGGTGAAGTTGTAAGAACCAAGTATTCTAAGTCACGACACCTGTGTGAATCGCAAACTGAGCGTCACGGTCTTGCTAGGCAACCCTCTGTACTTCATGTTCTCTTCCAGGAACTGCTTGCTTCCATCTTCATGCTCTCTGCGAGGTTCAGTCGTTCAGTACGACCCACACTCGTGCTATCTGCGCGACGTCCTCAGCCACACCATGCATTTAGAGTAAACAGACCGCGAACGTTCGCATCGTCACCCTTGAACACGCTATCCGAAGGTTTCCTAGATCTCGCACTTGCTATCCCTTTCCCCGAATATATTCCACCCTACTCTGGCACCATAATTCTGGTTACTGTAATCTCTCGTCTAGTATTCACTGTGCCCTTCTCGATATGGGTACGTCTGGTATACGTGCAGTACTCAAGATAATTGATACGTTTTGTAGGCCAAAAGACGGCAATGGCGCGCGGAGGATTTCGTCGTTCCCCAACTTCAAGAAGAAAAGCCTAAATTATTGAAAAAAATCCTGGCCGATATGCACACGGATGGTTTCAGGGGGAACAAGGAACAAGCAAAAGCTGAGTTCGAGAAACGCGCAAAGGTCGTTGTACGTACCCCTCTAGAATCAGAGCACTCTTCGTCATCGTCTTATTGGCCTGTAGCTCACGACGCGACGTTCTGAACTATTTGCCAAGCACCATTGCTCGCCGACACCTACAATGGTCATTCCGGTGGTTTCTCAACTCCCTCTTTTCGTTGGATTCTCTATGCTATTGTCCCGGATGTCGCAATACCCTACAGTCTTTGACTCCGAATCTTTCCTTACCTTGACTTCTCTGTCGCACTCGGACCCTACTGTAACGCTGCCTATCGTTCTCGGGATAGTGACGCTGGCGAACGTCGAGACATCTCGATGGTTTGTGAACGCGGAAGTACTGGAACGCGAGAAGAAAGTTGCGGAATGGAATACCAAGAAACGCGCTATGGGTCACACTGTGCTAGAGCCTAAGAAGATCATTCAAACAGCCATGCGAGGTCTTTCCGTCGGTCGAATATTGATTGCGGCCATGGTGCCAGGAGTACGTACTTCCAACGAGATTTTACCGCATATATTCTGACTTGGCGATGTTACAGAGTATTCAATTATACTGGGTTACATCCGCAGTGTTTGGACTGGTGCAAACGTGGGTGCTGGATTATTGGGATAGTCGAAGACGGCGCATGAAGGTCCTGGCTTTGGAGACAACCACTGCTGGTGCATCGCACTCCCAGGGAAGAAGTTCTTAGCTGCGTGGTGAGTACGAACCCTGACCTTCTCTTCGGATGAAAAGAACAAGTGGATTGAGGGACCCTGAACATGGTCCTGTATGGCCTCCAAGCGGATGCCCAATGATTGTTTTCTTGATCTAATATGACGATGCATGCCCATTCTACGTAACTTTCACCGAAGACCCGACTAATTAATTGTTTCTAGTGTGCTATTAATCTACGAAGAACGCGAGCCGGCACATGTTCAGGGCTTAACGCCTCACATCTTCTTCTCTGGACCTCCATCACGACTATGCACATAACGCCCGATGCCTAAATGCCATGCAATCCTCGGCACCAGTAACGACAGTCCGGTGACGATTGTGACAAGGAGTGTTGCAGAGCCTTTCCACTTTTCTACACTCCAACGCTCGTCTCCCAGGGCCCAGAGTGTGATTGCGAGATGTACAATGTCTCCAATCAGGAGAGGAGTCAGGAGGGCCGATACGATCTTTTCCTGTAACGCTGGCTGTCCGAATAAATATCGTCTCGCGGCCCAGAGGATGAAGAAGTTGACGAGGCCGAGGAGGCCTGTTGCGTTCGCGAGTTGCATCATCGTCACGAAGGTCGCGAGCGGGAGCGGTCGACTGGAATCGAGTGCCGCCGGCCATGGTGCTTGCTGGTCATGAGCCTGCGGGACAGTGAGTATACATGTCGATGGTTATGTGCCTGCTCACTTGCCTGCTTGGGGTACAACATGGTGCCTATGAAGCCCAGCATGGTGAGCATGGGCTCGTAGCAGCCGAAGACGAGCCAGTAGGCGTATGGGATGGCGGATGGCTGCGGCATGTTTGGGCTGGAACGGATGCATGTGGTCGTTGGGGATGAAGTGCGACTGTGTGCTTGCAATTGTGTCCTGCCCTGTCTTATCTGTTCCGTACATAGCGTGCCATCACCCGCGGAAGGCTGCCTCTTGTGCCTGTGGGCGGCGGAGGTCAATATGCTTCGGTCCCGGGGCGGGCGACGCTAATCGGCAATCTACTCGGGCGCCTTCCTTGCAATGTCCCTGCCCTGAACGAGTCCGTATAACTGTGGCCGGGCGCCGTCGTCCTCTCTTTCATCTTACATCTACGGTCCCTTTCTTACCCAGGCAGTCGATCAGGTATTCATACGTTGAGCTGCTAAATGGCAGGACCAAGATTGCTCTCCGAGTTGGAGATGAAGGTTATAATGCGCCGTCCTTCTCGCGGGCATCCGTTGACCGTAGGACATGGGCTTCGCGCCTTCTGACATCTCTGCCATAGAATTTCATGTACTGTACAATCGTTTCGCAATCCCAATCAGTTTGCCTCAGCTTCAGTGCCTTTTCTCTATCATTCTACGTTGCGTCATCAGCGACTTCGACGTGTAGGTGTTCCATCCGCAGGGTATATTTGACATGGCCTGGGACCGACGAGCGTGCGGCTGTCAGTGACCCACTGAGTCTAGGGAAGAGAGGAATGTAGGCAATCCATCCTTCTTGTTATTTGGGAGAACCCATAGAAACCGTCCGAGCTTGCGAGGATGTGCCCTCGGAAAGTTCCCGCGTGGAAGACTGCAAAAAGGCACAAAACCATCGTGCCACTATGTACGGCGCTGTGGGATATGGAATGTCTTCATCGGACTGGACATTTCATGTCATAACGGACACTTTGCCGGACGTTCAGTAGAAACCTGGCAGACAGAAAAAGGTTCACGAACGTTCATGGATGCCGCGGCGAATCCACCGCGGCGTAAGAAGAACTGCGAGCCTCGTGGAGCAACTTCTTGAACTGCCAATTTAGGACGGAGCACGTCGACCTCCACTTACTATGTCACGCCGCCCATCACAACCTCCGATGCAGACAAACCAACTGGGCCTTGAGAACGAAGAAGAAGAACTTGTGAGCGGCGCCGGCGAAGGCGACGAAGTTATGGAGGATGCTCAGCAGGAGGAAGACTACAGTAGGTCTCAAATCGCTCTCGATCAAAGGTCCATTGGGGATGGTACAGCATACAGTCATTGACACCGCATAACGTTGCTTAGGCTCGTCTACCCCCACATCTACTTTGACATGGATTAGCTGGTTCTGCTCGTTGCCTGGGCATGAGTACTTCTGCGAGGTCGCGGAGGATTTCATTGAAGATGACTTCAATCTGACCGGACTGAATGCGATGGTTCCGTTCTGGAAAGAAGCCATGGAGATGGTGTTGGATGTTGAACCCGGTGCGTAGCTTCCCGCTAGCCGTCGCTCCAGCATGAACTAAGCTGCATACACACTCTCAGATGAAGATACCTCGAAAATACCCGACGTTTCGATCGTAGAGGCCTCTGCCGAACTCCTATACGGTCTTGTTCACCAAAGATACATCTTGACTCGTGCTGGCTTGCAAGCCATGGTACTCTGCCTTTTCCCTCTTCCATTTGAACGGAGTGTCCTCATGTTACACTATTTAGGTAGAAAAATACGAGGCGGGGGGATTCGGCGCATGCCCTCGGGTCCTATGCAAGGGCTTCTACGTCGTGCCCTGCGGTAGGTCTGACCTTCCCGGCGTTGATACAGTAAAGCTGTATTGCCCGAACTGCAACGACATATATTCTCCCGCTAGCAGCCGTTTCCAGGGCGTTGATGGTATGTCCTCAACTAGTACTATAATTCTATGACCTAACGTGCATCTACACAGGCGCATTCTTTGGCACCACATTTGCTCACTTGTTCTTCCAAAGCTACCGCGAACTAGCACCTGCGCCGTTCTGGAAACCATCGTCGCCACCTACGACTTCCTCTGTATCATCTGCATCGGGCTCCGGTTCCGATTCGGGTTCAGACAAATCCTCAAACGACAACTTCCAGAATCCCAATCCGTACGGTGGCAAGAAACGTGCCCGCGGGAGGGTATATCAGCCGAAGATATATGGATTCAAGATCAGCGAGAGGGCGAAGAGTGGGCCTCGAATGCAATGGCTGCGAATGCGACCTGAGAATCCAGAAGAACTTGATTTAGTGGATTGGAGGGGTCGATGGTATGACGATGTGGACCAGTACGACGAAGAGGAAGAGGAGGAAGACCTGGACCGGCCCATGGAGGATTTCGACCAGGTACATGTATTGCAAACTATGACACCATGGTATGCGGCTAACAGCTACTCGACAGGATAACATCGGAGGTGACGATGACGATGAGGAGGAAGAAGAGGAAGAGGACGATCAACCTCGAGCATCCGGTTCACAGAGCCAGTACGTTACGAGTCCCGTGACAACGCGACCCACAGGTTATGCTCCCTACATATCAGGACGGCCAGTTGACCTTGCGGAGGGACGGGTGAAGGCGGTTCGTCAGTGGACTACGATGAACACTGGTGCTACCGCGCAGGCTTGTTGACTAGAGGGGACATTGTGTGCTAATTTACACGATAACATGCGGCGTAATACTAGATGTATTTCTGCTTCCAGATTCCGTCCAGATTCAATGACATCGACTCTCTTGTTTCCTCCGAGAGATGACCAAGTGTTGGAACGTAAACGCCGTCGAAATTCCGAGGCCTCGGAGATGCGTCCCGAGAGTCTAGGACAAAGTCTGGGACTTGCCATTTCGAGGGCAAAATGGTCGTGGGAACATATCTTGCAGAACTGTACAGATATCAGCCACCACTCTCTGTCACGTGTTTCCTAGTTTGATCGTAGCAAGCCATACCCACCGACGAGCAACTAACGAACGAAAGGCCGCCTCAAGACTCAAGAAAAATGGCTCGCTCAAGTGCGTAGATGCTGCAGAATGCTCTGAAAACGGTTCTCTGACTTTGTTGAACGATAGACCTCCGCGTCGGTCTTAACAAGGGCTACCCCACCACCCCCATTCCCAAGACTGTGAAACCCAGCCAACGCAAGGGTGTCTCTTCTCAACGCACCAAGTTTGTGCGCTCTGTCATCCGGGAGGTTGCTGGCTTTGCTCCCTATGAGCGTCGGGTTATGGAGTTGTTGAGGAACTCCAAGGTGCGTTGGAAAAGTTGTATTATTGGAGTAATGTGTGTATTGACCAATTGTACAGGATAAGAAGGCGAGGAAGCTGACCAAGAAGCGGGTGAGTCTCTCGCCCTACCTGAATGCACTAATGCTATTCTCCCTAATGCAATCGCTGACATTTTTATTCGATAGTTGGGCACGCTCTTGCGCTCGAAGCGCAAGCTCGAGGAGCTCGGCGGTATCATCCAGGAGAGCAGGAGGGCAGGCCACTAAAACGTTCACTTTGCGGGTGTGGAGGGGTAATACTCGCGCAGCCTTTGATACACTCAGGCGACCTCATGCGACATGAGCTATGCTACGTTGTAACTCTATATGCATTTTATTCCATCTCGGCGACATGGTATTCAAGCGATATGTTACTGCAGTGCGAGACTGAGCGTTGAATATGCATATGCCGCTTCAGTATCAAGCCAAGTGCTATGCAGAGGGATCATATCCCCTGGTTCATCAGGCATCGTTGGTGACCGCGGTGTTGATGTTATTGTCCATCCGCTTCTCCCGCAACCCCTGCGACAGCCTGCGACGTCTGTTTTGAGACGGAAAATGAGACCCCGGGTCGAGCTCCTGAGTAGTGTCTGAGGAATCTGGGCAGCACTTGCCCTGCATTGAATATTCTCCTAGTGCATGACGTCGCGCTGCAATAAGGGCCAACTGCGAGGCTTACGGAGAGCGGTGTCTGACACACTGCGGCGTCGTTTGCAAGTGCCGATGGGACGGGCGGCCGGGGAGAGGATGCGGCAGGCTTACGCGGGCACGGTTACGCGCGGTGTCTTACGTAAGGAGAGTGAGGACGCGTTTTCCGCCGCCAGCCTCTTTTCAGTCGGGATCTTGCTCATCCTCTTATTTCCTGCTCCCCGCGATGGCGAACGAACTTGCTCCTCCTCCCACTCGCCATCGCGCATCCTCGACCAACGTCCGCCCCGCCCTCACCCTCAGCTCCCTCGGCAGGCGCAGGTCAAACTCCCTCCTCGACGTCGTCCCGGCCACCCCCTCGCCCTCCGCTTCGCCCCCCAGAGTCCTCTCTCCCAAGCCCGAGAGGAATGTCCCTCCCCCGCTCTCGCTGACCATCTCATCCTCCGTCAGTACCTCTCGTCGGGACTCGTCCCTCTCCACCCTCCTCTCCAGGTGTCGGGACCTCCTCCACATGGCCCATCCGTCGTCCGACGCGTCCTCGACGCCCTCCTCGCCCCGGCTCAGTCGCACGAGCACCAGTTCAGACGACACCATCCTCCCCATCTCTTCTCCAGTCACTGCGTCATTTGCTGACGCATACCCAGAGAAGTCGGCGCCCCCCACGCCATGGTGGCAGAATGTCCGATCGGTGAGTCCCAGAGCTGACAGATTACCTTGCATAGCTGTGCTCACACGACATGGGCGTAGGCACATGTCCCCGTACTCCTCGTCATCATCTCATTCCCCGTCTCTGCTGCACTGGTCCTCCTCAGCATGTCCACGCTTCCCATAACGGTTTCGTGGCCGAGGAATATCACTGACTTGGCACAGCTGGGGCGAGAATTGCATGGTTATGCGCAAAGCGGCGCGGGGCCCATGGCCCATGTCCTCGCTGTTCTGTCCGTAACAGCAGTATGGAAACACGCCTGGTCCATTCCGGGAAGCGTGATTTGGGTACGTACAATGAGCTTGATCCTTCACACGACCGTCTCTCACTCGAGTCCACCTAGAATGTTCTCGCTGGTGCCCTGTTCTCACCAGCCTATGCGACGTTGCTTCTGACCATGTTGACAACCATTGGCTCCGTCTTTGCCAGTCTTCTCTCTGCCCCAATGGCCCCATTCCTCACCAAAATGTTTCCCAAGGCGCTTAATATGACCCGTTCCGCGCTCGAAGGCCAATCCGACGAGGACGCAAAGTCTTCTGCGTGGGTCAGGCTGTCCATCCTGCGACTCATTGGCATCGTTCCCTGGTCAGGAATCAATATTGCGTGTGGCGTATGCGGTGTTCCGATTTTGGACTGCGTACTCGGGACGTTCATCGGCGCTTTGCCGTGGACTGCCGTTACGTGCCAAATTGGCGACATCCTGCAGACTGTCGCGTCGAATCCATCACCAAACCCTCAATCTGTCCAATCTTTGTTGGCTTCCAGGGAAATCATAATGAAGTTGGTCTTCCTGACCGTGATCTCTCTTGCACCCATCCTGGGTCGCGACCACCTCCGTGCTTGGGTTTCGTCGCCAGCAAGTTACGCACCGGTATCTCAAAACGCGGCGAATGATGAGAGGGTCTCGCGCTGGGCGTGGGTGAAGGAATGGCGGGGGAAGATCCACATGCCTTCTCGTCCTCGTTCCCGTGCACGGGAAGCATTCCAAAAGGAACTGAACGTGTTAATCCGGGAAAAGAACGAGAGCCTGCCAATGTAACACCACCTATGGATTTCCTTAACTCCTGTTTATTCGGCCTCCCTCTCACCTCGACGACCTTACGCCCTTCGTACGATTGCCTCTCCCAACTCATTATTGTGTTACCACCCCTGTTACAATGATCCGGATCCACCCACCCGCGCTATTCGCTTTCCATTGGACACGACCCTAGACGTTTCTGCTACGATCACCATCTGCACACCAACATCGCCTGCGCTACCCACATTCCACATCTCCGTTCTCCCCCTGCACTTTGGTCGACACTTATTGCCGTGCTCCATCACCATCTATTTAACTACTACAAGGTTTTTACGATGCATCCATGATACCAATCGTTCGATATTTCCTACTTTTTACACATCACTACCCTAATCTTCTCTTCGCTTACTTTTTCTGTGCGCCATACTTGCTCATTCGTTTGCAGCTGTTTTTCACGCTTTTGTTTTCCCCCCTCTTCTCGGTTAATACGTGCTCGATGCTCCCATTTAGGTTCGCTGGTTGCTTATATTCCCCCCGAATTTTCATGTTCTCTAGTGTGTTTGATCTTTTTGTGGATTTTCAGAGAGAAGTAATGATAAATTGAAGAATTACATACATTTATGTGCTTGTTCGTCAAATTCCCCAGAACTCGGTGAGCTCTTCGTAAAAAGAGCTAAACGATGGCGAACCCAAACTGCCCAGCAACAAAAGGGCTTTCTCAATGTTAGGACGCACAAGGTATTGAAACCGGGTCGCATGCATGGTGAAGTTGATACGGTGAACTTTGCTGATACAAACACCATATAGGCGAACTGTTCTGAAGTAATGGTTCCCAATGAAATATATTCAATCAAGCACTACAAATGTACATAATAAAACACCCTTCGAAGGCAATCCATCAGACGTACACTCCGCCCGCTGGTTAACATCTCTCTCGACTGCAAGCAGCACAAGACAGACGAAAACCAAACGTCATCGAGACCCAACAAGAAAGTTGAGCCATGTTCTCTGTGTAACGGGCGAGTGCGGATGTCATCGACTGGATTTGAAAGGTGTGGCATGTGTAAACATGCGAGACTCGAGTTAGAAACTATAAAATAGATCCTAGCTGAGTATGTTCTGAGGAAACCAGGATGGTTGGCCTGCTCCTTTTATTGGCCTTGGTTTAGGGCAGGGCGGGGAAAATTGGCCCGAGCGCGTATTTCGCGGTATGGCGTGACTGCAACGCGTCGCGACTCGCGTTTAGACGCGACTTCTGGGCGCTCTCTGCAGCCTGTGGCTCGTGTCTCCGTACCACGACCTTGCTCCTTACCTTGCCTGTTCCAAGCTTTGGAAAGCCTTTCTTGTAGCTCTTCTTGCTGACTCTTGTCTGTGCTTATCCCTGCTTGCCGCTGCTCAGTGACTTCTGTTCCTGCTTGGAATTTGATTGGGACGGCAATGTCTTCACCTATCCCGGAAGCTGGGCTCTCCGAGAATTTGTTCGCCTTCAGACGAATCGAGCAGCACCAAGGACATCGCTTTACACCTCCAAAGGATTCTCCCTCTGGTAACTTGAACGAAGAGGCTCTCCTTTTGCAAAGCTCCGAAGGCTCTCTGGATTCACCGACGGATCCTTTTCAACATTCCGGGCGGAATCATCGGATATCAGCACAAGGCTACGTCTCTGCTCAGCCCACTCGGAACTCTGGAATGACTGCCTATGAAAGGGATCAAATAAAACCGACGCATATACCCACTCAAATAGACCTCAATTCGCCTTTCCGTCGTGGAATACCTAAATCTAGGCATGATGAACCTCCCTCGGACTCGGCGCCTTCTACTCGATTGCTCCTGAACAAGATGGCCCTCAAAGGAGATTTTCCTCGGTTACGATCTGGCAAGAGTCTACAGCAACGATTGGACGTTTCAGAGACCGGCCAAACTCCGCAGGGTATGCGCATGTAGCGTGCTTCATCGAGGTATCTCTGGCCCAGGCTTAGTACTTTGCAGGTCTAGAACCCAAAGCATGCCCTCCGTCTGCTGTCCTGTTGAATCCTAGTACTCCTCGACTTCGTCGTTCTCATACTCCTCGCGTGGATCCTGCAATTCATGCCATTCCAGTGCATTCCAGAAGTGCTTCCGTTCTCAGTATGAGGCCCGATCCAGACGAAGATATATCGTCCATCATGATGCGCGGTGCGACTGACCTTCGTAATGCGAAGATGGAATTGGAAGATCAGGTAATCACTCTGATATATCCTGCTGTAACATTTACGACGCAGAGTATAGCGTCGCGAAATTGCGGGTCTGCGCTCGCAATTGACAAGTACTCAAGTTGAGAAGGAGCAAGCCATGCAACGACTGAACTCCGTCAAAGAAGCTACAAAGAACGGTTTAGAGAAGAGTTCTAAGAGGTGATTTCCGCGTGATCGACTAAGAAAGCTGACTATATGCTACTTAGCCTCGGCGAGATGCAAACGTGCCTTGAAGGATTGAAAGCGCAGTCCGAGAATTCATTCGCATTCGTTGCAAACGCCAAATCTTCATTGATTGACGTGAAAGAACTAAGAGAGACCGTCAAGGAGAACCTGCAGAATCTGGAGTCGCTCTTCGATGATTCCGGACATATATGCTCCGTTGTCGATACAAGCTGTGTGATTGAACAACTGCAGCTTGAATGCACGAATGGTACGCCCTAGTTTCGAATGTCGACTTGGTCCGCTTTGGCTCATTGAGTATCGCAAATTCTCAGGTCGACACGTCGCAGACCTCCTACGTGATCGTCTGCAAAACTTGGGCGCGGAGCTCTGCGAAGCAAGAGCACGTATCACCGAACTCGAGGATCTTCACGTCAAAGACAGGGAAGCCCTTCGGTCTACGTGTAGCAGTCTCGCAGAGGCGAATGGGAGAGTAGAAGCTTTGGCAGAACGCCTCCAGCAGCAACATGCTAGGATGTATGATCTCCTTTCTACTGTCGCTGACACTCAGGCGAAGCTTTCGGCTTCCGAGGCTGAGTGCGTTTCAACCTTCTTAGATTTCATAATTTCCGATGTTTACCATTTGGCTCCATGCAGGATTTCTAGGCTTGTCAATGAGATATCTTTGAAAGACAAGGATATTCAACAGTTGCGTCTCACCGAGACAGAGTAAGCTCCTTGACCGCTCACCCCCATACCTGCTGAAAACGATGTGGTAGATGTGCGAGGCTGACCCTCCTCCTCGAAGAGAAGCAAGCGCGAATTGAACAATTGGAGCCTCTTCGTGCATTGTACGTGGATATGGAATTTATATTTTATACCTCTCATCGGCGCGCAATACGATTGCAGGTTGGATGAGGCAAATAAGAAAGCGAACAAGCATGAAGTTACCATTCGAGGACTGGAGACAGACTTGTCATCCAAGCAAATGCGTCTCAAAGAGTTGGAAACGCGGTGAGATATCCTCTGCAACGTTCTTTGCTCAAGATTCCGCTCAAATATGCAACAGTCTCGGTCACGAAGAGAAGCTAGTCCGTGATGGGAATATCGAGCTCATGAACTTGAAGGAGTCGATCAAAGAAAAGGAATGCATCATAGAGTCGCAGGATAAAATAATTCAGGAGGGTATTGCGAGATCCAAAGAGCTCAGCACGAAACTTGCAAAGACTGAAAACCAACTTGAACACGCTCGAGAAGAGATTGAATCGAGGACAACGAAGTGCGCTTCGTTCCCGTCCCTCTTGCGCCGCATATAACTGATGTGATCTCTGCAGAATGCACGAAAGTGATACTCGCTGTCAGGTGAGCTGGATATTCATCGAACGGCTGACATGGCGAAGACATGAACTTTCGACTAGGTCATGGAGGAGCGATTTGAAGATGTGTCCATCAACTTGAAACTGGCTAAACAGTCTCTTGGCGAAATGCAGGTATGCATGGATTGTCCGCGTAGTCGCGTCGTTTCACTGCATCGCACTTTTTAGGATCGTCTCATTGAATCCGAAGCCAAATTCGCAGTGAGTCGTTAAGTTGATACTATAATGATCACATTGCTGATCTCCATTGCTTCCAGAGAGACATAGAAGCCGCCACTGGTTCTCTTCACCTTGAGATTGCTGTTGTGAACTCAGAGAAGAAATCGTTGCAAGACAAGATACAAGCATCGGAGGAAAAGGTAAACTCGGAGAAACAGCGAGTTCTTGAGCTGCAGACAAGTCACAAGAAGCAGCTTGAGCAGCAAGCAGAGCAACATGAAGCTCGACTACTTCTGGCTGAGCAGCGTGCGGTTACAGCGGAAAATGGACTGAAAGAGGTGCGAAGCGAACTGCATACTCTCCAGGAGGCGAGTAATGCAGAGCTCAATATGATGACGAAAACGGTTGAGTTGCTGGAGCATCAATTGGAAGAAATCAAGCAGTCTCCCGAGTCAAACGACGATGAACTTGCTTGCTTGAATCAACGACTGGTTGATTGTAATATGCAAATTGCGAAGCTGGAGGAGAGGTCGAAGACGTTGGAGACTCGCTATCGAGCCGGAGACTTAGTTTGTATCTTGTTGCTCCACAGGTTCCGCTTCTAACATTCTCCCCAGAATGTGGAAGAGAAAACATTCATCTCTTCCCTTCTGCAGACATCCCAGTCCATTCACGAGCAGCAACTGATACAGCAAGGCAACGAGCTTAGACGGGTATGTCTTGAATGAGATCTCCCTCGCCGGCTCGTTCTGATGAATCTTGATATTGGGCTAAAAGCGTGACAACACCATTTCCGAGCTACGCTCCAGACTCACCTTCTTGGAATCTACCCTATCGAAGCATCTGAAGACTCAAGTCAAGCAAGCCGCAGTGGTAACCGAGAAGAGATCCCTCATTGATCCAACGGCATGGGGGTCGTCAGACCGTGGCAGCTCGCCGCATATCCCTCTCGCTGAAGCACATGTTTGTCTCCATTTTCGTCTACAGCTGCGGTGAACTAACTTGTGTACTCTTGAACAAACGGCTTGGTAGTCATCTGAGCCAGAGAACCTACCTGCAAGGGCTAGCGTTGCTCATCAGTCCCCTCCGAACAATGAAAACTACTTGGCGTCTCGGATTGTGCCCCAAGAAACCGACAGGCCACCAGTTCCACCGTTCAAAACACCGACTCCGAAGACGTCCACCACACCTGCAGCAGCTGAACAACAAATGGGAAAGGCACTAGCGAGTACTAAGCCGAAATTCGGAAAGTTGGCTAGGAAGTGCTCGGACGACATCGAAGAGTTTGATGATCCAGACATGTCTCCTGTCGGCCTGGGCAAGAGGGGTCAAACTGAGGTCTCGCGCGCACCAAATGCGACTAAACGTCTGGTAAGTAGTCACAGTTCTGACCATGGGCTGAGTCGAATGATTGTGGGCACACGTGCAGCGAACGGGGACTCGTAATAGACCCGAGGGGAAAGAGCATGAGCCGCAGTCTCTTACGAGCAAGGTCAGTCCTACCCACTGGACTGTCTTTCATGCTATTAAAAGCGAATAGGCATCTGGACAACTGGCTGGTACCGGGGCCAAGACTCGTGGTCGTCGAGCTAGACGGTGAGATCAGTTGTAGAGGAAGTGCGGGGTACGGACCTCTGCGTGATGTGAACGGAATGAGAGTATGTCACATCGTAGCGTACGGTCTCTCCTTGCAATAATATCTCTTCCTTCAAACGGTCGGTTTCGAGTCAGAGAATACGACTCTGGGTGAGACCCGAGTCGAGTTGTATGCGGCGGTGATTATATACCTCATGGGGAGTTCAGTGAATATAGCAACTTGGCGCAGAGGTAGCGCGCGGGGCCCATAACCCCGAGGTCCCTGGATCGAGACCAGGAGTTGCTATCTGGGATTGCATATGCGCACAGCCACTATTTTTTCATTTTGGGTCGCAAATGCTGAGTATCAGGAATCCAATAACCAACGTTACAACGTTAATCAACCGTCGGGGTGATTTATGCCAACTTGAAGTTGAGGCAAACTCTAGCGAATATTAGAATACGAGCTAGATATTTCCTGGATTGAGTCCCCAGATACCAGCATTCAAGTATGTAGCATAGCATAACCAGGCGCAATACGGAAGTAGGAAGTACGTGGTTTTTCCCTGGGTAGCGCGATGCAGGATCACCTTGTCGAGGGGACGAGGATGGGTAAGCCTTTTCTATCCCAATCTTGAAGCTGGCAAACTTACAGTCATATATGTGGTTGTTCCCGTCAGCGCCATGATGTCGATCAACGCCAGCCCGACCTTTGTTCCAAAGTATGAGTGATATTCCGTACTATGTGCCGATATCTCGCAATTACCTTTCGTTTAAGGAAGAATAGTGGTGTCCAGGCGAAGTTCAGAGACAGCTGAGCGTAGTAAAGGATCAAAGCCTTGTTCAATGTATTGCTAAGATGATTGAAGTCATTAGATGATGCCATTCGACAGCATGAAACCTAACGCTCACGCTGTGGATCCAAACGCAGCGTTATCGTACGCGTTGACTGCGAGATGAGACGCGTATCCCATTCCTATAGGTTTGCCCCCTTAGTATCATTCTAACGACACATGAATCTATGTGGACGTGCCGATGTACAAAGCCGACCAGACGATAGGGAAAGCTGCCCTGGGAGGCGTTCCCGGGGGTTGTTGCAAGCCCTGTTGAGTATATTCCCAGTGAGCCTGCTATAGTATGGTGAAAGTTTGTCTGCTCACGTTATACCATTGTCCTCGGACGACTCGTCGTGTAGGAGCCCCGAGTAATAGACCAAGAGTCAATGGTAAGCCAACTGCAGTCACTGGGTTCCTGGGGATATCATAGAATAGGGCGGGAAGTTCAATCATATTAACTAGGGTGCTTGCTGTATGAATTGCGAGACTGAAAGTTGCCGGTGAGACTGAGAGGGGGAGGCGAACGTTAACGTTAAGTTGTTAACTCAAGCATTTTATGTCAAATTCGAGGGAATGGTCCTATGACCTCATCAGGTATTAGCCCTATCATCGCGGCTTGCATCGGTCGGTTCCCATATCGGAGGAGAACAAGGCACTGAGGCACTCGACGTCGATTTCGAAAAATACAAAGTGAAACTATACAGTTACAAGTCTATACCGCCATCGTTGTCAACTCCTCCGCTATGTTCATCTTCGTTTCGAGGCCTGGACGAGTTCGGTGTCGGCGTTTGCTGAGTATTCCCGTTAGAGGATGGGGTTGATGCGACGGCGGAAAGGTTGTAATGAGCACTTGTTGGAATGCCCTTCTCCGTCAAGGCCATCTTCAAGATCGAGATGCGCTCTGACTGGGAACCACTAACAGTTTGCAAGTCCATGAATGAGCTGGGGTGTTCTACCAACAAATCTAGTAACACGTACATGACTTGCTCATTCTCCTCAATTGCTTTCGTAAACTCCGGGTCCGGGTCAGTCTTGATGGCCTCCCGTAGCTGCTCTTGCGTTTCCCTGAGATGTTGCAAGGAGTTCTGCAACCGAGCGATCTCTACATCGTTCCATAATGGCGAAGATTAGCCTGTCGTGAACCTCAGGCGTAAAACAGTGTTGCCCAGAAACCTTCAGTTATCAAGGGAACGTCGAGTTGTACAGCTTGTTGTAGAGTAAACGGCTGTGGGTAGCGAGGCTGGTAATCCATTGAATATCGCAATGTGGTTGGGAATGTAATTCGATGTGCAAGAGACTTCAAAAGAGTGCAAGAAGAGAGTCAAGTTGGAGTGAGAGCAACTAAATATTGTGTAATTATATAAGCGAGATCTGGAGTCCGGCGGTATGATGATAGAGGTAAAGGAGGAATCTGAGTGTAAGAGATACAACGATGATGAGTGAACTACTACTACGGGAGAAGGTTTTAAAGTGTAAGTGGGATATGTTCTATGGAGATAGAGGGTAACATGAAAGCAATAAGATAGCAGCTATACGCCCAACCTGGTCAATAGATAAGTAAGATATCAAGCAACGGGATTAGTGTAATGCCAGTGATACATACTTTCGCTTCGTGGACTCATACACAACGTATGATATTGAAACTGCGGGAACAACCTGAATCGACAGAGTTAGAAATCTGAGAGTGCAGGCATGATGTAATCTCAAGTACCTTAGCCAACGTAGGAAACAAACCACGATAAAATCCTCTCCATCCGTCCCGGGCATATGTTTGTTGAGCAACATCAAGTACGCCGGTGTACCGTTGCGGATGACCTGGTGACCCGGACGCTTGAAGTCGGGTCCGAACCATGTTCAGTGGATACACGCTGGTAGCTCCGACTGACCCGGAAATGCTGCCGAAAGCGAGCAGAGCTAGTACGCCTGGTTCATCCTTCCCTGTCGAGCGAAGGTAGGCCAACTTCAAGGCTTCGAATGTGCTCATGTCAATGGCCGAGTAGCTGTGTAACTGTATCAGTAAACAGGGATGTGTTGATGGCGAACACATGGCTTACGGGAATACTCCAATCAAACCTATCTGTGCGTGGATATACGTGAGCTCGCTTGCGCTTATCGAGGTATACCGCCACTTACACCCAAACCACGGTAGAAAGCTTTGAAACCACCAAGGCCCCATATACGCTTGGCAGCCCCTGAAAGACTTCGCCTTTCACCTGTGCTGCTCATCATTTGGGTCTATCAGAAAGCATAGGTGAGTAGACGATGCAAGCTATTGAGTTATATAGGCTGACCTTCAGTGTTTCAATCGGGTAGATGCCTGAAGTGAAACGAACATTCAACTAATCAGAGGAAGCGTCATACTACTGTAAACGTACTAAGTTGGCTCGCTATTCCACCAATGCCGCCTGACAGGAATCTGCTAACGCCGCTTATTTCACGAGGGTCGTCGACGTGGTCAACATACTGTGCAAACATACGTTTCTTTACGCGGCACCGTCAGAACTAGAGCAAGTAGAATGTCTTCTAGAAGGGACTCACCGACGTCTCATACGACATGAACTTGATAGCAGACTCCGGTAGGATTTTTGCAACCGAAAGTCCATTTCCAGTCCAAAACCCAAGTACGCCGCCTTCTGCATATATGCGAGCGACAGCGTTCGCTATCGCTTGGAACCCCCGAACAGGAGAGGCGGGACCTAGAGGAGTACCACCCATATCTGGTGGCCGGGTTATGAGGAAGATCTTTAGACGGTCAAAGGGAGCGGTGCATGTCCGAGAGACTACAGTGGCCATGAATCAGTCGAGTGATCTCCTACCTGGCTAGCTTTTGCTCACCAGCACCGGCTACCCCTCCAGCAAGGAGATAACGGGCGGCCAATGAACCGCCGAATACATGGTGTTCTTCTTCTTCAACGATGTCTTCTTCACCCAGATCGTCGTCGTCTATGCCCATAGTGTGATCTATGAGATCCTCTGTTACGTCCTTGCTAGAAGGCGTATATGGCCGCGTCGTGACCATATCCTCCGCACTTAGCGAAACATCACCTGCAGAGATTATCTCAATGCATGCAAGGATACCTTGTGCGATGCTCAATCACCTTCCATATTAACACGCGCTGCTCCTCTGCCATCGTCACCTAGGAATCTCTTTACCTCATAGTACCGGTAAATCTCCTCCGTAGAAGCTTTCCTAGGTAGCAGCAATAGGAAGTCTCTGAATTCCTGGAAACTGACGGCATGGGAATGTGGCGATTCTGTCATGAACGTCATAAATTCGGACAAGGTAGACGGAGAGATGTCAATTCCTGGTAGTTTCGCATGAGCAAACACGCGACAATTAGTGTGTGATATGAGAAAACATACCGGCTTTGTCGAGGGCTACTGCGAGCTCCTCGGCGTCCAAGTGACCATTGCAATCGAGATCGAGCTCGTCGTGAAATATTCGCCAGAGCTCTGTGAACGAATGCACATGCTTGGCTATCAATAGATGCCTAGTTGAATGGAATCCAAGACGCACCGACTTCTTTTGCTTCGGCATACTTTGTGAAGGCTTCCCAACTTACGTGTCGATTCCGAAACCCGGAAGTGTGTCCCCCACAATAGCCAAGCAACTCATCCTCATACATCTTCTCGAGGCGTTTTGCACCCTCCCGCGTCAAGCCCTCTGAAGGATGCACAGGGTATTCTCTGGAGACCTCTTCGTCATCCTGATCATGCCGGCGCAGACGTTTTGGTAATTTTGTCCATAGTTTGCGTAGCCTCTGCTCTCTGTTATCTGCGCCCTCTTGTTCCCGGAACTCGAGTAGACTATGAGGCGGTGGGTGATACGCAGGCGGGTCCGAGCGCAGCCGAGGAATGAAAGGGCGAGGATGGGCTCCAGATAATGTCGCTTCGAATAAATCACGCCCAGTAGGACGATGTGAATGGTCTGTAGATGTCATATAGACCGAGGAATGTGAGGTTATGGGCTAGTGATAAGCAGTTCCAGTTTCAGACTAGCTTCGCGTGAGTGGAAGTAAGGTGCGAGATAAGGCGTGGGTGTCATAGGCACATTGCTCAGAGACGAACAGTTTGTGGTGTAAGTTGGAGGTAACAATGCAGCACTGGTCGACTTGTGCTCGCGCCCGTCATGGCGAACGCCCTCTTACCAAACGTCGCTTACGGCCGAGCGGTAGCCACTCTCTTCCACTCTATTACATCCCATACAACTCCCGGGGCTGCATCTCGCAAAGGCATCGGTACGCACAATTATTACCGCTCTCCTCGCAACTATATTCGTAGAATGGCTACTTCCACATCTCAAGGTAAGTTTCCAAGGCTAGGTGCTCACGATTTCTCTCAGTTCATACGACTGTAGTCGACCCAAGTTCCCCGCCGGATGATCGCTACATCATATGGCTAGACATTGACAATACCCTCTACTCGGCGAGCTCAAAGATATCTCAGGAAATGGGAAAGCGCATACATGGTATGATCGTCTCTGCATTCCTGCAATCGACCTGATCGGAGATGCAGCGTACTTTGTTGAGCTTGGATTTCCTGACGACGAGGCTACCGAGCTACACCACAAATACTACACGCAGTATGGATTGGCATTGCGAGGCTTAGTGCGCCATCACCATGTCGGTGAGGTACCGCTATTTTCCAGTAGATGTTTCTCACTACTTACCGACATCTATTCAGATCCCCTCGATTTCGACCGCAAATGCGACGGATCTCTTCCACTGGAGGAGATGATCAAGCCTGATCCTGGGCTCAGAAAGCTCCTCGAGGACATTGATCGTTCTAAAGCTCGAGTTTGGGCTTTGACCAACGCATACCGTAATGTACGCCTCTTTGCTCGCATATGCTGCGGTGATAACTCAGCTAATGCGATATTTGTAGCATGCCTATCGCGTACTCAAGATTCTGAAAGTAGAGGATCTCATTGAAGGCGTAGTATACTGTGACTACGCTGAACCAAACTTCTCTTGCAAGCCAGAACAGCAGTTTTTCGAGAACGTGCGTGCTTCTTACTGGTTGTTGAAACAGCTCATGGATGGCAACCCTTCTCAAGGCCATGAAGAAGGCTGGAATTACCGATCCGTCGAAGTGTTTGTTCGTGGATGACAGCAGAACGAACGTCAACGCTGCCTACAACCTTGGATGGGGTAGCTGCGTCCATTTCTGTGAACAGGGTATGGAGGTTGTAGAAGGGGGAAAGGTGAAGGAAATATCCAACAATGGTGTAGAGCTTCCCCCGGGGATCAAAGTCATTAGTCGCTTAGAGGAGTTGAGGTCAGTATGGCCGTATGTATTCAAGAATCCCTGAATTCCTAGTGTAGTACATAACATTGAAGAAATGTATTGCTAGTCATTCCTCTCAGTTCGCTATTCTTGCGATACGGCTGCCCTGTTCACACGTTCGCTATGGGTCTTTGTCATTTCCATTCGGTGAAGAGGAGCAAACGTGTGCTCCAACTCTTTACTCAACGTTCTTGGTTGCCATCTTTGGATGATCGACCTTCCGTCGCGTGGCTTGGACGCGTCGTGGGTAGTGTTGCCACCGAGACGGGATGGTCTTGAGACGGATGAGGACCGTCTTCTTTAATCAGCTGTTCTGAGTCATATCGAGACCTTCCAGAACCGGTTTCGAGACACATCAATATGAGCGGCAATGCTGTAGCGCTCAAGCACGTGCGGGCGTATACCAGCACCTCGCACCTTCGCCGTTTCTATCGCAATGAAAAGATGGATATTGGGTAGTGTTGGGTAGTGGTAAATCATCTGTGGCACCTGTGCTTCATGTGGGATGCCATGGTACTGAAAGTAATGACAGAATGTATAGTAAAGAATATTGTATTAGACCTCAAAAATCTACAATGCTTCTAGTCATAGTAGTACTAGAAGGCCACCTTGCAATTGCTTGAGTCTGGCCTGCCCAGTCACACCATCTGCACCCGCACCACCACTCTCCTCCAAACCGACACCTCCCTTCATGATACAGATGTATACTACTCTGGTATATAACCTTACATTGGATTTCTTTATTCAATTGAGGCGCGTACTACTAGTCGGTCGGAGATCATGCGTCATGCATCAGGGCTTGCCTTTACAAGCAAGGCTAAGACCATATGTGGTAAGTATCTGATTACTCAGCATTTTTCTCAGTCTCCCGGAATGTCTCAAGGCAGTTCTGAGCGATTTCGAAACCGTCGATACCAGCGCTTATTTGGTCTTGAGACGTTCCGGGTCCTGTTCCGCGGCAACACTAGTCGTGGGATCGTGTTTAGCGCGACGCGTCGAACGTGACTTCCAAGTTTCTCGTCCTTCACTACTTCCTCCTACTACAAACCCTTCAGATCATAATATCTCTCTCGATGGCAGATGCACGACAGCGCATTATTATTAAGGTTTGCCATGTCTCGCACCTGTTCTTCAGTTGCTCACGGTCCCTCACAGGTGTTCCGGAAATACAGCCATTCGCTTGGACCCGAGGCCTTGGAATATCTCGAAGACATTCTCGATTCGCACGAAATTCCTGACGAAGATGTAGAGTTTTCTATTGAGTGGATAGCGAAAGAGTATAATAAACAAGATGGTGTGCCACTTTCTCTCATAGATCGGACTTGTCTCACTGGGCACGACAGACGCTCCCATGAAGGTGTCTCTCGACGTACTCAAACGCGTATATGACGCGTTTCAGAATGGGGACAATGGTAAAGAAGAAGAAGATCTGGAATTCCTTGATCCAGAAAGCCATCTATACTACATAAACGCGTTTGAAATGCCTCTATGGAATTGGTCGCACGAGAAAAGTGCCTTCGAATTGTTAGTGCGTCCCTCCCCACCCCCGCCGAAGGTAAACTCTTAAAGTTATGTTCAGAGCATCTGGAAAACGTTTGGTTTCCGGAACTGCCGATTCACGGATTGCTGCCATGCGAAATAGACTCAACATCATCAAGCAGACTGTCTTGAGGAATGATCACTTCTCACCGTCCACTCTCCCTACACGGGAGCGTGAACGCTTGCTCACTGTAAGGATGATTCATTCGCGTTCCTTATAGTTGCTAAGCTTTGTTTAGCTCGGAACCACCAAGCAGTTGCTTGGACGCGCAGGGCAACGCTTCTTACTTTTTGGGATGCTGGCGCACTCCAAGGAAGGCAAAATCTGCCTCGAAGACGAAGACGGCTTGGTGGAGCTTGATTTCAGCCAACTTGTTAGCCTGGTTTCATTACTTGGTCCATTTCTCAACGCATCTGACAAACCTTCAGGACCAACCAAGTGAAGGCCTTTTCACGGAAGGGTGCTTCGCTCTCGTTGAGGGCGACTATACAGAAGATGCCACATTGATTGTCATAGCTATTGGACACCCTCCATGTGAAAGCCGCGATGCTGCTAGATCAATATACGGGCATATTGATTTCCTTGGCCAAGGTGCGACTACTCTCCTCGAAGATGTAAGTGCCGGTCTACGAACGGGCATGATTTAACTTAATTGAATATATATTTTACTAGGCGCAATTGGCAAATCGTGTGCGAACAGACCTGGCGGATTTGCGATTTTTCGTGCTGTCTGATGTTTGGCTGGACGTGCCGGATACCCTAGTTGGCATACGAAAGATGTTTGATCACTGCGTCGAGAACAGCTTTATCCCGAAGCTCATCATCCTATGTGGCAACTTCACAAGTCGGGGTATCGCACAAGGGAACGGCAGGGAGGTCAGACGCTATCAAGGTAAGTCGTACGTTGTCCTGCCGAGACTACTCGGAGAATAATAGGCTTCCGTTCCCTAGAGAGTTTCGACGCCCTTGCAGATCTAATCTCCTCGTATCCCGCAATTGCGCGGTACACTCACTTTGTCATTGTTCCTGGCCCCTTGGACATCAGTGCCAACTCAGTATTGCCACGGCGGCCACTACTATCTACATTCACGTCTCGAATGAAGTCCAGAATCCCCCACGTTCATTTTGCAACAAATCCGTGTCGAATAAAGTTCTTCGAACAGGAGATCGTCATCTTCAGAGAGGACCTGATGGCTAGGATGTTGCGCAACCTCGTCGGTGTGAAACCTGATGTACGGAACGACGACCTCAAACGTTATGTGAGTGAACCAGTATTCGAACGTTCGCTATTGACTGAGAGATGTATGCGAGTAGCTCGTGCAGTCGTTACTGGACCAAAGCCATTTACTCCCATTCACAATATCGATACAGCCGGTCCTATCAGACTTTGACCATGCCTTCAGGTTATATCCCCTGCCCACCGCAGTAAGATACAGCTGTATGTTTATCACGTCCAGCGGTTTCTGACCGTGCTATGCAGGTGGTCCTGGCAGACAAATACGATCGATACCAAATGACATATGAGGGATGCCATGTATTCAATCCGGGGAGTTTCCTAGGAAATTCCTTCGGGTTTTCCGCTTACATTCCTTCGAGAAGGGAGTCGGAAGAATGGTAAGTTATACAGCTGAATCACTCTGATCCTTGAAGGTCTAAGCCCTCACCTTTGCAGTGTGTTGGGAGTTGATACGGAGGACAGTTAAGATGCCGTCGACGTATTGCTGATTCAGACTATTCAGTTGCAAGGGGGGCTTCATTTCTATCATTGCATTACATACATACCTGTACCCTACCCGTTATATGCTGCCTGAATAGAATGGACTGTACACTATGTTAAATAAACCAGAATTCTTAATAGGGTACCCTTCATTGACAAAGGTTTAATAACCGTTAATAGATACAAGGGTGAATGATTGAGCTGGGATCCAGGGTGGGTCATTAACCGCTGCATCTCGCTGCCACCAGTGTGGTGGTAAGTGGCAAGAAAGTGAGTATCTATACTGTCAGCACCTCCGTCATATGCAAATATTTATCATCTTTCCGGTTACCTGTTGAAGGTTTTCGGACATGTACACTGTACAGTGACAGACGGAGCTCAGCTTGATGTCAAAGATATCATACTCGCTATATGTCGACACTCCATCACTAAATTTTGACGAGGCAATTTCAAAGAGTCGAACAACGGTTCAACGAGTGCGTGTGCTTGAGACCCGCCTAATCGCTTCGCGAATTCATTCTGAGAGAGCTCAGAGCCTGCGTCGCGTTTGCATCCATAAGTACTGGCTATGGTACTTACCAAATTTTGAGGAGGGGCGGTCAGTACTGCAGTGACGGCGCCCGACCTTCGTGTATTACCGAGGTCTAGGACACTATGTCGTCACATGAAGTCCTCACTGCGGCAACCTGGCAACACTGCGGCGAAGTGGCCTATAGTCCCGTGACCGCGTCGATTCCGATGGGCGTTTGTCGGACGCGTCACGTCCGAGTCGACGCTGAGTCTTGCCAGTTGGTTGAGCTACTATGTCCTGAGGTACGAAGGTTTCTACATCTTTCTACGTCTGCCGGTGGGAGACTAGGTTGAGCTCGAGTTCAACCAGAGATTCCCTGCTCAGCATCCCGTATCTTCATTTTGCCGTCCGTTCCCTGCGGCGCATATTTTCCATCGACAATGCACGCTCTGTTCGCCGAATCCTTGGTAGGATCATTCAACTTGACCACATACCCCAACATTACGACTCTCGATGATAGGTACATGTCAGTAGAACAAGTCTCATGAGATTCATGATGACTTAGAATCAGTTTTCTGGATTCTACTATATGCCTCCCTTGATTGTTTCAGATATGCGGGGCATATTCCGCACGATTTGTTCGACCAGGGACAATCCAAAGCCTCGTTCTTGGATCACACCAACTTGCGGTTCCTTTGTCCTGCTCTTGATGAACTTATCACTGACATGCGTAGCTTCCGGCGAAGCTACCACTGTTCTGTTGCAGATTCAGATTCTCAGTTCCATGATCACCTTCTCAGAGATCCGTCGGAGGTCCTATATTTCTTTGAAAAAAAAAACTACAGAAAGGGCCGGAAGCATGAATCCACAGCGAACGCATACACAGTAACAAAGCTGATGCAGATTGGTCAATCACATGGCTCCCATCTTTCCCGAGGGTGTTGCAGGTCAGTAACATCCAGGCAAACGAAGCAGAGGCGAGGATGGCCATGGATGTTTGGATGAAAATGTCAAGATCTCTTGTTCAAACATGCTTCATCTTGTCCGGACATCAGTCAGCCCCGTCCCCGGAAGGCCAGAGCCTGCAGCTAAAAACCTACGGTGTTCCTCCTATCGCGGGAATTCTATCGCACTCGACGTGGAAGCGAAGTAATCAGGGAAATAGGGTAAGAAATGAGGTGGTAGTACATCGGAAAAGCAAAAATACGATTGGATTTCAATGTTCGATCCTTGCAGAAATTGCTGAGGCATGATCTCCGTCCGGAGATATGAGCTAACACGCCTATGAGGGTTATTAAACAATATTGTTGCGCTCAAGTTGCGCTCATGGAACGCGCCACGCGCACGGCGGCTGGGATAGTGAGACCGAAACAAAGAAGCGCCCTATCTTGCGCGTAAAGAGAGGTAAAGAGCACCCGAAACCTCCGTCATGGTCATTGCATAACCGCCTGCCTCGCGCCCTCTGAGAGTCTGAGTGCTGCGGGTGACACGGTCTACAACTGCTCCAGCTCAATTTCGTCGTTACAGACTTCCAACCACATCCCATGCATCCTATCCCACAACGATACCAACCGCTTCGGTAGACGAATTACTCTACGTAATCACTGGCACATCCCCCCGTCACGATGTCAATACTTTCTAGTCCCTCGTTTGCTCTCCAGACACTCTTTGTCGTTTCTCCAGAAGCTACACTTTGGCACACCATATTGGTATGGCTGTTACGCATCCTAACGCTTTCGTTCGTATTCAGAACATTCCTGGGACCCTATCTCTTGCGACTCGTGTCGAAACGTCTTCGGGTCAGGAGCATCAGTCTAAGGTCCATACGCGGCATTTTCTTCCAAACTGGAGGTGCCACGGTACGTGTTGACCGGGTAGGGTTGTCCTACCATCGTCCCTCGCCAGAGGAACCAGGCCGTTTCTCGATCAAGGTCGAAGGATTCAAGTTGCACCTACGTAAGGTCTTACCCAAGACGGCAGACCCACCATTCAGCCCTACCCCAGACACCCCCAATATCATGTCCGTGCTTGCTGAGCTTCGTCCTACTCCTCTAGGCCGCCGGTTGCGGACGTTCGCTGGATATCTTCTTAGCAAGGTCTACTTCGCTATTGATCCGTACTTGCGTCCTGTAGTGCGGTCATGTGTAGTTGGAGTGCTCCGCTTTGCGATTCATGGACTCCCTGCTTTGACGCAAGCCCTATATTTCGAACTTGATTTTGCTATGATCACTTCCGACTGTGTGCCCGGCTCTGCGTTCGTCATACAGAAAGCCAAACTCACAACAAATGTCAAACTCTCTCAGCTGGAAGGCGCAGAAGAAAAAGGCCGAGAGACTGGTCATAGGCGCTTTTCTAGCGTTGTACAATGGAACGCTCGATTTACCAACAGTCTTCGGAGAACTTGGGATAGAGCTTGGGGCTCTACGGAGGTCTCACCATCTCTGTCTCTGGATATCGAAGGTATACGTGGGGAGTCAACGGATGGCGTTTCTGAATTGCTACAGCATGGTGAGTGGGGCCTCACATTATTTCGTACCAGGCTCAGCCCATGGCTTCTCTGTGCCTTTAGTTGGTCATGATCCATTCTTCAACGTTCCTGCCTTGAGGTTGTCAACTTCAGCTACGCTTGATCCACACCACGGCATACAACATCATAGTCTAGACGTTGGAGTGGAGGTGGATAGTATCACCGTCAAGCTTGACCAATTATTGCGTATCGCGAAGGAAATGTCAACTAAATCCGAATGCGCGGAAGATATCGACGCAGAGCATGCCAATGGTCGACCAGTCTCGCCATCAAGCGTTAAGTTCACTCCAAGTCATCCCGCGTTTGCAAGCGTGCTTTCCGTATGTTTTCTTGCGAAACCGTTTCGTACACCATTAACGCATAAGACAGGCATCCATGCGTTTCCGTCGAAATCTGAAAAGGCCACCTGTGCGCAGGTTGAACAGTCATGTGCTCATAGTATGCCTTTACGTTCATGCTGTATGGTTGCTCCAATAACCCCATTGTAGTCCCGTATCGCAGCTCTGAAATCGATACAAGTCAACATTTCCCGCGTCACTGTCAAGCAGCGAATAGAGATAGGGGAGGATCAATGCACTCTTAGCACAACATTGCGCAGCATCAATGTCAATACTGCCCTGAGCCATTCAGACCGCAATCCTCTTCACCGAGAATGGCTTGGGCGAGCAGATACTCAGTCTGACGCGCTATGTGCAAACGTCTACGAGTTCGGCTTCTCGATGCGCGAATTGGCAGTAGATCGAATCAGATCCGCCGCGGTATCGGAACACTTGCGCATTATTGGTATTGGCCCTATTACTCTGGAAGCCGTCGCCTCCCAATGGCCTGCTCCTTGGCTATGTGGCCCAAACTTCTTGACGGGGGATCCTAATGCGCAAGTGCTACTCGTTCAAGTATCCATAGACAAGATCGAGATGACCGAGCGTCTGGAGGTGATCCAATTCCTTCTGCGAGCATGGCGTCCAAAACCTGACGCCAAGAAATCCTCGAAGCCAATCACACCTGTGGTATCTCGAGTACCCCGCGTGCAGTTTGGGATACACATTGGGGAGATATGCACGCGTCTCATCTCACCTACCCTTCATGTAGATGGCCGACCTTTCGCTTTGGAGACACGCTCAAAGGGCCTCATTTGTACAGCGTATTCTCACTTTACGGCTATTCCAGATTCGCATCCTGGGAAGCAGATCAAAGTGCCGGACTGCCCTCGCCTTTGCATGGATTTCGGCTTCCATCTCACCTTACATCCTGTGTTCGTGTATGCACGCGTTGGCTTGCACCATGAACTAACGGATCGGTCTGGCGATGCGGCGTGTCATCTGGGAGAGTCTATACTTTCCTTGGATGGATTACAGGTTGAAGGTAACGGTCAGGCGTTGGGCAATATCTCAGAGGTACCTGGGATTGTTGTGTCCATAGACATGTCTTCGCTCTTCCTACAAGCACAGGTTGCTTCGGACGCGTTATCCATTGAACTCTGGCAACCTGACGTCATTCGCGCCTTGGCAGCTACCTTTGGTTCTATATCTGCCAGTGTGGACGGCGCGGACCCGAAACCGCCTTCAAAAAGGAAGGAGATGAAGCTTTCCGGAGTTGATGTGACGTTCTCTATCGCACGAGTGATGGTTTATGTCACTAGCCGCGACCTGTCGCCCGACGACGAACTCAACCTATCAAGGGGAATAGCATGTCACGCAGGCATTTCCGCTCACTATTGTGCTCTTACCGCGGCGCATTTGGAACGAAGACCTCGTGCGCTTGCCAGACGGGAAGACCGCTTGAAGCTCTCGCTTCCCGATGAGCTTGTAGCCCATGCTTACGGTCGTACAATAACTCCCGACCTGGATAGAGTCAATGCAGCGGTGTTTGCACAGACTAGAGTACGGAACTTTGCCGTACGTGACACTGTGGCTACACCTGTTGTCGCTGACGACCCGTACGGCATCGGTGATATGAACGAAGATCATCGTCGGAAGGAGTACTTCCACATCGACAACATCGTCGCGGATGTCATTTTGAGCGGGGCTCCCGTCCCTTCGTCGAAGCAATCTGCAATCATTACACATTGTCAGGTGACCGTCGATGTGTCCGGAGTTAGAGCCAAGTTGCAATTAGCCAACATCTACAGCCTTCTCCTTGCAGCACAAACCCTTAGGACGATTTTCCCGCCGGGCAAACCGGAAAGCCGCAGAACTTCAGATCCCTCCCTGTCTATAGGAATTGCGTACCAAGTTGACAAGGTCCAGCTATTACTTTCCCTTCCTCTCAAGAGCAAGCTATATGCACGCGTACGATCGATCTCGGGTAACTTCCATTCGTCGGAAGACGTGAGCGTACGGTGGAAATCTATGATTCTCGCGACGTCCGTCGAGTCAATAAAAGATGGGAATCCCTACGTTCATTGGGAGGAGATCGCTCGCCTATTGAACTTCACAGTGGATGCGCAACTTGGCACAAAACCGATTCCCATCTCTGTAGCTGGCACCAGCTGTCGGTTGCGTATACCATTCGACTTTGTCCTCGCCGATCTCATACTGAACATCAACGTCTCTATAAAGAGCATCAAGCATCTCGTCCACATGATACCTTCGGGTCTCTTTTCTAACCCTCCTAGTCCCGAGGCCGAAGACGCCAAAATTGTCCCCAACCTCACATTGCAAGTAGGGTGCTTGGTGGTAGAGGCGGCCGACGAAGACATCGAGTCGCGGTTGGGACTGATTTGGCGCGCAGGCTTCGAGGCTGCTCGGCTTCGGCAGGAACGTGACGAAGCTTTCCAAGCAAAGGTAGCTACAATCGTCGCTGCGGAGCAGCATGAAGCATCTGCCGTCGATTCAAATTTCCAGTTTTCCTCCGAACATACGGTATCCATTGCAGAGGCTCGTGAACGATTGGATCGGTTACACTCCAGTGCATGGAAATCTCAGTTCCGGCAGGCTCATGCTCATCAGCGTCGCAAAGAACAGGCTCAAGTGCATGCCGCTGGCGGCGATATTCCCCTGTATGGAGCGGAATATGAAGATCTTGTCCCCGTCACCGCTCCTGACCATGTCCCCCCACTCTTCCGTTTGACATGGGAGAAACTCAAGCTCAAACTGAGCGGACCGTCCTTCCCTATGGATGATATTCCCGAGTTCCTATTCAAGGAGGGCGATGGTCTTCCTTTGGATACGCAGTATTCACTGCTCATCCCACTACACTTGAACTTCGCAGTGGCATCGCTGCGATTAGCATACCGTGAATATCCTTTGCCATTGCTCAATATCCCTTCCCATTCTACTCAGCAACGAGCAGGACTCGAATTCGACGGCGACATTGTCATCGCAGAAGAAATGGGCACAGATCAATCGGTTCAATGGGTGGAATGTACCGTCCTCGACGCAAATACTGGCCTGCATGGGGCGTCGTCAATGGTCATCCCTGTTCCCAAGACCATTATGCCTGTCAAGAGCTATGCTAAGCCAGTAATCCGCGTTATGACAGACGGTATCTCCGACTTTGCCTGGGGTTGTAGCTATGCACCGGCTACCCAGGACTTCATGCGCGTAATCGATACTATCTCACATGCACCTCGCGACGAGTCTCCTCCAATTGGTTTCTGGGACAAGGCAAGTGATTATCATGTTGGTACCACATTGTTTTTTAATTTCAGTACAGATTCGACTTGTCTTCCACTGGCGGTTCAAGGTAGACTTCAACGGAGACGTTCATTTCCACATGAAAGGTAAGCTCCCCTTCACATTTGACGTACACCTCTCTGATCTGACTACCCGCCTCTCAGGTTCACGAGATCCATATGACTTGCGGGGCGCAGGCGCAGGCTTCGCTTTATGCTGGCGAGGACAACCGAAGTTACTGATAGGTCAACCCAATGAACAGAAAGAATTGATACAAGTTATCAGCGATTCCATGTTCATAACCATTCCTAAGTAAGTGTCCTTGTTCAGCGTTGACGCAACATTGATTTATACAGCTTCTGTGTAGCATCGAAGCTTCTTTCAGCGAGATTGCCAATCAATCTGCCAATCGAACGAAACCATCAGCATCGTCCCAAAAGCAGTTCCCTAGGTACCAGAAAGTCTGTGCCAAGCTTACGTCTGGCGTAAGGTTCGGCGTAGGCATTGCTCTTGAACGATCCTGTGGCCCCGAATGCCCAGATTGCCATGGACGGCCTTTCCAGCGTCGGTGTCGACTCTTCACATTCCGTCCCCATTATGAAGTTATGTTAGAGCGCAAGCATACGAAACCAGAATTAAAGGTACGTGGTTCGGCCCATATGATGCGCCTTGGTCAACTTACAGCACTCTAGTCTGCGCAAGATTCCTACAATGGTTTCCGGTCGGATTTCATACACCTCTCTATTTCCCTAACGTCAGCAATATTCAAAGGGCGGTCTCAACAGCTGAACAGTATACACCTGTCCCCGAAGCTCTTTGCACACTTTTGGGCTTGGTGGTCACTATTTGATGTTAAGACACTGCCGATTCGTCAGGGCAGAAGGTACAAGCACAAAAGACCGCTTTCACCCAAGTTTGGCCAACACCTTGCGACCATAAAGTATCGCATATCTGTACCCAAGCTTTTCGTCTCGCACGCGTACATGGATAATTCATGTGACGCTTGGCAAGACGGGGTAACTCCGTTTGTTGGCGTCAAGGCTAAGATAGGACACTTCCAGGCGGATATGCACCAGAGAGCACAAGAGAGTACGATCAAAACTCCCGACGGTGGTTCAAAGACTATAATGCACAAACCGTTCTATGGCGTGGAGGTGGTCATGAAAGATCTCGAATTGCGTGCGTTGCTGGCTATCTTCCCTGATCCTCTCAAGGAGAGTGTTCCTCTGGAATCCTCCTCGTGGGGTAAGGCGTATAGAGCAAGGGAGGATATCCCGGTTATCCCAGCCGATTCCATCTGGGTTGACCTCGATGACTTTGTCGAGACGGATTGGTCTTCCGAAGAAGCTCCTACTCTCCATCTGTTGCCCGCCGTGTCTTGTCCCCGGTTCACCTATTTCAGGCGTGCATGGGATAAACATGTATCTGGTGATCGTATCGACGTCAGCAAGTTCGGTAACGAAGACACTCACGTCTGCTTGTTGGGTACCGAAGCATGTGAGTCCTTAGCTTCGTAATGCTGTTGCAAACATGCCCCTGATTCAAATTCTTTTACAGCTGTCCCACAAGTGCAGATTGAGCTTGCGGAAACCCGTATAGCTGAGTTGCAAGGGGTTTTGCGGGAAGAAAAGCGGTCTTCAGCTTCTAGTGGCTATGAGTCGAAGGTCTGTAAATCTTCGGATTGCATGGCAGACCAATCGCTGACTTTCACTGCAGAAAAGTAGCGATGCACGCAAAATGCTGACCCTTTTGCAAGACTATGTGAAGCATCTGGAAAAGATCGATGCTGCTGCACAAACATCCAAAAAAGGTGATCGACAAAGCTATTACATGCCATCGGACAGCGTCTCTCCGCATGAGTGGGCAGAGTTCAGTAATGTGTATCAAGTACATTGCCCTCAATTATTTATGGATAACACGATCCGTGATGTGAGCCAACATACATATTCAAGAGCACCCACACTCTGACCATAATTGTTGTCTGCAGATATTACTACAATACTACTATTGCTCTCGTGCAAGACGAGGATTGGAATACCACATGGCTACACGGTGTGTTGCTTGTCCTCGCTCGTTGTCGGCTCGCTAATAGATCCGTAGTGCTGTTAAATTCATCCGTGACCAGGCGGCGATGGCGGCAGTAAATAATCAAGATCATATAGAGAAGGAGGCGAGGCCACCGAACGGCGCACAAGCTGCTGCGATGGCAGTCCGCAAGATGTTTACGGGTGAAACTGGTACACATCCCGCGGTGGAATCTATGCCTGCGTCTGATTTCGTAGATGGGATTGATCCTATGAGTGGATGGTCTGAAGGCGTCTCACTACAGAAGAGTCACTTCTGTCTGCTGCTCAAACCGCAGATTGTGCTGAAGAGCGAAGCTGACGCGGATGCCGTCACCATCATGGCAGCTGTGCAAGGTAAACTGCAAACATACGGTATTGTGGATGTCACACATGCAGATGATCCCGTCAGTGGAACGGTACTGACGAGGTATGCGACCTCCCCACCGTATCTGTTGTCACGCTCATTATGTGCGTTTCAGGAATTTCGCCTCCTTGACCGGCCTGCAGACCTTCTCGCCTTCCTCCATCAACAAGGGCGAAGGTTTCGTCCCACTGGAGGTTCTGGTTGACTTGCGTTGCGACAATTCCTTGTTTGACCGGCTCGTTCCTCAAACGGATGCAAGCTTTCACTACGACAAGTTCAACCGCTTGCGATTGCAGAACAATATCACCGCGGTCTCTAGGACGAGTGACCACGCAGATCCAATGCATAACCATCTGCAGAATCAAACGGTACAATCGTCATCTTGATTTGCTCAAGGAATCCTCTGACATGATTCATAGGATCTCATTCGATTCCACGTCCCCCGATTCACTGTCTCTGCGAACGACAGGCATTTCCAAGCTATATCTCATATAGTCACGAACCTTCTTCTCTTCTCCGACGCGGCACACAAGATCCGGTCGGACCGGCTTGAAAAGATGTTGTTCAGCTACGACTTCACCGATCTCTCCTCTGCAGCCGATGTTGTCGCGAGTCTACAAGCCCGCCTTCGACACGCAGTCGAACTGAAGCAAGAGGCCGAACGCAAACTGAAAGGGTTCGGAGAAGATGGTGAAAGGGAGAAACTCGCCATTGAAGCTCATGTCATACTGCTCGCGGAGGAACTGGATCTGGTCTTCGATGCCATCAGACTCGCTCAGGAGAAAGTCGAAGGTCACGCAGGACAAAAGTCCGCGTTGCTCCTTCACGCTTCTTCGTCTGAGATCTCATACCGGATGCTCGACCGGAAAGATCAGCTTCTTGCCAAGTTGGCTGTTCGCGATATCGACTTTTACTGGTTGCATCGTCAAGATGGGTCGACTGTCAATAATTTGACAGTCGGTGATTTGCAGGCGTTCGATGGTTCTGCGGATGCTGAGTGGACAGAGATTCTGTCAAAGTACGACGAGAAGTCGAATCATCCCCTAGTGAAGGTACGCTCTTGAATTGTCAGTATTCAAGGTACGACAACTGATTACGTTGCCTCTCGTAGCAAAACCTGTTTTTGCTTGCAGATTGGACTGTCCTGCCGCCTGTTGGAGGTATCATCATATACGAAGCATTCCAGCTCACTCTCCACCCTATGCGTCTACAAATCGATACTCGCGTTGGACGCAAGATCATGGAGTACGTCTGGCCAGCTCGGCGAGCCAGGAACAAAACCGCCAACTCGGGAGACAATGACAACCCGCGCAACTCGCCTACCTCTCCAACCGGTCTTCTCTCTCCTCGCCGCAACTCCACCGACGTCCTCCCTTCGACCCGTAAATCGCTTGACTCTAATCGGCTTGTCCCTCCTGCTATGCGAAGAGTGCATACGTCTAGGTCGTTCACGGATTTGCGGAATACCGCTCGACAAGATTCTCTGCAGCCTCCTAGGACACTTCAGAGAACCAAGTCGTCCGATTTCCTGTTCGCTGGTGTGTCGTCGTCAGGAATCGGAAGTGGGAATGACGAAGGTAGGGAGCGAGGTGCGTTGTCACGGAGAGAGACAGATGATGCTATGGAGATGAAGTATCGGTCAAACCAGAAGACGTTCATTTGGGTGCGGATCGCAAGGTACGCGCTGTTTATGCTCAAGGAAGAGAGGAAAGAAGCTCATGATCGGTGTTAGTCTACATTTGCTGCTGAGCATCCAAAAGGAGAATTCCTTCTTGTGTCGCGATGCGCGCATACGGACCCGTGACTTGGAGTACCGTAACCAGACGTGGAGTGTAAGTTCAAAACCTTCTCCATCAGCAAAGACGAGCTATAATCTGACCGTGAACTCACAGTTCGAGGAGCTGGTGGACCAATTCATTCCTTCCGGCCGTAATTGGAAGGGGTGGGTCAAGATGGCGTTCAACCAACCTTTGGTTCCTGTGCTCCCTGTTGCACGCGAACTCATCTCAAAGACGAAGTGGGGTGCCAAAGGTCACGGGACTCACACACCCAAGCGCAAGGGTACAACTCCCAAACTCCTGCCATTCATGAACTTCGGCCATCACGACAAACCTGAAGACTCGACAAGCGAGAATAGCCACGACAAGGGGAAGACACCGATGTACAGCACGGAGAACCTTTCCGAGCTCGGGCTTACGACAGACCCTGAGCCCTTGACTGCTGTGCCTACGGAACGTGCCAAACAACGCTCACGACCGAGGGTGCTGAGTCTATTCAAGCGTTCACATTCGAAAGTTCACGGCAGCGTTGATTCTGATGTATCGACCAGTGTACGTGCATCCATGTTGCAATTGCCTGCTTGCCTGACTGACACTTTATCTTTCTCAGACCACATCTTCTGTATCCTCCATACCCCCATTGCCTGACCGGCCCAGTATTCATCACACGGACAGTTCGAGCTCAGCTTATAGCAGAGACACTGAGGAATCTATTTAATTGCGCATCTTGTAATCTATCGTATCGTCGCTATTCAATGCTCTCTTGCTTTCACCAATATGGGCCCGATGACGACGAATGACCGGATGTTTGCAAGCTTGCCAAGAGGAAGGGAAACGGTTTGTCAGCTTGCTGATGCAATGTTGATGTGGGTCAGAGGCTGGAACTATGGGCGTCTGTGTGACCCCTGACTGACGTCGGATTCCGGACTGGGACGGGGCCTCAATGTCTCCATCCCACCGACGCCGGTTTCTCGCCTTCTAGCATGCCCTCATATTAGTCTCTCGCTGCCCATCCTCGGGGCCAGTCTCTAACATCTTCCCCTTCGGAGGCCTCGTTTCTTGCTTCATTTTTCTAGACCTACCACCGTCGATCATTATATCATGCCTTCCGTACGGGTCAAAAGAAGTTATGCCACTATCTCAGAAAACCAAGACGAGGCGGGCGACTACTTTAGTGCTCGTCCTACGTTAGGGCCTAGGTCACGTTCTGCCCAGCTGGTTGGACCAAGCACCCCTGGCGCACTTTCTCTTAACGAGCAAAGCGTCGGAAATGTCGAGAAAACACCCACAAGCCCTCGCAAACGCTCTCATACCGTCAGCGGCCCCGGTCCCTCGACAGAGACAATGCCTAAACGTCTGAGCAGACCGCCCAGCAGGGTGAGGCAGCACATCATGAGCACGTCGAGGAATCCTGTCTCGCCCGTAGAGGAGAACCTGAGAGCACCAGAAACCTTCATGGATCATCTCCGGCGCAGCATCTCGTCGCATAGTCATAGTCGGCGTTCTGAGATGATTTCCTTGGAGGGCCCTGCGGAGAACATCCTCATTCCTGCAGATCCTGGTCACGAGCCCGGCCGAGTCGGAAGTGCACTCAGCTCACATAGGGAGGCCATTGAAGACCCATTCGAAGAGCATCACCACGACGATATTGTAGAACACTTGGATGTCATAGGTGAGTCCGTACGAAACCCAGTCAGAAGGCTTCGCATTGAGCACGGATATACTAGATCCCCAGATTGCGACTGTCTCGACACTAACTAATGCCGCTAATGCCATTGTCATGTATGTTGATTCAAAGACATTGGAAGCTACAATGTCCTGACTATCTTTTCTAGTCCCCCGCTGCCATTCTACAACCGGAAACCTGTTGTCGTCCTCCCAGAGATTCCCCGCGATCCCAACTCCGATGCGGAGGATGGCCGACAAAATGAGGACAACCTTGACCGACATATAGAAGACGTATTGACCAAACGCCAGCAGTTCAAGCGAATAATGCGTGGAGTATGGTCTTTCATGAAAACTCGTACGTGCCTCACCGTCGCCGAACTATTCACGGCAATGCTAACTCCACTTTGCGAATAGCCATGGGGGTATGTGTCTGGATACTGTCACACTCCACGGCTATAAGTACTCATCTTCTCCGTAGATCGTCGTCTCTATATATGGCTTCCTGGTTGGTTCGTGCGATTCCATTTTTTCCAGCCACATATAGTCGAGTTAACGTATTGTACTAGTGTTCTGGGGTAGTGCTTTGGTTCTGTTCCTAGTCAAGTGGATCGACGTGCACAACGAGATCACCCAAGGCTTCTGGGTAGAGTTGTGTCAACAGATTCTATGCGGTCTCTTTACAGCCACCAGTATTGGTCTGATACCTTTCCGCGCTTTGGACACATACCGTAAGCACTCAGCACCTCAAAGTCCCTGTTACCCTGATGTTCAACCGGTTTTCTCCAGGCATCACGAAGATTTGGTATTACAAGCGGCGGATTACGAAGCTTCGTCGGATGGCTAACCTACCGGAACTGTACGACCCGGATGACCTGCCAGATCCCGCATATGATGTGAATTATGTCCATGTCCTGACGCAGAAGGAGCAGGATGAACTGCATTATCGTGAGTCCTACTCACCGCCTTGCACAATACGTTATTGACATGACCACTTTGGTGTTTAGAACAACACAAATTCGCGCAGTCACAAACGTGGTATCGTCCACATGGTACTCAAACACATAGGGTGAGCATACACCATGCACTGTATGATCACTGCAACCTCATTCTCACCTATCTCCTTCCTGCAGGCGTTCCCCATCAAGTGAGGAGCTATTCATCTTGCAGAACTGACCGCATTCTAACCCCTTATCCAGCATCGCACTTTGGATATGCGTGTGTAATGACCTGAATTCGTTCTTCCAAGTGCGTGATTTTTGCCAGTCATCTGCAATATTCACTGATTAACCATGATCACATAGGCTCTTCTGAGCGCATGCATGTGGAGTATGGACCGATATCAACGGCCGGATTGGACAACGGCAACGACGCTGCCGCTTGCATTCGTATGTATTTCTCCTCACCTCCTTTCATCCGCCCTACTGACTGTCCCTTCTCTTTGTAGGTATCCGGTATCATTGCAGGCGTACTCATCTGGTGGGGCGGGCGTAAGACGCGACGACATCAACAAGTCGAAGAACGTCTGAGGACCGCTCTAGCTCTCGACTCACCCAACCCCAATAACGCCAACAACGCAGAGACAAATACAAATCAAGATCCCTCAATACCAGCCGTGGTAGTGGAGAAACCGGCAGAGTCGACGTCATCTCCGGAGGATGCTCGTTTACAGACCGCCGCTGTTCGTACGGAGGGCGAGGGTGAAGTTGAGGAGAATGAGAGAGGAGGGTCTTCGTCGTCGAATTCGCTCGGGCCCGAGATCCACGTAGAAGACTTCGCGTCGGCTGCCCCAACGGATGAAAGGACTACCGAGAGTGGTTCGTTCTTCACTGACGAGAATGACGAAGAGAGGAGAAGAGAAGAAAGCGATACGAGGGAACGTAAAGAGTCCGTCGTATCTGCTTCGGTACCCATCGCTGATAGTATGACTGTCCCGCGCGCGGAGGAGTTGCATGGAGCGGATGACCTTCAGACTCCCTCGAATCCTGCTTCACGGTCGCGGTCACGGTTACATTTGCATTCATGATCTGTGTTAATATTCTTTTATTTTCGACGTTACTGATCATGAACATATACGATGTTTCGTTTCTTTATCACGCATAGCTACGTTATACTTACTGGGAGCTTTCGCTTGTTGTATTTTCGACTCATATACCGGATGTGCTGTTGTTTTGATTATAATTGCCATTTACTCATTGTGCATTGATTACTTCTCAATATCATGTTACCGTTTACGCAATACAATGTGGAGTCTGTGCAAGACCGTCATTGCGAGTGTACCGATGATCATGCAGCGAAGGTCAGACAGAGATTTGCAAGCAAAGATGTTACATTTTGTTACAGAGTAATACAACTACTATAGCATCCCACCCAGGGTCACGACGAGGATTGTTGAAATCCAAAACAGCTACAGCAAGGAGTAGATCAAAAGAAAATAAAACGAACGCGTTCGGTGCACAACTCCCATCCACACACACCCCACACCCAAACGCTGCCCCGTTCCTTCAAACATCCACATCAGGAACGCTGGGCGACTCGGCCCCACAAAGGTTTAGATAGAGCAACAACTAGGACCCCCAACTAACGGCTTTTTCAGACTTTTCATCAGGAGGAAGAAAGAGGCACAAAAAGAGACAAGAAGGCTCGTAGTGTACGAGATTCGCTTCGAGCCGTGACACTCTTTTCTCCGCTGAATAAATAAACCGTAACGCGGGCGCTGTTGAAGCGCAATGTGAGAGGGGCATTTACGGCCAGGTTTGGCGAGCCCAGCGGGCGGCGTTGACGAGGTTGACCAACGACGCCTCGGTCTCCTTCCAGCCACGGGTCTTGAGACCGCAGTCGGGGTTGATGAAGAGGAGGGACTCGGGGATAATCTCCAACATGGTCTTGATGCGGTCCTTGATCTCCTGCTCGCTGGGAACACGGGGAGAGTGGATGTCATAGACACCGGGGCCGATCTGGTTGGAGTAGCCATATTGCTTGAAGGTGTTCAAGAGCTTGGCGTCGCTCTTGGAGAACTCGATGGAGATGACATCGGCGTCGAGGGCCTGGATGGATGGGAAGATGTCACCGAAGTCGGAGTAGCAGAAGTGGGAGTGGGTCTGGAGAGCGTCGCTGACACCGGCGGTGGCGAGTTTGAAGGAGGGAAGAGCCCAGGCGAGGTACGCGTCCCAGTCAGCCTTGCGGAGAGGAAGCTGTCAAATGAACGAACGTCAGCAAACATGAACGACAGTATGATGATCAATCTTTGACCTACACCCTCACGGAGAGCAGGTTCGTCGACCTGGACGGCCTTGATGCCTGCCTTCTCGAGGTCGATAACCTCATCACGAAGGGCAAGAGCGAGCTGCTTGCACTGGATCTCACGAGAGACGTCGGCACGAGGGAAGGACCAGTTGAGGATGGTGACGGGTCCAGTAAGCATACCCTTCATGGGCTTGTCGGTGAGGCTCTGAGCGTAGGAACTCCACTCGACAGTCATGGGGCCGGGACGGCTAACGTCGGAGACGATGATGGGGGGACGGACGTAACGAGAACCGTAGCTCTGTACCCAACCGTTCTGGGTGAAGACGAAGCCGTGGAGCTGCTCGCCGAAGTATTGAACCATGTCGTTACGCTCAGGCTCACCGTGCACAAGGAGGTCAAGACCAATCTTCTCCTGGAAGCGGACGACGTTCTCGATCTCCTTCTTGATGAACTCCTTGTACTCCTCCTCAGTAATCTCCTTCTTGCCGAGCTTAGCACGAGCAGTACGGATCTCCTTGGTCTGAGGGAAGGAACCGATGGTGGTGGTGGGGAACTTGGGGAGGTTGAGGTGCTTAGCCTGGACTTCCTTGCGGACGGCGAAGGGGCTCTTGCGCTCCAACTGCTCAGGGGTGATGGCAGCAACACGCCTGCGGACGGCGTCATCCGAGGTGCGCTCGAACTCGCGACGCTTAGCGATGGAAGCCTTGTTGGCCTCAACGGCGGAGGAGATCTTGGCATCCTGAGAGCCAGACAAAGCAGCAGCAAGGGTGGCGACCTCGCTGGCCTTCTCGAGAGCGAAAGCGAACCAGTCCTTCTGCTCAGGGGTCAACTTGGTCTCAGCCTCAAGCGTGACGGGAGTGTGGAGGAGGGAAGAGGAGGTGGCAATCACAACACGGTCGGGGCCGAGTGCTTCGATGGCCTTTTGGCCAAACTTCAAGGCAGCCTGGAAGTCGGTCTTCCAAATGTTACGTCCGGAAACGACACCGAGGGAGAGGACGGCGTTGGTGGACTTGATAGCAGCAACAACCTGTTCCAGCTGTTCGGGAGCACGGTCGAGGTCGATGTGGAGACCGGCGATGGGGAGCTTGGCGACGAAATTGACGTTGCTGTCGAGGCGACCGTAGTAGGTGGTGAGCGAGATCTTGGGGGAAACAGGTGCAAGCTCAGCATATGCGGTAGCAAACTGCTTCTCGTAGTTGGCAGCAACATCAAGGACGAGGATAGGCTCGTCAACTTGAACCCAGTCAGCACCAGCTGCCTTCAAGTCAGCGAGGAGCTGCTTGTAGATGGGAAGTAACTTGGGAAGGAGCGAGATGGGCTCAAAAGTATTGGAGGCCTCCTTAGCGCGCTTGCCAAGGGCCAGGAAGGTGACGGGACCGAGGACAACGGGGCGAGTGTTGATACCAATCGCCTTGGCCTCCTTGAACTCCTCAAGAGCCTTGTTGAAGTTCAACTTGAACTCGGTCTCCTCGGAGAACTCGGGAACGACGAAGTGGTAGTTGGAGTCAAACCTGAGAGAATTCGTTTAGATTAGATACACAAAGGTATAATTAGCCGATTCAATCACATACCATTTCTTCATCTCAGATGCTGGGACATCGACACCGTCGGCTTGACGGCCACGGCCCATGGCGAAATAGACATCGAGAGGAGAGAGGTTGTGGCCAAGATAACGCTTGGGGATCACGTTGAACGCAGCAGAGTGGTCAAGGACGTGATCGTAGAGGGAGAAGTCACCACTTAGAAGCGCATATAATCAGCTTTAATCCTAATTGATCGACGAAGATCACGTACCTGGGGATGAGATCAACGCCTCGCTCCTTGAGGCTCGTCCAGTTGGCCTTTTTGACATCGGCGGCAACCTTTGTCAATTCATCGGCAGACAACTTGCCCGCCCAGTAGCCTTCAACGGCCTTTTTCACCTCACGGTTAGCACCTAAGCAAAAGGTCACGTTAGAGACTTGCTTGGATAGGGTCTGCGTTGTGGTGTTGAACTAACCAATACGAGGGAAACCCAGGACGCTGGAGGCAACCATGATGAATCGTCTGGGAATGATAATGGAGGAAAGGGGGAGGGAGGGGTGAACGCACATAGCGAAAGTGGGGAGGTTTATATGGTACGTTCTTACGTAAACCGCGTATAGGACGACTGCAATCGATTGTACCATCTTGTCGATTGATTTGCACCTTACTGACGCCTCGTCTCATCACAGCATGGCCGCTGCATGTTTTCTGTGAAGCCTTGGTGAAGACCATTGAGTCAACTCTCGCAGCCGTTTCTCAGCTTTCCTACGAACTCTTCTGCTACCGCCCTTTTGTCTCAGAGAAGCCCGAAATCATACGATTGACAAAACAAGTGCCCCCACCTGCCATAGATATGAACCCAGAGGTCTTAAAAACCCTTCTCGCACCATTCTGTCCTCTCTCATTGCTCCCGAACTAACCCCCTCACTTCTGAAGCGTAGAGGACCCGTTTCAAGTCTGTTGTGTCCTGGGGTACGAACGCAAGGTTAGAGTTCACGAGCGTAGAATTTCCACCCCGAAGATGGTTATCGCCGTCCCGATAAGGCATCTGGCATACCAAATATAGGCAGCGGTTTCACGGACCCTTGAATTGCGGCAATTTGCAGCGTTGCTTCGGCCGAGTCAGCTGAAGTCGGAGCCCTCCATCTGTTTCGTATCTCACTTGCATCTCACTCGCGCAAGACTCGGAGCTTATACTTACTCTACGTTGGTAATGAAAGAGGCAAAATAGCTGAAGAAGGCCAGTGAAGACCAGTGAAGACCTCGGATCTGGCTTTCTCAAGATAAAGACGAATGAATCCCTCGATCCTCCTGAACGGTTTTCCCGTATTTCTCCCCGCATCCATCTGGGAGAGGACCAGACCTTCATTCTACCCCGGACCGGGGTGCCCGCTATCCTGGATGTGCTTAAAGGTCCGGGGTAGATGACATGAGAGACTCACTCACCTCCTCTTCCCTCCCTCGTATCCACCAAACATGTCTGACAACCCTTCGTTCGTCCTCGAGAGCATCAACAACGTCAAGTTTGAGGATCGGCCGATCCCTGACGGTAAGTTACCGTTTCATTTGCAAACGATCGGACCGATCTGATTGCATCCACGTTCGTTCAGTCAAGGACGATGAGGTCCTTGTCGCCGTAAAGAAGACTGGTAAGTCCACACACCGTTTTCATCGTACGCACTCCCCAATGATGAATATTGAATAATAGGTATCTGCGGCTCCGACGTATGCGCACTACAATCCCATTTCACGTCATCGCGTACTAACCGGTCATCCAGGTCCATTACCTCGTGCATGGCCGTATCGGTGACTTCGTGGTCAACAACCCCATGGTGAGTGTGTACCAGAAGGAATATCACTATCTTTATGTTAATCAGTCGTAGGTCCTTGGTCATGAATCCGCTGGTATCGTCCACAAAGTAGGCAAGAAGGTCAAGCACCTGCAGCCAGGTGACCGGGTCGCTTTGGAACCCGGTGCGACATGCCGTACTTGCGATGATTGCAAGCGGGGTCGGTATAACCTCTGCCCTGATATGGTCTTTGCCGCGACGCCTCCGTACGATGGTACTCTGGCACGGTACTACCCTATCCCTGCCGACTTGTGCTACAAGCTTCCCGATAACCTCACACTCGAAGATGGCGCTATGGTGAGTGAAACGTCTTTGTTTGTGTGAAATTGTACTCATTGATGTGCGTAGATGGAACCCCTTTCAGTCGGCGTGCACGCCGTAGCATCTGTCGCAGGTTTCAAAGCCAACCAAGCCGCCGTGGTGTTTGGTGCCGGCCCAGTCGGTCTCCTCTGTATGGCAGTCGCCCGAGCACTCGGCGCATCTCGAGTAATCGCCGTCGACATCGTTCCCAGCCGTCTCGAGTTTGCCAAAAGCTTCGCCGCAACCGACATCTGCGTTCCCCCCAAGATGGAGGAGGGCGAGAGCAAAATCGCGTACAGCGAGCGGAACGCCAAGTTGATGAAGGAGAAGCTTGGTATTGAGGAGAGGGGGAAGAAGGCGATTGATTTGGTCGTGGAGGCTAGCGGAGCTGAGGTATCGATTCAGACTGGTATTTTCATTGCCAGGCAGGGTGGTACTTTCGTACAACTTGGAATGGGCGCTCCCAACGTTGTCATCCCTGTCACTACGCTTCTGACGAAGGAACTCAACTTCAAGGGATCGTTCAGATACGGAGTAAGTTACATATTATATCTACATATGGGAATGTAAACTGACATACCACGTACCTAGCCTGGTGACTATGACCTTGCCATCGGCCTCGTCTCACAAGGCAAGATCGACCTCAAGCCTCTCGTCACGCACAGGTTTGCCTTCCAGCAAGCCGTTGAGGCATTCGAAGCGACCAAAGCTGGTAAAGGTCCAGATGGCAAGCCCGTTATCAAGGCTGTTATTTCTGGCCCCGATGTCTCGCCCGACGACAAGCTCTGAGCCTGAGAAGGGGATCCATGTGTTTGCGACGTCGCATATATCACGGGAAAATATTGGACTTGTGCGCATCTACTTATATTCGCGTGTGGGGATGAACACTGTAGTAGAAAGCAATCGATTTGAAAAGATGTAGCTATACAATGTGTTTGATGTCGTTAAGTGGAATGAACTTGGATAATCTTGAGAACACTTCATGTGCATAACGAATTTGAATAGAAGGGTGCCCTAAACCTGCCCTAAAGTGCACGTGCTCAGCCGCGTCAAACGCGTCTTGACTGTCTCAGTCAAGTTCGCTTGATGTTCCCCTGGAACACGCATTCGTAGGCAGGTCTTGCACGTTCCAGGAGATACCGTGTATATCGAATTTTGCTCGTCGAGGTGAGTAGTGCGGGTGTAGTTCCTCAAGTTGTCGCCCTCCCCCTAACGCATGCGCACACAATATTGACTTGTGCTCTCAGCGTAATACTGCAACGATTATAACGACAGCTTCTAACAAATCCATATTGTGGACTACAGTATCTCAGAATTCATTCCCACCCATCCCCTCACACTTGTCAAGTGTAAAGCATCAAGTATCAACATCCCTTCATACTCGACACGATGCGATTCAGCAAGAGGAATCTTTACTACCTCCGAATATCAGCAAATACAATCCTCCCTCTCTATGTATGTCACTTCTGCTACTTAGTCTCCTCATGTTGATGTGAATTGACCGAAGCAAGTTGCGTAGCTGTACCTCGATGAGAAACATGTGGACTGGATGTCCGAACGAGTGCTTCAGCAGGTTTTAGAGGACTTGCGTAACCGGTAAGAATGACTACAACATTGCCATGATGAATCCAGTCTCAGATTGTCAATCCTTTTAGGATTCCTGTGAAGCTGTCTGAAGAAGCCAATGCGCATCTTGGACCAGGAGGACCTTCTAGCGCGAAGAAAGGTACACTAGATGTTCACCGAGGAGGTATGTAACTTATTCATTGCTCTTCACAAGAAATGCACACTTACTCCATCTTTACTAGATACTTACCAATTTGCCTATTTCCTGAGGAGAACGGATACCCATGCTGTACTCATCAAGGTGCGTTTACATACATACACCATGATGGACGACGGCTGACGGGATGTCATTAGACAAGACGCTTCGTAGCAGCCCCTCCCCGTCCCAAACCTGAGAGCCTCCCTCCTCCCCGTCCTCCATCGCCAGAACCCTCGACAAAACCGAAGCGTAGGAGACCAGCACCGAAACGCAAGGTACAAGCTGCACATAAGCCGAACAAAAAACCAAAGACCAAAGGCAAAGGCAGGGCAAGAGATGAGGATGAGGACGAGGATGCGGACATCGTTGTGATAACGAGTGAAGAGGAAGAGGTTGAAAGAATGGATGCGCCTGTAGGACCTGTCAGAAGATCGACGAGGAATCGGAAGGTCGTTGCTGGTGGGTATCGAGAAGATGACGATGAGGAAGAAGATGAGGGTGGTTTGCTTGCGCCTGTCACAACGGGTGAAGACATAGAAATGGCCGCTCCAGAAGCGAATGAGGCGGTACCACCTTCGACCGACACCGTAGAGCCGCCGACGTTGGACGAAGGATCTACATCTCACCAGGATGTACAATCGCTACCAGTAAAGATAGAAGAAGTCGACCCTGATCTCCCTTCAATTACTGATATCGATCCACTGCCACCTGACGAACCGCCCCCAAAACAAGAGAGCGCAACCCCTGCCCCAGCTGGGCCTTCCATTGCGACCAACGCTCCAATGGACCTAACAGGAGACGACAACGAAGAGGATGAAAAGCCCAAGCCCATCCTCAAATTATCCTATCAGGGCTTCAACGTCCACGACCGCTGTCTCTGCGTCATTGTCGAACCATACCCACCTCTCACCTCTGCGAGACGGCATGTATCACTCGCACCCGGGACGGGGATCATTGCTCCTCGAGCACCCAGTATCGCACCCTCAGAATCAGCGGCGTCAGGCTCAGGTCAACCAAGTCGCATGCCCTTGTTCCTCCCAGACGATGACGATAGGGAACGCAGTCAAACTCCTGCGCCGCAGGCGTGGCAAGGTCGAAATCTTCCGCCGGTGCCGTTATTCAATGAGGAGTTGACGATCAGCGACGATGAGGATGATGAGATGGGGATGTATCAGTTTAGTCAGATTTTACAGTCTGTTGGAGAGAACCCTGCGATGGACGCGGAGGAGGACGATGAGATGGATGGTGAGGTTCTATTTGGGGATGCAGATGAAGCGAGAGAGTTGTGATGTGTGTATTATACGAATGTTACAGTACTTCCCGTGTATACCAGACGAATCTTATTCCATAATCTAGTAAGATAATGGTGTTTTGTCAACTCATTGAGAGTGATTTTGACTACGCCCTTCCAATCTCCCTCAGAATCTCCATCTTCCTCGACTCCGAGACCTGCCTAAAGCCAGCATTGGACATCTCAAACAGGCCGTGACCACCCGAGAGCGCGCGTAGACGATTGGAATAATCCAACATCTGGCTCAACGGTGCAATAGCATGAACGGCGCGCTTGAAACCAGCGGATGATGCGTTTGCATCCGCTGCCATCGAGGACGGGGAGAGCTCCATTGGGGGTACGTAGACACCGTCTTCGGGATATGGCAGGACGTCTTCTTCCGTGCTGGAGCTAGAAGCGAGGTCGAGGACCTCTCCTCCATGCTCTGTAAGGTCTTTGACGACCTTCCCTACGGAATCCTCGTTCACAGTGATCTTCAAGCGAATGTAAGGTTCCATGACGGGACCCATGCCAGCTTGCTTGATCCATTCGCGCAGAATGAATGCGCTTGCTCCAGCGAGGACGGTCGTAGGAGCCTCAGGCGGGTGCTTGAAGCTGTTGACCTGGACAAAGACGCTCGAATGTGCCAACGACGTATGGGGAGAGTTCGAGAGAGCGTTGAAGATGCCACGAGAGATGCTTGCCCATGGGTTGCTTTGCGGATTATAGAATGACTCGGGGAGTGATAGAGGTTTGCCCTCGCTATCAAGTACGATGTTACCATCCCATAATGGATCTGCTTGTTCGTCCGGCTCTAATGGTCGAACAGTGAGGTCAACCTGAACCTTGATAGGTTTACCGCTGACATCGGTGGACCAGCTATCAGGTTTGGGCGAGACAGTTGCGGACCCAACACCTTCTCGGTAACTGACTCTTCGTTTACCGAATTCGAAACGAACGCCCCATTCGTCTTTGAGTCGACTTTCGACAATCTCCAAATGTAAAGCACCAAGACCATGCACCAGCAATTGACCCTCTTGGGTTTCGACACGGACGGACGGATCTGTACGGGCCAATGCATCCAACGCCTCTTGCACGGGTTGCTGGTCTGCGTGAGATTGCGGTATGACCGACGTTGACATGACCGGAGGTGGGGGAACAATATCCATGAGGGATGCCGATTCCGCGTCTTGCTGGGAAGACACAAGAGTATCACCTGTACGAGTATATCTCAGGCCGAGGATGACTCCCACAGAGCCGAAAGGTAGACTTTCGACTTCCTCCGTTTCTGAGGCGTAGGTGAGCAGTAGCTTGGATATTCTCTCCTTTTGATTCCGTGTCGCATTGTAAACCACCGTCTGACGTTTGAGCGTACCTATGGTGTTCCAATAAATAGTTGAATATGCGATATCAATGACAGATCCTACCTGAGTAGATACGGACGAATGTCATCCAGCCCTTTCGCTTGTCCCATCCTACTTTCCACGCGAGCATACGTAATGGCGCGTTGCGAGCTGGAACGTTTCCTGCAATATCCACAGGACTTGGCAAAAGTTCGCCGACATAGTTCATGACTAGTTCCGTCCCAATATGCTTGAACGCAGAACCACACAGCACTGGTAGTATCTCGTTCTTCAGCGTTGCTGCTCGAAGATGTGGCATAATTGCTGAAGGCTCTACGGTAAGGTATGCTGACGGGTCTGAAGGTAGGCTGAGCAGATTCTCCATCAGCTCTTCGGAAAACATTGACAATTTTTCTAGCAGAGCTGTCCGCGCAGGTGCAAGAAGTGGGATGAGAGGATGAGAAGCGGGTAGTATGCCAGTCTTTTCTAGTTGGTCGACATTTCGAGGAAGAGCGTGTCTTGATGAAGAGCCGCTTTCATCCCATTTCCAAATCTCCCAGTTGACCAAGTCGACTAATCCTTGAATACCAGGCTCGGCTCGCGCGTAGTCCTCAGAATCAAACGAGGCAATAGGCAATGTTAGAGCCATGGGTTTAGGATGGAGACGATTATTGAGGAGGGATAGAAGGGAATTGCGGAATGAAGCTCCCGGACGATCCAGCTTGTTCAGGAACATAATCCTTGAACGAACTCCATACCTATGTGGAAGTGTGTCAAAAAACATGGGAATCGATTGGCCGAGTATTTCTCACCTAGAATAAGCTGCTCACCTGTCCAGTTGCCGCCACACACCTTTTGTCTGAGCTTCTACACCCTCTACGGAGTCAATGAGGACTACTGCGCCGTCCACAACCCGGCTTGCGCTTTCGACTTCCATACCGAAATCAGCATGTCCGGGAGTGTCGATGAGATTGAATGTCCACTGTTTCCACTTGACAGGGATACTAGCAGACTGTATTGTGATACCTCGTTCGCGTTCAGCAGGCAAGAAGTCGGTAGTGGTGCTTCCCGTGTCGACGGTGCCGGCGGAGGATAAGTATGACGACTTCAACAGAATAGATTCTGTCAGAGTGGTTTTACCAGAGTCTATAAAATACCTCAGGTCAAAACTGACGTCTCAGGGATTACAAACTCAGGACATACCAATATGTGCCACTAAGGCCATATTTCGCAGAGAAGACGGTCCTGCATCCTGGGTAGCTGCTGTGGCTAGCCCTCTGGCATATTTGGCTGCTGCAAGCCGGATGCGAGACAGCATCCCCCTCCGAGGTCCAGTATAATATGGGCCTAGCTAGAACCTGTCTTGCTTGGTTGCAAGTGCACTGACTGGTGTGTGCTCCTTGCTAACAAGCTCAACCTAGTGCACACAACACAATTGCTGGATGATCGTGAGCGTCTAGTCTAAAGTTATGTGATGAGATCGGGAAGCCAACAGTCGTAAACACCCCCTTTGTGCTTTATTGTCTCAACGCTCGTTCAAGGATGCTCAATTCACCAACATGGGTGACACCCCAAATGCCCAAACCGCAAGTCTTGATAGACAGAGGTGCGTACACTGTGTAACATTGACCAGTGACGACGTTCATAACAGTGGCGGCAGCGAGATGAACGGCCATGCCGCAAGTGCGGACATCCCTCGCTCGTCCATTATGGAAGGGGAGCTCGCAGGTCAAGCCAATACAAGTACAGTACCCCGTGGGGTAGCCCGTGCTGAGGTTACAGCGGACTTGAAACCCGAAAACCCACTCGAACTGCGACCTGTCAAGGTCGGATACACTCCGAAGAGTTACATTCCAAACACCCCTCTATCTGTCGCCACCATCTCATTCATACTTGGAATTACCTTCTCCTTTGGAATTGCTGTCTGCTTCCTTGGTCATACGTGGAATTTGTGGTGGTCGCAGTGGCCACTAGGCGTGTATATTGCCGCTTGGGCGACGTTCCACTGGGGCGAATTTGCTGTAACAGCTGGGTGGAATCGCGAGAAGTGTAGCGTCGATTGTGAGTGCTTTGTATAACTCACCAGAAGTATATTGACTCGTGTGCAGCATTCCTACTAGAGAATGGCGCGACATACCATATTGCACATGGTTCTGCGTTGATTGAGTACCTGACCACACTCTACTTTAAACCTGAGCTGAAATCGCATCCTTATGCATCCCTCATTGGTGAGCCGACACGTACTGATTTACCGAAATCTCATTCAACATCTCTTAGGACTTGTTTTTGTCTTCCTGGGACAAGCCTTAAGATCGGCCGCTATGATCCATGCGTCAACCAGCTTCTCCCACCAGGTTGCGTTCAGAAAGTTGAGGTCGCATACACTTGTTACTGACGGTGTTTACGCGTACGTTTCCTCGTCGTGTACGCACACTTTGCAATGGCACTCACCCATTTGGCTCTAGGTGGTTCCGTCATCCATCGTACGCGGGCTTCTTCTATTGGGCTTTGGGTACACAACTGCTTCTCCAAAATCCCGTCAACTTCGTTCTGTTTTCTATCATACTTTGGAGGTTCTTCTATTATCGTATCAAACGTACGTTGTTCTTCAAAGCCTTTAGACATCAAAGTAATGTACTAACATGTCTCTCAGCGGAAGAGCAGGCCCTCATCCGATTTTTTGGGCAGGAATATGTTCAGTATCGGTCGAGAGTGGGGACCAAGATACCATTCATTCCGTAGTCGTGTTATGATTACTTCGTTCACTATTATAGCGGGTGTAGAGCAACGCGACGCGCGGTGATGAGAATGCGACAAACAGCGTGGTTTGCAGTCATGGCGAGTCATATTGAACATGGAAGAGTATAAGCACATGTGACATGCAAGTTTTGAATGCGTAAAGAAATCGGATAACCCAAAACAGAGAATGCGTGAGGGGCGCATTTACTCTGTCTCAATGGTGCTCTTCTCCGACACGTAGATACCGTCCAAGAATTTACGGATATCCTTGTTCCGTACCCGGCAGATACCCTGAATAGATGCGGCTAAAAGCGAGTCAGGCGACATGGGATGAACTGATTGGCACAATTGGGCGTACCAGATTGCGAGACGTTTTGGATGTCGGTACCCTCGAGAATCAGCTCATCCTTCTGTGTCTTCGATTCGCTGATCTTAACACCCTCCAACATGTTAACGTGTCGGACAATCTGAGATGGCCGCGTTAGCTTGTACTGGAACAAAGGCCGGGAAGCGACTTTAGCTGACCTTCTCGCCAAGGAAGTTACGGATCTCAAGCTTCGCGCCGTCATCCTGGATGATGCAGTTGATGGGGAAATGGGCATATACAGCACGCATCTTGTATTGGAAGCCCTGCGCAAATTGAAGTCAGCTTTTGCACCTAGCTTGCGAGAACTAATGGGGTACCTTGGTGACACCGGTGATCATGTTAACGATCAGAGACTTGATCGTCCTCAAGCATGCGACGTGCTTGCGGCCACCTTGCCAGACTGCGAGAGTGACCTTGTTGGTTTTGCCCTTGAGCAACCGGATGTCCATGTCAATGTGACGGACATTCTTCGTGAGGGTTCCGCGTGGGCCCTTGACGGTGATGATACGGGACTTCACAGAGACATCCACACCCTCGGGGATATCGAGTTCTTCGGTCTTGAGGACGTCCCGCATCTAGAGAGAAAAGTGCGTCAACACCATGACCTCGGTGTACATCCGACCTGGACTCGTCGCATCCATCTCCTTCCTCCAGCATTTTGGCCTCGATCTTTCTCCAGAGTCTCTCCTGCACATCCCTGAGTCCACGAGAAACGCATAGTCGTACATACCTTGAGTAGTTGGGTCTTGAGGAAGGCGACGACGAGTGGTGAGCTTTGCGATGAGGCCGAAGATTGTGTTGACACCAGGGAATTGCCTTTCTGGGCGAGGATGTCACGAGTGGGGCTGGGAAAGGGTCTGTGCGCAACGCGCAATTGTCGGGCTTTTCGGCGTTTGCCGGGTGGGTCTTGTTAGGCCGGCGAGCGACCGCTGGCCCACTCTCACTGCTTGATCATCGACCATCACCATCGCACCCTTCCGTCCCCCTCAGTTGTCCCCCGTCAAGTACACGGTTACGAAAAAACAGTCTTTTATACTCTTAGAAGAGAGCGAGTTTGCTTGGTCTATCGACTCCTTGTACGATTGAGACCGATTCCACTGCTTGCTGCTGCTGCTGTTGAGAGAGCCTCCACGGTCCACACTCAGAAGGTCTAAGTTGGACACACGATGTCCCTTTATCCTCAGAGTCAGCCATATGCGCAGGTGTCGTACCATGCAGCACCTGCATATTCTCAACCATACCCGCAGCCCAACATGTATTCTCCGCCGCCACCCCCGATGCCCCCGGTCGTCCTTGACCCGAACAGTTTTCGTCGGCACTATACTCAGCGTTTGGCTGAACTAACTGTAAACTCCAGGCCAGTTATACAGAACTTGTCGATGATTGCTCAAGACTATTCGAGGTATTGTGAAATTGTCGCTCAGTGCCTAGAAGAGCACATTCGTAGGGTGAGTAATTTTCTGCTATTTTCACCCTTTCCACATGTGTGTGTGTCTCGTACGTAGCGGGCCCCACAGCTTTCTTCGCTCCGCTATCGTATTGTAGTTACAACGCATGTATTATACGTAGTGTAGAGCTTTGCGCGAGAAAAGACACAGTGTCGGAGGGAAGGCAGCCGATGGCAGACAATAAAAACGTCGGTTCTCTTGACTGCGAACATGTAACTGCGACGTTGTCTTGTCGCGCGGTGTCTCTCTTCTGCTTCGCTCTTCACTACGTATTCCCTTCCTTGGCTTTGTCGGTTTTTTGTGGACACCGTGCTGACTCAACCCCTTGTTGCCTTTTTTGGTATGCTTTGTTCAGGTCCCACAATGGATGAAGTTGCCAGCGTTCTACTTGCTCGATGCAATCTCGAAGAACATCTACGACCCGTATGCCCGTCAATTCACCCCCGTCATTGTCAAGCTGTTCCTCGACACCTACAATGAAGTTAACGATCCCAGTACGCGCAGTAAAATGGAGGAAATGCTCCTCACGTGGCGCACAGGTTCGCCTCATGGCCGCGAGCTCTTCGGTGTCGGTCCCCAAGTCGCCATAGAGCGGCAGATCTGGGGTGGTGGCCAGTCCAATCAGAACGGCGCAGTGAGTCGAAGAGTACTCGGACCTTTGCGCTTGCCTAATGCCCCTCGCCAGTCCTCAAGTCGTCCCGGACAGCCTTCAATATCTACCGCGCAAGTACTGAGCGAACTTGAGTTTGTGCTAGGTCAGAAGGAGCGTGCCCTTCAGAACAATCCATATGACAAGAATGCGCAAAATCATGTTGCGGTATTGCAACAGGTATGCGATCGATTTTGATTTTATACTTTATGACAGTGAAACTCACGAAACATTCACTTTAGTTGCGTAAATTGGTCCAGACTGGTGTCTCTCAACCAGAATTACAGCAAATACTGAATCAGCTACGGACGTTAGCACCTCCCCCTCCTGTAGCACATGCCCACCCCCCTCCCCCTGTCCCGCAGACGTATCCTGTAGCTTCAGCGTTCCCTTCTGCACCTGCCCCTCCTCCTCCCCAACCCTCATACCCTGTAGCCACTGCCCAAGGACCTTATCCCGTTCCACAGTCTTATGTTGCGCAATCGTATGTTCAACCGAAGCCTGAGCCAACGAATATGTCGAGTATACCTCCAGCATCGACATCTTCTGCCCCTGCCACTGCAGCGACGAATTTCTCGAATCTGTTCAGTGCTCTTCAGAAGGCCGGTTTGGTATCTGCAGGTGGAACGCCTACCGGCGCTGGTGCTACCGCTAAGGAAAGTACTCCCCCGCCCATGCCTCCGTCTAAAGACGACCGACGGGAGTACCGTAAGGCAATTCTTAGCAACAGAATTCGTCTGACTAGCAATGATATCATCAAGTATGTCGCTCCTCTTTCTTTCTCCCGATCTGCAAACTTAACAACCGTCTTCAGGCAACGACCCCCCATTCAGCATTTCCTTTATGAACGCTTACCCGGTCAGTGCAGACAGTGTGGCGTACGATTTACCGATGGCGTATCGGGTAAGAAGCAAATGGAGGATCATCTCGACATGCACTTTAGACAGAATCGCAAGGCCAACCAATCAACAGGGCGTGGCCACAGCCGCGGTTGGTTTGTCACTGTAGAGGTGCGTTTCATATTTCGCCTGCTCATTCTCCCGACTCACGCTGACTTGCTTCATCATTACAGGACTGGATACTTGACGGATCAATAGATGCCAAGGGTAAGGGACGCGCTGATGGCGTCGCCCAAGTAAAGGCTGCAGCTGCTGCAGAGGCGGCTAAGCAAGAGGCTGATCTTCGTGCAATGTATGTTGTTGTCCCGCCCGGTGATGAGGCGAAGACGATCTCGTGTCCGATTTGCAAGGAAGCTCTGAAAGCTGAATTCCTCGAAGACGATGAGGAGTGGGTATGGCGGAACGCAGTTAAGAAAGATGATAAGGTATGTTACTGCTGTTCGAAGTCAACCAACATCGTGCTCATCGTTGTATCCCAATCACAGATATACCATGCAACGTGCCACGCAGAAGCAGCTGCATCTAAATCAAGTCTAGCAGCGAGGCTACGCAACGAAGTCTCGAGTCGGAGTCGTTCACGGACTCCCGAAGCGGCTGGTTATCCATCGCCTTCAAAGTCGGAATCACCTTCGCCGTCGAAGGTGGCAGGTCTCAAACGTAAGGCTGAGGACGACGACGACTCGGCTCCCTTTGTGAAACGTGAAGACGAGGACACACCTCCTTCGAAAAAGTTGGCGTTGTCATCGTCGTGATACCCGATATTTTATTCTCTCTAATTTGGCGTTTCCGTTCGATGGGATTTGGACATGGCATGGCATAGTGTTTGTGATACTCCCTCTCATATGTGACGTTTCATTTCTCTACTTTTCCTTTCTCTATTTCCCCATCTATCCCATTTTCTCCTCCTTCGCATGCATTGTTTATTCGATGGTTCCCATTAACCCTCTTCACGACGCATACCTGTATTTCTTACACGCGCGCACGGTACACTACAATGCTCATATAGAAATTCTCATACTCGAGAGCATTTCTTCTGGTGTGATATCGATGTAGTGTACATGCGTGATCCTCTCAACCTCGAATAAACAACAAGTTTGAATCTCGCAATGAACTGTGAATCGCGTTCGCGTTTTTCTTGTATGCGCGTCGCGCGAGTAAGATCGCGTTTTGGCCACGCGACGGGAGAATCTCGATCTGATTCTCTAGTAGCCGACCCGCAAGTTTCCCCTCCGTAAACTCTTCAATGCAGTCTCTTGCCTCTCATTCTCCTATCTCATCCTAAGCTACTCAGCTCACCTCAATCTACACAGCTACATTTTGTTGGACACTCGGAGTAGGTCGTTTCCTTGTAATGACTACGACTAACTTTACAGGTCAAGTCCGTCAATCGTTCTGGGCTCCTGTTAGTGCCAGTGGGCCCAGTTCGCCACAATCTCCCAATGCCAGTGTGAGCACTACGGCATCGAGATCTGGTCCTTCTCGTATCGTTCTCGGAGGTTCGTGCTTAGCACATAATTGTGATCAAAAGCAACTCTAGGGACATTGACAACCGCATGACCCGTATGTTCTCTGATTTCAGACGAGGATGATGAGGATGATGGATTGTATACGTTAACACATGCTGAGCCTGGTGGGCAACTACGACAAGATGATACCTTTGCGAGATTGTTGGAAGCTGCGAGTGAAGATGTCGTGATGCGCGTACGTATACTCAGAATGACCTTCTCTTGACCACAACGGAGTTCTGATAGTCAATGTAGGATGCCACTGGCGCCGCATTATACATCGTTGTCGACACTAATGCCTTGATTGATCAATACCCCGCGTTGGATGCGTTCATGGACGATGTTGAAACTAATTCCATTCCGGCGGTTGTGATAGTTCCCGAAATTGTCCTCACTGAACTGGACGGGTAGGTAACATTCACTATGTCTCTTGATTCCCTTGGACATCACTGACAGTACATCAGGTTAAAGAATAGAGACGGCGTAAAATGGTTTGCACGACAGGCGTCCACAGTGCTATGGAAGCATATGAGGAAAGCCGCCAAACTACAGACACGATCTGAGAGTACAGGCTTCAAATCTCTGAACGGTACGATGCGAAACGACATGGCAATCTATGACTGCTGCCTATTCTTCCGCACGAAGGGGAGTGTCGTTCTCCTGAGTTCAGATGTCAATCTTTGCCTATACTGCCAAAATGATGGTAATCTGAACGTTTCTGATTATTTAACAGGGAAGCATACTGATACATCTACAGGGATCGCGACTATTCGACCGCCCAATCGTTCGTGGTCAAGCCAGGAGATGGCGAAGGATCTTCATTTATATTCAGAACACCTGGACCCTGCGCTTTTCCGGCGGTCAACTCATGGGCCGCAATATCGGCCTACGAAATCAAGGGCTCATGGGCAGCTGGGTCGGACGGAAGCGCCTGCGATGGACGAGGATGACAGGATGGATGTTGACGAAGATACGGCGGAAGACGAATTTGTGCCGAGCCATGCCTGGGATTCGTTGCACGTCCAGGTGATAAACTACTATTCCGTCGTGCTAAAAGAGGTGGCCGAACGTGTGCGTGTTGCAAGCGGCGACAACGGTCCCCCTAGCAAATCGCAGTATGCGCCTGCATACCGAAGAAAGGTGATTGAGGACTGGACACTGCGGGACTGCCTGGAATACCTGGGAAGCAAGAAACAGCTGCTGGAAGTGACACCGCCACTCTCGGTCTTCCTACTGCGGCGTAATGAGGATCGGGGATGGCGCCGGGGACAGGATTGGCCGTCGCAGGCGTGGCAGAACGCGCTTGCTGCGCTGAAGGATATTGGGACGCAGTTTGGAGAGGGGGTGGTGCTGGACTCTGTGGAGGATGTGCGGCAGCATGTGCAGTGGGTGTTCAGTATCCCTATGCGACCGACGGGGCTATAGGAATGTTTCACATCACTCGGCAAAAGATGCCAAGCTTCGGTCGGGCACCCTTGGTCGATAGCGGACTGTGTGCGCGCAGCCTGCGCAGGCAGCCTCTGAGCCTCTGGATATGTAGATTATATGGGCCGTTGTAATAGACATTTGGAGTTGTGGAAATGCAAGCCGAGATGTCAGCAGGATTTGTCTCTGAGCTGCCGGACGAGCGCGCGTGGTGGAGATATTGGACTGCAGTGTGCCTGGCTCGCATATTCCTTCTTTTATCCATTTTTACTTGTGTCGCTGCGGTTGAGCAGCCCCCGTCCTCTCCTTTTCCTTTGCTACCATGTTCCGTCGCAGGACTGTCTACACGCTGCTCTGTCTCCTCGCTACAGTCCTCGTCGGCACCGTCCTCGTCCTCTCCTCCATCACCTACTACCTCTCCATCGACCCCGCCGCCTACATCACAGAGGCCGAACTCGATGCACCCCTCGACGGCTCGCGCTGGAACGCCTCTGAGCACGGAAAGGTCGAGCGCATCCCCCGCATCCTCCACCAGTCATGGAAGTCCGAGACACTCCCCACCAGATGGGTCAACGTCTCCCAGAGCTGCCGCGACATGAACCCTGACTAGTGCGTGCCTCCACCCGCGTCTCGTGTCTTATCTGACCCTCTCTCCCTCAGCGAGTACAAGCTATGGACAGATGCCAGTGGCCGCGAGTTCATTGCTGAAAACTATCCCTGGTTCCTCGACACATACGACGGATACACGTACACCATCCAAAGGGCTGACGCTATCCGCTACTTCATTCTCTATCACTTTGGCGGTGTCTACTTGGACCTCGACATTGGCTGCACCCAGCCGCTCGACCCGCTCCTTGTTTACCCCGTCATCCTCCCCAAGACTATCCCCGTCGGCGTCTCGAACGATCTCATGTTCGCAGAGAAGGGACACCCCTTCATGGCGCAGACGATGCACAACCTCGTCACTTTCGACCACTCGTGGGTGCTTAATTACCCCACAGTCATGTTTTCGACTGGGCCCATGTTCCTGTCTGCTCAATACGGCCTGTATACTTCGTCGCATCCGCCAACCCCTGAGCAGCCCGGCGGTGAAGTTCGGATTCTGCCCAAGTCGCTGTACGGAAAGAACGCGAAACCTGAGGAAGCTCCCCACACGTTCTTCACGCACTACTACGGAAGCAGTTGGCATGCAGACGACGCCGCCTTCATAGGCTTCTTGGGCAAGTGGGGTAAGATCCTGATGTGGGTAGGGCTCGCGATCCTCGTGATTGGCCTCCTCAGAATGGCCCGGGTCCCCAATGTGAAGAAAAGGAAATACAGTCTTCGCAGAATTGGAGGATACGATGTCCTCATGCCCCGCTGGAGGACGCACAATGGCAGATGGTACCTCGATCTCGGATGGTTCCAGCTACCAGCGTCCGGCGCGCCCACTCCTCAACCTGCCTCGCCTATATCGCTGTCGTCATCCGACGACGAGGATGACGTTCATCTGCTACCCATTAATTTGGAAAGTCAGGCAACATCGCCCATGTCCTCGGTATCGGACGTCACGTTGTTCCAAGATTCACCTCGACCATCGTATGCTCAACCGATAGTCGATGCCATGCGACGCGCAGGCCACCGAGTGTTGTCTTTCTTCAGACACGACTCGGAATACTCAGCTCTTCCCACGAGTCTCTCACGGCGAGAACGGCGGAGGAGCCAGGGTGTACTATTCTTCATGCCCGCAGTTGCACCTTCACCTGCCGTGGCAGACGAATTGGCACCTCCACCGCGGAACCACCACCGTTCCCGGACCGCGTCCTCATCAGCTGCGACCCTGGCAGAGTATCCCCCAGATAAGCCACGATACGAGGACGATCTGGCTAGTGAAGATTCCACCATAGTGGGTGCCGATTCGCCGGATTTGGCATCGTCTGAGAATAGCTCTTCGGTCAGACGGTAGCTGCGGTAGGAAATAACAACACGTTTTGCGAGAGGCAGAGAGGAAATCGAAATTGATAACGAAAGAGAATGACACGAAACCCCCTCCCGAAACACACTCGATACCCACCCTTGATCACCTTTTTTCCTTCTACATTATTCATTTTTTCTACTTTTAGCACTTAGTGACTTTACTACGGCTTTGGGCAACCGGTGTACACGCTTTAGCTTTCCAGCGATGCCCCTTCCCGCTTTCGAGCTACTTTCTGTACACGCTTTCGATTCTTGGGTGGTTTATGTGAACCAAGGGAAACGCAGATAACACGCCTCATTCCTCGATTTCCCCCTTTCACCTTTCTTCTTTTGTTCTTTCGCTTTCGTGACCTCTTGTCGTTATCTGCGGACCTTGGACTTTCTTCGTACACGGTTTTCTCCTGTTATCCTCCTGCAGTGCCCACTATCGCCATCGTCATTGACAGTCTCACACGAATGGATCTCATGGATCTCCGGCCCCGATATTTCTATATCTGTCCTTGACTTGACTTTTCTCCTTGAACTTATTCCGAGGCTCAAGATGCTTTTATTTGCTAGGTTGTTGTGGGTTTTGAGGGTAACGCGATTTCTTCACCGTCAGCTTGGTTCGTTCGGAAGAGAGAGAGAACTTTGGTATATATATCGATTAGAAGTATTATACAATCCTCACCATCAATGTACCACATTTTTCTTGTTTGCCTGCGAAGAACAGTCTATACTCAGGCTGCAGTACCTAGTACTTATTCGCGTATGTAGAAATTGAAAAGACTCCACTCGTTTTCTTCGTTATGAAGAGGCCCGGCAGTCAAACACAATGACAAGAAAAGACAGGTTCGTGAGCTAACAGCCATGCCAGCCTCGTTCTGGTGCCGTCCTGAAGATCCAAAGGGCCGTATTCTCCAGTACTAGTGCTACCCGCCGCCAGCCTATTTGCGTAGAGGCTGAAAACGGAGCCGACTCTTACAGTACTAGCCGCCGCGGAAGCAAACATCCTACAGTGAGTCCGGCCGAGGACGTGTCATTCTGCGGTATCAGCAAGTTGAATTCGATGGCCCGAAAGCACAGCAGGCTGTACTCGTCACTCGAAACATAGCGTCTGAAGAATAAATGCGTCAAGCGGACTCGGAAGATAGTGGGAATCAGCTGTGAAGGAGAGTGTCCTGACATCCCCGCCTGTATCGGTGGATCTCTTCTCCGTAGAGTTCAGTGGCTGAAGCCTCGAGGTACTCAAGCTTAGTATGATGATGAGGCCTGAGGGAGCGCGTACTACTCCAATGACGAGCAAGTACTGCCCTCCGCAGTTTATGCGAACGTTCGTTCAACACTTGACAGTGCATTATGGAGCCTTGGCTCATAAGAGGAGCTTGGGTAATTGTAAGAAGGTCATGAACCCCTGACGGCCGAGGATTTGCGCTCATTTTTGGGGATGGTGTGTGAAGAGATTGTATTTGGGATGTGGAATGATAATAATAGAGGACAATGCCGCGATGTGTAGATGAGTAAACATGTGACGCACGGAAATAGATACGAATGAAGATACAATAATTGAATGTTCTTGAACCACCGGCTTTCGAGCTTGAATAATTTTACTTTCTGACCGCACGAACCGCGACCGCCGCGATTTACGCAGCTACGGGTTTTATCGATGCGATTCGAATCATACCCCAGGAGACGACGTACATCGCCACGGCACAAGTTGCGTAAGTGGCTGAAGGTCCAAATGTCCAGTATAAGCCACATGCTACAATAATAGAAGAGTGGTGAGTAAGTTGGATTGGAAAATATACCCCATTGTGGCGCAAACCTACCGATCAGAGGTCCGACCGCACGTCCAAACTGTCCAAAGGACCTGAAGCTGCCCAATGCCTTGCCTTTCGTCAATTCAGGATGCTCTTCGATGACTTTCCCAGTATCAGGATCCACGCCCGCATCGTCACATTGCAGTGAGGCATAAGCCGTCAATGAGTTCACGACCGTGGCAGAAGTGAAGGCGAGGCAAACACAAGCTGCCCTCAAAAGGTTCACTGCGAGGGAAGTTCGTGTTGAAACGAAGCGCGGTAGGATTGAGAGGCAGATAAGGGCGAGAATACAGCTGTATACGCCTCGACGGGCCATTTTTCCTTCCCCGATTTTGGACATAGCTCGCCGGACGTAGCCGCCTTGAAGGACTGCGCTGACGACACCGATGGTTCCAATCAGTGCGCCGTTCTGTCTGTTATCCCAGTCGAACACTAGATGAGATGGAGTTGAGTTGATTACGAGATAACGTGATTTTTCGAGTAGTTGAACTTACGATCGAATGTCAAGAAAGTGAGCGTGAATTCCACTCCGGAGAATACGGCAAGGAAGCACAGATGTGTCCACTTGAGATCTCCGAGTAGAACGAGACGCTCCTCGACGCTCAATTTCTTCGGTTTATCCTCACGCGGGTCCATATGGCCATTCAAGGTCCCATTGGTCTTCTTCTCTTCTTCTTTCTCCGCTTCTTGTTGAATCTGCTTGCCTTTCCCTCTTGTTTCAGGTAACGCAACGATCAAGAATACGGTTTCCAGAGTTAGCAGGATGAGTGAGATGAACGCGGGCGTGGCGTAGATATTCAATTCATAGCCACCGAATGTGGAGGAAAGAGGGTGCGATGCGAAGTAAGCACCGATCGGAGGGCCGATGCAGAAGCATATTGCGAATGCGATTCCTACGTGTGCGAGTGCCTTTGAACGATTCGCAGGTGTGGTCACGTCAGATAGGATGGCACTATTGGATATTTAATCTCAGAATTGGACTTGCATGACATTCGCAGACTTGGCACTTACATAGCAAGTTGGACATTGCCTTCGCTGAGTCCCCCGATGACTCGGGACAGCAAGTATGACGCGAACGACGTCGATTGCATCCATCTAAATTATGTAGGTTGTCTGTGAGCATTGAATAAATATAGATTCATAGTGTAAGGCGTACACTACAGCCGACAGGATATTGCCAATCATTGTGTATAGCAATATCCGTTTGCGGCCATACTTGTCACTTAGAGACCCAATGTGAGGAGATATAAACCTGAGGGAATCTTCAATCATTTCTACTGTACGGATCGGCATTACAACTCACCATTGCAGAGCTCTATGACAGCCCCAGCAAGTCAGCACCATTCTAAGCATTCTGGTTAAATGCGGTGTACTCACGAGAAGACGGAACCCATAAGGCCACCTAATCACGATGTTACTACATTGAGTTTGGCTTCTAGTTGCATTTTCTGGGCACGCACCTAGCAGAACTATGTCCCATTTCTGAGGGTTTCCTGCGGGCTTATAGAACGTTTCCCGTACGGCAGACACGGTGCGAAGTGTAAGGGAGAGGAAGCCATTGGGATTCGACCCTTCACGCTGCGACATGCATTCAGCACACTTGAGGGATGTTAGTAGCATCTGACGCACCAATGTATACCACTCTATGATCCTAGGAAACAATGGTAGGGGGATAGTGAATGCTACATAACGTACTCGCTGTCAGCGTCTCCGCCACAATTGCATCCACGCCAAATCCACGCCCTCTCTGGAATCTCGATCACCCCTACGCACCAAAGAGGTCCAAGACCAAAGACAGGAACACTATGTGCTCAACATGCATGGCGGATTTCTTGGAAGTTGCTCCCTTGAAGTTTGTGATGATGGTTCAACTAATCGTCGTCGCCGTGCGCGATGCCGCAGTCGTTATATGAGAATCCAGGCGGTTCCGCAAGCAATCAACGTCTTGACGGATGCAAGAACCGAGTTTCACTTCAAGAGCTCCTTATACACAAGAATTGAGCAGGGTACTGTATACGTGTCCATTCAAGAACATGCACCAATGGCAACCTTGAGAATGCAAACAGGCCCCTTCATAATGTGCGAATGCTACCCTGATGCTGTCTAACGGAAAGTTGGCAATTGGAGACGGTGCCGGGCATTGCATCCCAACCGAGGCCGTAACTTTTGGCGGGAGATGTGTACCATCCTTCTTTATTTACTCACCCACGCATCTCAGACTCTCATCTCCTTACCGATTTTTCTCAAGCCTGCAGTGATCAATGCTCGAATCTCCCAGAGTGCGCGACGAATGTTTCAGGTGTGAGAAACATTGTATACAACTTTCGCACAAACGTGTCCTGTTCGAGTGATTGTACAGGTAATTTCATGGCAATACAAGGATCACGTTTGGGTCACTGCGAGTTTATCCACCTCCTGACCGGGACCGTACATCATTGATCGTCTGCCATGGGTGCAGACGCTTTGTACTTTTGATCCTCAGAAGCCTGGGTCAAACTCGTCTGGTAATGAGAGCTCGTCTCGGTTTTTGTGATTTCTCGTAGAGCCATCGTGGCGTAGGCGGCGGTTCCCAGCTGGAGGTTCACCTGGAGGGCCATGAACTTGCCATTCTCGTCGATGACAGGTGGATCGAATCCGAGTAGCTTGTCCTCGTCTGCTTGAGCAAGTGCGACGTCGGGGTCTGTGTACCTGAGGACGGTCCACGAGAGCTCCTTAGGTAGATGCATGATCTTCCGGTATGAGCCTCCCAGGCTATACTCCCTGTAGCACGATATTTAGCATCTTTTAGATTTGTACAGATTAAGTATCCTTACTTCTGCTTCCGCTCAAAGTTATCGGGATCAAGGCCGTCCTTGATAAGAAATTCTTTGTATCGCTCGCCCAACGTTCCGCCAGGGAATGCGACATCTCGTCCCGGTAAGGGCATGATCACGTCAAATATCGAGTACTTGTCGACATCTTCCGCAGTCAGAGTTTTAACCTTTGGTGCCTGCCACGGTTTCTTAGATTTCTTTGATGATTTGCCGGCCACCTCTTCTGCAAAGTGTGTATTTTTAAACATGAGTGTTCAAGAACTTCGGAAAATATCACTCCCCGAGCGGGCGGACGTACCGGTGTCCTCGACGGCAGCCTTGTCTTCGGCAACTACGTTTTCTTCGTCGACGACTTCTTCTGAGATCTCTTCAGTACCTTCTGAAGATTTGTCTTCTGAGCCGATATCGAATACGAGATCTCCGATGGCAGGCTTTTCGGCACCGTGCATTCGAATGCGCTCCGAGACGATGGCGTTCCAGACATACGACTGGTACGCATGCACATACATCAATCTCAGATTCCTTGGAATCTAGTGAACGAAGCTATGAGTCCCGCCTTCATAAAGTTACATCGTGAATGTCTTCAGACACATACCGTAGATAATGCTCCCATGGCATTTCTGGTTTCCCCACCCTGTTTTTTGTAGCTTTCCAAGATACAACGTTCTGCTACTACGCGCCTGGGCATAAGTTCCAATGCTTTGTCAAGGTCCTTGTCAACGAGCCAAGCATTTCGAGCTGCTACAACATCGGGATGTTCGCCAGGTCTTGGGCGGAGAATAAGCGAAACGGCTTTGTGCCAGTCAGACTTGAGTATGGCCAAACCAATGGCATGTGTAGGGACTGCCGCAGTGCCGAAACGCTGCATTCCTATAAAACATGGGAGTAAGACTGACACGGTGTATCATGACATTCAAATGAAGATACTTGCCATAGTAGTTGATGAACCCTTTATACTTGAGAATGTTCATGGCTCTGTCGATCGTGTCCACGGAGTCGACTTGAACATTTCTGAACAAGGATCAGCAGAGCTATTTCGCGATGATGAGTCGCTTCGTTTACCTCAGTGTTATGACAAATGCATTTCCCTTCAACATCCCAAGCTCCAAGCTGGCTTTTCGATAGTTGAAGTCAGCGATCCTAATACCCCTCTCGCCCCTCTTTGTCACAGCTTCCTGTGCTGTCCTCCTCGGTCCTACTCCATTTGCAAGCCTCCAAACGTCCTCTACCGTCTTACTGCCTCTCTTGAGGGAGACGCGTTGAACAGTGACACCGCGTTTGTCTTTGGTTCCGGCAACGGCGAGGTCTTTGATGCTGCAATGCAGAGAACGTGAAAGATGCGCAAGAGCGTCTTGCGTATCCCTGTTCGTCTTCTGAAGAGTAAAATGAATGTATGGAGGGTAAGACGTGCGTTCACCGCGATCGCCTCGACCTGAACGATAAGTAGTGTGAGCAAATGCAGACGGACTGTTCGAATTGACATACCACGCTCAGACCGACCGCCACGCCCACCACGGCTTCCACCTTTAGACCACTTGATGACAATCCTCGAGCCATCATCGGTGGAAGGGGCGGTCGTGTCTGTCTCAGTCTCAAGCTTGCCTTTGAACAACTCGCGTATGACTTGGTGAAGTCCAGTTCGAGTCTCCTTCGAAGCAATTGGCTAGAATCGATTCCCATATCAGACTCCAGTAAGTACAACGCTATGATGAACATGAAAAGACAGACATCAGACAGGACTTTGCGGTTGTCTTCCCGGCCCCCTCCTCGACCAGCACGACCTCCACCTCTTCCGCCACGACCACCGCGACCGCCACGGCCACCTCTATCTCTTCCACGCTTTCCTCTCTCCTCTTTTGTGGGCTCTTCCTGTTTAGCAGGTTCAGCAGCACTGGAGCTTGCTTCACCTTCAGTTGCTACCTTGGCTTGACGACCGGCCCAGCCACTATCACTGACAAGGGGAGGCTCAGGACCTTCCAGGTACATTTTTTTCAGTTGCGCAATCAGACTTTCAGATAAAAATGGTTTCAGGGAAGCGTCGAAATGTTCCGGCCACGGCTCAGTTTTTGGTTTGTCTTTCAAAGTCGAGGTGGATGAATCTGCGTTATCCTTCGTAGTCGGCTCTGTTTCTGCTTCCGTAGGTAGTGCATCTGATAGCGCGGGAGCGGGTGCAGTCTCCTGGTTGTCCTTTCCGTCGGTAACATCGGGGGAAGCATCGATAGCAGCGTCTGCGTCGGGCGTAGGCACAGAAGTAGAAACTTCGGAAGTAGAAGTGGTTTTAGTATCGGCCTTCTTTCGAGAAGATTCAGGCATTTCTAGAGATTTGAGATGAATGACGTTGCCATCCTGATCAACCTCAAAAACGAGGAAGTCCGTAAACCTGGGACATAGTCAGAGCATAGAAACGAGTGTACAAAGTCGATACGAACCTTTGCTTAATGATACCTTCAATTGTGGGTACGTCGTGCCCGACGTACTCGGAAATGCCGACATCAGTCTCCATGACCTTTTGAATGGTGCCATCTGGAGAGCACACAGGAGGTGGAAGACCTAACAGCGAATGACTAGGAGGGAGAAGAGATTCCGCAACTTTTGCTGCCTGATTTTCAGTGGACTCCTCTGCAACCTTTGGCGTGTCATTGTCCATTACTACGTCTTCGCCTTGCTCATCCTCCACTTTTGTGCGTTTTGCTGAACGCTCGACGTCCTGGACATCATCTTCGCGTTCTCGGACGTTGGACATTGTAGTGGGAGGATAGCTTCAGCAGGGCAAGGAAAGATCTGCTGTGAGAGGAATCTTATCTCTTCTGGCTCGGCGTAGATGATCGCCAGCCCGAGTCTGATCTAGCAAATATCCGACTGCCTTTTGCTTCAGACGTCGACGTCAAAGTCGAGCTTGACTTGATTTCTGCCCTTTCGCGACGAGTTCGCCACCTTGATCCACCTCAAATGGCTTCCAAAAATCTCTCGTATGAAGACCGAGCGATGCGCCATGCAAATCCCGCTGCCCGTGCGCTGCTCGAGACTATGGAGCGCAAAAAATCTAACCTTTGCGTTAGCGTGGATGTAACCTCTCGCAAGGACTTCCTGAACATCATCGATGTTGTTGGCCCCTTTGTTTGTCTGATCAAAGTCAGTGTCAGTGCAGACATCGCATCGTCCGTGGCGTTTACCCGCAAAGCGTAGACCCATGTCGATATCATCGAAGACTTTGACCAGTCTCTCATCGAGAATTTGAACGAGTTGAGCCGCAAGCATGATTTTCTCATCTTCGAAGACAGAAAGTTCGCCGATATCGGTTCGTTGCTCATATGCCAGGCACTCATTGTGACCGATGCACATTGTGTTCTGCAGGCAACACGGTGGCTCTACAGTATTCTAGCGGCGTTCACAAAATCGCCAAGTGGTCTCATATCACCAATGCACACCCTGTGCCAGGGCCATCCATCATTACCGGATTATCCTCTGTCGGGCTACCCCTTGGTAGGGGACTGCTGCTGCTAGCCGAGATGAGCACCAAGGGGAGTCTCGCAACCGGCAGTTATACGGAAGCAGCTGTCCAAATGGCCCGAGCTCATCGTGACTTCGTCATTGGTTTCATTGCCCAACGAAGGATGGACGGTGTGGGAGCTAACGAGGCCACCGACGATGATTTCTTGATCCTTACACCCGGGGTTGGTCTCGAATCTCGCGGGGATTCCATGGGACAGCAATATAGAACACCTCGGGAGGTGGTTTTCGACTCTGGCTGCGACGTGATTATTGTCGGAAGGGGTATCTACGGAAAAGGGGAGATCCAAGCCATTCAAGAGCAAGCGGAGAGATACCGTACCGAAGGATGGGCTGCTTACCTGGCAAGAATAGGAAGGAACTAAACGAGGTGTCAAAATCAGTACGAGCTCCGGATATATTGGTGATCGTTTTATCTGACAAAGCCTCAGTGCAGTAACTGTAGCAATTAATGTACTACTATGTGATCCTATCTCGCTCTTCAGCGATCCTCGACCGTTCTCATCGTTCACGAGCAGTTTGGCACGTGCTGATTTGCATAATTGAGTCTTGACGGGTCCACTGTTATGGTCAATGTCGGATGGTTTATGTTGACAACTTCTTACCAGTTCTTACCCCGTGCGTGATGACCCGATGTCTCCACAGGCTTCTACGACTGAAAATCTCCGGAGAATACTACGTTGACTGCACCGCCTGACACCCAAATGGTGGGCAGGTCCCGAACACTGAAAGTAAGCATATGATGCTCCGCATGAACCCGAAATTCACCCGTGCATGGAAGGTCAGAATGCCGAGCAGTGCCTCTTGGCAAGAAGTTACAGAAGATGAGAAGTAAGTGTTTCTTTTGGGCCCTACATAGGTTGTACAACACACGATGGACAAACCCAGCGTTTGATCCATCGCGAATGTCCTCCCACCGTACCGTTGATAGGCCGGCTGGCATTGTCAACGTGACCCATCCATTTACATACGAGTAAGTCCGACCTTGTGTTGTTGACATTTTCCCGTCCATATTGTACTGTTTGTCCGCTTGTGACCCAAGCTTGCCTTGACGTCTGGTCGCAATGGCAATGATTCAGCTGCAGGTTTTTCCGTGTTCAATTCCGAAGATTGGTGCCCTCCTTGTACGCGTCGAGAGGATCCCTCGTCTGTCTTGATTACGGCAAGGATGAAGGGTATATAAAGCCTACAGTCCGACGTGGAAGGTCCTCAGAGTCACCCAGCAACACATCTGCATAGGTCGACTCAGTAAGTTACATATCGCTCTCTCATGCAGAGTTCGGCCGCTAACTACAACTTTTATTACAGATTACATCGGTTCTCCGTCAGCGGTTTGCATCGTCTTCGGCTACCTTCGCTGCTAGGTTGGTGCCCATATCTGATGCGATGTACTTTATACTGACCCTTTGTTTTAGATTCACCATGTTCCGCACAGCCAGCCTCGTCGCTTTCTCTCTCATCGCTGCAGTGTACGGCCAACAAGTCGGCACTCAGCAGGCTGAGAACCACCCCAAACTCAACTCGCAGCACTGCACCAAGAGCGGATGCACGACCCAGTCTACCTCCGTCGTGCTTGACGCCAACTGGCGTTGGCTGCACACCACCTCCGGCTACACCAACTGCTACACCGGCAACCAGTGGGACGCTTCTCTTTGCCCCGACCCCGAGACATGCGCCAAGAACTGCGCTCTCGACGGTGCTGACTACTCTGGCACCTACGGTATCACGTCTTCCGGTGATGCCCTCACCTTGAAGTTCAAAACTGGATCCAACGTCGGTTCTCGTGTCTACCTTCTCCAAGACGACTCCCACTACCAATTGTTCAAGCTCAAGAACCAGGAGTTCAGCTTCGACGTTGACATGTCCAACCTCGGATGTGGCTTGAACGGTGCAGTCTATCTCGTCGAGATGGACGCCGATGGTGGATCTTCTAAATTCCCCAACAATAAGGCTGGTGCCAAGTATGGTACGGGATACTGTGACTCGCAGTGTCCCCACGACATCAAGTTCATTAACGGCGAGGTAAGCAGATGCGTTTCTCTACGATGTACACATGAAGCTGACATTCGTGCTCTATCACCATAGGCCAACATCCTCGGCTGGAATGGCACCTCCGCCAACTCCGGCACAGGTCAATACGGTACCTGCTGCAGCGAGATGGATATCTGGGAAGCCAACTCCAACGCCGCTGCCTACACCCCTCACGTCTGCAAGAGTGTTGGCCAGACTCGTTGCCAGGGCAATGACTGTGGTGACGGTAACAACCGTTACGGCGGTATCTGCGACAAGGATGGATGTGACTTCAACTCCTGGCGTATGGGTGACCAGACCTTCCTTGGTCCCGGCAAAACCATCGACACTAAGAGAAAGTTCACTATCGTCACTCAGTTTATCACCACCGACGGCACCGCCAACGGCGATCTCAAGGAGATTCGTCGTCTCTACGTTCAAGATAACAAGGTTGTCGAGAACTCCAAGGTCGCCATCCCGGGAATCGATGCCGTCAATTCCATCTCTGACAACTTCTGCGCCCAGCAGAAGAAGGTCTTCGGCGATAACAACTACTTCGCTACTCTCGGTGGTTTGAAGGCTATGGGTGATGCCCTTAACCGTGGAATGGTGTTGGCCCTCTCCGTCTGGGACGACTACGCCGCCAACATGCTCTGGCTCGACAGCTCCTACCCCCTCGACAAGGACCCCTCTCTCCCCGGTGTCAACCGTGGTCCCTGCCCCACCAGCTCTGGCAAGCCTGAAGACGTCGAGAGTCAGCAGGCTAACGCTTCCGTCATCTACTCCAATATCAAGTTCGGTGATATTGGTACCACCTACTCTGGTACCCCCGGTAACCCTTCTTCCCCCACATCCCCCACTACCACCCCGTCTCAGCCCACCACCACCCCGTCTCAGCCTACTAACCCTCCTTCTGGAACCGTTCCGCAATGGGGACAGTGCGGTGGTATTGGCTACACTGGCCCTACTACATGCGCTTCCCCTTACACTTGTCACAAGCTCAATGACTGTAAGTACATGTTTACCCTCCTTGCTATGATGATAATTGACCACATTTCCCTCTGCAGACTACTCCCAATGCTACTAAGCGGTTCACGTGCATGGGTAGCATGGGCTCGATCCAAGCGATGCGTAGCTGTCTGTAGTGCAAGTGTGAATTTCCCTCATCGTCTCAAAATATCTCCTGTGCTGCCAATGAAATAGTAGTCAATTTGTATCAAAAGTGTATGCGGTAGCTCACGAAATCGCAGCCCTCTTCTCTCTGACTTATGTTGTTCGCCTGTGAAGATTGAAATCTTCCTTGAGGCTATACGGGTAATGAACTATTCAATCACATCCTATCGCTACAGGCAAACTCGCAATTCGCCAACTGTACAACCATATACAAAGCTATAACCTTCGCACAGATTCTCTTCACAAATCACACTAAGTTTCTGCAGCTTCCGCTTCTTCAAGCTTCCTCCGTTCTTCCTCTTCTTTCGCCTCACGCTCTTCCGCCTCGACGACTTCCACATCGAGTGGGAAGTTCAGGATGGCCGCAATTCCGGACAATTGGTTTAGTTCTGTATAGACGTAGAGCTGAGTTGAACGTATATACAAAGTGGAGAGTGAAGGGGAAACGTACGTTGTCCGGACTCATGCATACTCGAGAAAATAAGCACCTCTCCACCCTTTTGTCGAACGTCTTCGACAAGAGCTACGTATTTCTTCCTAGTCGTTGTATCACTCGACCTGCGCGATCATCAGTTGAATTGCTCTAGCAAAGTGACTGATTAGAACCGTACCTGAAGAGCGCATCCGAGATCAAGAGCGTTCCGATAGCACCTCTGTCTGCAGCAAGTGAGACGTGGTCGGGACCATACCAAGCTCTCATCTCGTCATTTGCAAGCATTTTAAAGAACCTGTCGGACGCATGTCACTGGAAGGGTGACTGGGGAAAGGATGATGCACAACTCACTTGTCAAGCATCATGGTTTCTCGCGCAAACTTCGTCTCCTTTAGTTGACTCGTGATCTATCATCTTAAGTCAGTTGTTTGCCACGAAAATAATCACTACCAACGTACTTCGGGGCTTTTTAGTACTTCCATCAAGCTGTGCACGTGTGGACTCGTTACATGCACCTTGAAGAATTTGCTCCTTGCGGTCAATAGTGCCTTGTTACCTGTCCGGCTGGCTTCGTTCATGATGTAATCAAAGACCGATTCTCTAACCCAACCAGGTGAAGCAATGACAATGGCACGGATTGTGGGCGAGGAATAAGGGATATGTCGAAGGAAGGATGCATATAGCTGAGAATAGAATCGACTTAGTCCTTTCTCGTGAGCTGAGGAATTTGCGGCGAGTTTCCGCGGTATAGGAACCTCAAGCCGTTGGAGAATCGTAGTCATATGTTGAGATAGTAGACAGAATGTCGCGGTGCCTGTCATATGGTGATCAGTATATCAAGCAACGCTGTAGACGAAAGTAGCTCGACCTTCACCGCAGACGACTGCAGCGACCTCTGCACCTCTACCGGGCACACAACACTCTTCCAACCTAGACAAGGCAACGCTATCCCAACCTCCTTCGGGCTTCTCAATGCGTACGTCCCGATTGGTTGCAAGATCAAGCGTATGATAGGCACCGAGTTTGACATAAGGGTTCTCATTTGCTACTCGTCCAGTAACATGTAGAATTGCGGATTCGTTGGGGTTCTGGGGGTCACCTCCAGCGGATGAGAAGTCATTGTTGGTGTTATCCGTGGAAGACGCGGCAGCGGTCGATGGAGCGAATGTGACCCGCTCGACCGCTAGTGTCAGGTTCAATCTGACTCGACGGGACTCGGTAGATCCTGTTGACGAGACATTCTGCACTTTCCGCATTGCAATAGAGCTGACATGATCCCCCTGTGAATGCGATTTAGATGTGCAGGCCAAGTAATCCGGGACATAGGATCACACCTCTTGGATCAAGTTGTATAGATGCCACATATCTTCATCGTCTTCTGGCTGGAGAGTGACATGGCCCTGTCTGTGTTCATGAGTTCCCTGCGCATAGATACACTGAGGTGAAAGAATACAGACTGCACCGTTCTTGTCGATATGTTTTCCGACGAGCTTCATGATGGTAAACTTGAAAGTAGCGAAAGTATATGACGCGTGCGAAGCAGTTACCGGATAAAGGTTGTTTGATGTCTTCTTCAAGAAACAGCAATTGTCAACCTCCAATTCACGTACGTCCCACCAAGAACCTCAATCCATTAAGCCCACCCCATAGCTCAGTCCATTAGCGTCGCCGATTTCTTTCTCCAGGGCTTAACAGATATCTGCCAAATGTCCAGCTCAAACGCGAAAGTCGCCGAACTCACGTCTAGATTGACGGAACCGTATCATCATCCATCTACTTCACGTTCAGACCCAGACGAAGACGACGACGAAGCTATCTTTGCCGAATTGGAAGCTGAGCTCGAGAACGATGACAACCCGGCTCTACGGGAGCAGGGCTTAGAGCAATTGAAGAGAGAGTAAGGTGCCTCTTCCACTTTCATGCACCGTGTTTTGCCACATACGAATGGTCAAACTGACCATGTGTATTGTGGTTTATAGGATGGAGAGGCTACAGAATATGAAATCAACTGGACATGGAAGATACGACGAGATCATTGACGAGAAAGAAGTCATCAGGACAAGCGCGTGAGTCTACTATTCTTCTACTACAACGTGCATTTAGTCCTTACAGTTCGCTATCCTTGAAGGAATGAACCTCGATGCGTGATTCACTTCTTCCATACAAACTTCAAAAGATGTCAGATCATGGATCGACATCTTGCGGTAAGCACTCTTCCAGCATTAACGTCGCGTATTTTAACATGTCTGCATTGTACTGGGTATTAGAAACTCGCACCGAAATACTTCTCGACGCGTTTGATCCGCGTGTTTGTCGAAAACGTACCATGGCTTGTCGAGAAACTCGGAGTCAAAGTGCTGCCCTGTGTAATTTGTTTCATAGACGGAGTATCTCGTGCTCGGTAGGACTCCATTCACTCTTGCGTCCTTTTATTCATTACTCAACTTCGTACTAGGATAATCGGCTTCGAGGATCTTGGGAACCAAGATGATTTCGAGACGGCTACACTCGAGTGGAAGCTGCTCAACATAGGTGTTATCCAGAAAGAGCAAAGTACTAGCTCTGGTCAAATTACTTACGGAGCCAAACCTGCTCTTAGGCAACATATACGGGGAAGAGATGACGACGACTCAGACTTTGACCTGGATTGATTCAATGGAATTCTTTGTATGATATTCCTTGGAACAATGTTGCGCGTTCACCGATATTGAACAATATGTTCCTCTGACTTCATGTCTGGGCCCGACAGACGTATTCTCTGACACTGAACTTCACCCGCTTCGCCGCTTGTATGACGATTCAACAAGAAGATGCTTTCAAGGTTGTCCCGGGTTCTTGTACCGGCGAATCGCTCTCTCGCGGGCTTCGGAGTGGTTGACAAACGGTCTCGGGTATCCCAACTTGTCCGCTACTTTCGGAGGCAGTTCATGGATTTCTGGTGTATTGGAAGACGATTTAGTAGTGAGAATTGCTCAACACGGGTTCAACACCAGAGTACTCACCGTCGCCTCTCAAATGAGCTAGCTCCGGGACGAAGTATCGTATATATTCTCCTGTGGGATCAACCTATTGTGAGGCTGATCAGACCATGCCCATCAAGTCGCTTCTAGAGTGATACTGGCCTTGCGACTTTGGGTATAGGGGTTGAAAATCCTGAAGTAGGGGGCAGGATCGACGCCCGTACTTGCGCTCCATTGCCAGCCCCCATTGTTCGAGGCCAAATCTCCGTCGATGAGGACTTCCATGAAATACTGATGCGAGGCCCTGGTAAGTTATTATGGAAGGACGCAAAGCGTGCCACAGACCTTCTCTCCCAGCCTCCAGTCCAACATCAAGTCCTTCACGAGATACATTGCAGTAATCATCCTTACCCTATTGTGCATCCACCCCATTTTCTTTGCTTGCCTCATTCCTGCGTCAACGATGGGTACACCGGTGCGTCCGTCTTTCCATGCTTGCAAATGCTCCTCGTTCGTTTCCCACTGTACATTGGCCATTTTCTCCTGGAAAGGTCGTCCCATAGAGACGCGAGGGAAATGAGCGAGGACATGGACGTAGAAGTCTCGCCAAGCTAGGAGCGTATTTAGCAGTGATTGGAGAGGCAACTCAAGAAGAATGCATACCGAGCTCCTGGACCCAACGGCCAACACCTGTATCACGACTTACATCAACTTTGTTGCCTTTGGCCTGGTTGAGTTCAAGTGTTGCCCGTACACAGGCTCTAGCAGATATAATTCCGGCGGCGAGATATGGGCTGTCACAAGATCACTTATGTCACGACGTGCCAGACCGACCACTCGGTGAACGGCGTACCTCAGACGACTAGTGGTGTCAGCATCAAGTCTGTCCCTTGCGTCCTTGTACTGTCCGATTCTACTCTCCTTCAGCGGGTTTTTCTGAGGTTCTTTTGCACCTTCTGCGAGTGGGTCCACGGCTCCCATCTGCCCTGTTCTTGCTTTGGTGTACAGAAATCTGAGGAGGACCTCTTTGGCAACGTCTTCGCCTTCCTTCCAGCAGATCCGCATCTGTTCTGCATCTTTCGCCTCGAGTTCAAAGCCCTCAACTGCAGAAGGCACCGCGATCTCGAAAAGCTTCGAATACAACGGGTGCTTGTGGATGGAAGGGTCATTTGCTTTGGGAGATGGAGCACAGGCGAGCGGATCAGGCTTATCCGTAAGGTGAGGAGTCCAAGCTCGTAGAAAGGGAGAATAGACCTGACACCATCTATCAGTATCAGGACCCCCTCGAACGACGAGAAGTTGGATCTCACCGAGTAAGCCTTGCCTGCCTTTGTGGTAACAAGACCAGGCGTGATAATACACTTGTCATGCACAAAAGTGCAGCGCACATTGCCGGTCATCTTGGCCAGTTCGCAGACTTCGATATCGCGACGAAGCTCGTCAACTTCGTACTCGATGTTGCCAAATAGGTGAGCAGCATTCCATCCGGAAACAATGGACAATACCCCCGCAGGTAACGTTGTCCTCGGCGTATGAGTGACAGTTAAAAGCGGGATATTCTGCTTCGCAAGCGAAGCCTAGAATCATGCACTTTCCTCAGTTGGGACATGATGTCTTGACCGAGCATTGACTCACTCTAATGGCCTGTAGGTTGCGCAAGGTAAATTCAATGCGGCGGGGACTTCTATCGTGTGCGATATAGTCCTGGGGACTTATCACAAATAGAACAAGCAACGGGACATTGTCCTTGACAGCTTGCGCAGAAGCTAAGGAAAGTGCTCGATTGTCATGGACTGTGGGTGGCAGATATATTTAGTAAGCTGAAGGCTTCATGACTGTGCGACATTACTTCTGAGATCCTGCATTCTCATCCAGTACACGACAGCGTCACCTTTGCGAGAGCTTCGCGTTGCAGCACCTAGTAACTTGTTCAGCGTGAACGCAGGTGGAACGAAATCAGCTTTGGCGGCATTCTCAGCTGTGGCAATCTTGTTAGGTAGGAACTGTACGTCCTTGCGCGTTTTCTTCGTAGGAGATGGGCCTCCAGGTTCGCCTTTGTTATGCGCTCTGCGCGTACCGACTTCAGTCGAAGGAGGACCGTTGCTCAGGCCAGCAGGGGCTAACATGTTGGCGGGGGACATGCTACGGGCGCGCTTGACCATCACACGGAAGCAGGGTTTGAACATGGACTGAAGACAGAGTCGGCCATGTTTAAGTAGTCAGATACTTAGCGTCGATCCCCGCCTCGCCAGTGACATAGACACACGACCATCATCGTCGTCAACACTGTACTTGCTTTTCCTGGATCTGATGTGAGTGGAAGAAACGCGATATGTACATAAGCATACAGTTTAGGTAGCCATCAAGGCGAGATGGCCGAGTGGTCTAAGGCGCTAGTTTCAGGTGGTTCATCCGCTTACTAGTCAGAAATGGCGTGGGTTCGAATCCCACTCTCGTCAATCACATCCCAATCATCTTTTTAGTTAGTCATTGGCATTTCTTTTGAATTGGCAATGTTATTGCGAGGCGTGACTTCGATATTCCATTGGCACTACTACCTCAGAGAAATATGCACTATGTGGAATATAGTCCTGTGCATATTCATGCTCCTGAAGGCATCGTTCAAGTGTATACAGTACATTGAAGCCGGTTACACAAATTACAAAACGTCAAAGCTCGTTACTTCACATCATGAGAGCATTCCCCATATACTTAAGGTCACTGTTACTATGCCAGTGATTGCCCACAGGCTGCTTACTGACCTATATTGCAAGCTCAGCGCCAGGCTGGAATGCAATGAGTCAATTGAGTCCGTACCCCCATTGGTAGTAGATGCGTTGTCCACCGTAGCGCTTGAACCAGAATTCAAGGCGAGCTGTGTCACTCATAGGATGAGCCAGATCATCCCTACAGATCTAACACACCGGGACGTACCAAGGCCAAATGGCCACCCACGACGGGTCTCGCTCTGAAGCCCTCTTCGGAACCATCAGTAGTTTCGTACCAGTCGCCAAAGGGTTTATTGCCATTGCCATCCCCTGCATACTTGCGGACCAAGCTGATGAATTGGTTGCGCACTTGCGTCGAGCTCACAAGAGCCGCGGTCCAGATTTCCCAGTCTTCGTACCATGGTTCAGAGATGCAACAAGACCAGGGATGATGCATGAATGGGACATACCGGACTTGGTGTAAGTGTGCCTACAGGAACGTCAGTCAGGCTATCATTAATGCCCAGGCGTTCACACGAACTCACCGAGTATCGAGGGGAACACCGAAGCTGTCTAAAGAGTAGAGTTAGAGTAACCGAACGACTTGTATAGTTCTGAGACTTACTCGCAACAGTAGGATACCATGCCGTTTCTGCGGTCAAAAGTCATAAATTAATACTGTGACGCGAAATGGACATGCGTCAGACTAAGACTTACGCATATCGTACACCGATTGCGGAAAGAGATTCAGGCCCAAAAGCTTGTCGGCGTATAAATTGTAAGATAGACCCCAGCTGCGTCTATAGGTTAGAATGCCTTTTGGCAGCAATATAGAGATACTAACCTCGCATCGTTACCGTACTAATCGACCATTAGTCGCAAGGACGACGTATCAATAGTTTAATACTGATACGTACCGAAAGTGTCAAGTGCTTGCCGTCGGACGCTGTTGCGAATTTCTGCCACTGAGTGACATAGGAGGAAGCGATCGACTGACAGGCGAATTGATGAGTAGACGAATCGAAGGCAGACATCAACGAGAACTAACGGTGTAATTCGCACTCCTCGTCTGGTCCCCGACAAGGTTTGCGATCTCTGCCATTGCTCGGATGCCAATGATTCCCTTAATCGCAAGATTCGTCTGGTTAGCCAGAGGTCCAGCAAAGTCGTCGGTACTAATTTGGTTCGCAGGAATGAGAGAATCGGTGATGAGGAATTGGGTCCATTGGTCAAGCAGATTGAACTTTGTGCACATAGATATCAGCGAATGAAATGAAGTGTCCGAGTATGAGAACGCACATAGGTATTGATGAGCGATTTGTCGCCAGTGCGTTGGGTGTAACTCAAGGTCATGATGAGCATGTTACCACTCTCTGTTTTAGTAGTTAGTGATCAGAACCTGTGGGACAAAATGTGCGATATCTACCTTCAACAGGCATAGCCTCATCCTTTCCTGCGTGATGGGTGCAAGGTCAGCCCACCTGCTTCCCAATACTGTGCATAATCATAATACGCACCATCATTGTGTCCCAAGGCCTTTGGATAACTCGAGCCTTCGGGTAGATGAAGAGTGAACATGGTGTCATTCCATGTATGAATAACCGGTACTCACCCATATCATGGACACTCCACTTATTGGGGTATTGTCCGGTAGCTTGGTACTCGAAGAGAGGAAGGAGAAGATCCTTTCCCAAGACAGGGTTTGTATAAAGGAACAAGGGCCATGCGGGGAAAATTACATCGACCGTGTTCATGTTCTGTGATGGAGAATCAGTGTCCGTCGTGCTGATTTTTGATGAATGCTCTCACTCCATCGCTAGAGATTTCTGAGAGAAAATTACATCACGTCAGCTTTTACATCGTGACAGAGAATGGTATGCACGTACCCTTCATGAACAACAAGACATCAGAAGTGTTGAAGCTACCAGTGCTCGTCTTAGACACAGTCAACTCTGTTGCTGCAAACGCCTGTCTAATGGACAACGCCACGATAGCAGCATAATCGCTGGAGATGGCAGAAGCGTCGCTCTGAACTTTAGAATCAAAGGCATTCGCCCGGCTCAAGGCAGCTGAATAGTCAGACAGGAAGGACGAAATCTGGCAGATGGGCCATGGTCGCCGTTGTGAGAGTGCGTTTATGAATCAACATATGTACTCACAGCAGCACCGACATCTGAGAATTGCGTCAAGAAGTAGAGACTCCTGCTCTGCAATGCACCGCCGTCCCTGATATATTGTATTGCCGGGTCACGGACATGTCCAACAGAAAAGACGACGGGTTGAGACGCGGAATTGATCGTTCCCAAGTCTTTCGCAAACGCAAATACGGGCCAATTATCTTGAATGGCACGGAAAGAGGTATCCTGCGAGTTCGCTAGTTTACCCTGAGTGACAAAGAGCGACCGAACGACTGTATCTTGTCCAGTTTGGAAAGTCGTGCTTTGCGCCTTTGGTCATGTAATGTCAGCCTGCATTCTGCCATCTCCATCAAAACACTCACATTCTGAGTAGAGTAGTAGGCGGAACCCTCTGCATCGCCCATCACGAATCAGTACTTCGCATACAAGCTCAGATCTGACGACCTACGTTGAATGGTGTCTGACACCTCGTTGAAGGTGGACTGCTGCTGCAGTGAGACCTGATGCGTTATGACATTCCCGGTAGTGGTAGTCCAGTTCACGGTCTTTGTGGCGTCAGCCGAGGTCCATTCTGCACTGATATCAGTGTACACCTGGACCGAATGGGACTTTCCGTCGTTCGGAGCAGCTGTCACAGAAAGGTAGGAGAACGGCAACGATTGCTTGACAAGATCATTCGGCTGCAATACCATTGCACCTGAGTCAACAATTCGCACGAATGATAGCGCATAAGCGCACCTCGACAGGGCTGAAGAAGTTTACGGTAATATCCACACCTCCGGCGGTCAGGGTGAATATACTTTGAGTAGACGTGAACTACGAGAATCCGTATGAGTACAATGGGGGAAACGAGGATCTGCCGGCATACCTTGAAGCTCTTCTGGACGGCCTTTTGAGTAGTCGGGGTGGTGCCAGGAAGCCCGAGGAACGTGTACGTCGTTCCATCGACTCTAACGAAACCAGCCCATCCAAGGATCTAAGGACCAGATGTGAACTCCGTCAGTGCCTTGCGAATATGAAAATATCCTTACATGGCTTCCTGTCCAAAAGTTAGCCCATTGGTCGTTCAAAGCGACACCAGAGCCCTGATGAAGCCAGGCCGAGAGGTATGGCGTTCGAACAGCCAAAGGGACTGAATGGGGGTTGAAGGGCGTAGCCTGCCATGTCACGGCGGCTTGTACAAGCCCTATGAGAAGGGTTATGCCTGCGAAGATGCCCAGCATCGGAGAAATCGTTGAGATGCGGAGAAGCTGGTGAGGCAGGAAGCACGGTTACCTACCGCTTTATATACTTTGCGAGGATGCGAACGTTATGCGACCTCGTTCTCATTGATGTCCATATGCTAAAATGGAGCGAAGCTAGGTGTAATGACTACCATCATGGGACTCGATATATGCTATACGACCTTGTGTCATGCATTTGCAATGTGATTGGACCTTCGTTTTCGGTGCTTCCGAATCGTTCACTGAGAGAGGTCGGTGAATAGTTTGTAGTGTGAGGATCAATGCCAAGTCCCAAAACACCCAGACGCCGCCGACCCCAGTGAACTGGGACAAGAGTACGCTCGACATTCAGTCGTCGTTTTCGTTGCAGTACTCCCAGAATCAATACATGGCGTTGCCATATATCACGGATGTAATGTGATGTTTGACATGCAATGCACGGTAGATTGAGGCCTATGACCGAAATGATACCATATAACATTGATCGAACACCTAGCTACACATTACGTGCTTCAGGAACCAGTGCACAAAGTCCGCACCCACGGCGAATGCTACATACAAGAATAACACGAACGAACAGCACCTGAGCACTCCGTACAACATAGAAGCTCGACGAACAGAGCCAGGTGATCAAGCGGCCGCATGTACCACTTACCATCTGCGAAGAAAATAGTCAGTTATTGGGATTTTGTTTGCGATGGAGCGATAGAAGATCGAGACGTAGAAAGGTCAGATACCGTTGTAGAAAATACATTCACAAGGCCTCCACTCTTGGCAGAGGACTTCATACAGTGTGAATAATTGTATGCATCATATAGAAGGAGAAGGGGATGCCAGGTGACCAAGTAAAAATACTCACCATATGGACAATGAAGATTGCGCGACGAACAGCGGCGCCGACTGCGACTAATCTGCAAGCGTTCGGGGCCGTTGACCAAGTTTCAAGTTGTCATACCTGCAGATCGAAGTCAGTACGGAATTCCTTATGAACAGAATGGATAATGTGACGGTTCAGATACCGTTGTAGAGTATAATAACATCATAAAATTCAGATGTTTGGGAATATAGTTGGCATCATAACCTAATAACAGAGACTGTACCCACCTCATTAGAAACAATTCTCGGCCATTGTGACAAGCAATCGTGCCAGAAGAAAAGAGCAAGGACACGAAACGAAAGCACAAAGCGAGAAAAATACGAAGAGGAGTTTGTCTCTGTCTGGCTTTATTTGGCGCGCACGAGGATGGAGCACAAACAACGCGAACGCGTCGAAGAATGAGAGCGCCCGCGCCACGCTTCAAAGGCTCGCGCTTTGCATTGTGCTCTGGCCTCGGTCAGTGTATTCCTGTTGGGCACTCTGTGAAAATTTTGCAATCCCCAGGCAATCCGTATCTAGGATACGAGTCCGTAACTATGAATCCCTGTGTATCCCTGTGTATTTGGCTGGCAATCCGAGGCAATCCGTTGCCATCTTGCCCTAATCCCGGAACTCCATTATTCCCTCGTCTCGGAGGTATAAATATGTGACATCCCTCTGTTGTGACTTTTCCCATCGGCTCTCACCAGCCCCTCACCAATCTCGCAACCTTCGCCTCGTCCGACAACCTCTCGAGCTCTTCTCCCCAAGTCTCCTCTCCCCATCCCTCCTCCCTCTCTTCACCATAAGCATCATGCTGTCTTACGTCTCCATCTCCGCCCCCTCTTCCCCCACTTCCTACTCCTTCGCCCCCTCCGGCACGACCAACGCGTTTGGTATGTTCGCCGCTCCCCAATCACCCCGTGAGACACACATGATGTACGAAGAGTTTGGTGCCATCCTCCGTCCTCATAACGGTCAGAGGAAGCGGTCCAGCAGTGGAGCTTCGATGAAGAGAAGCTTGAAGAAGATCTTTGGAACGCTGTGAACGGATACAGCCGCACTTCGGTGTCTTCAGGACATTGTATGTCCTTGGACATCGAGTCCTCCGCCAGTCGGAGACTCCTTACTCATCCCATCCACCCCTCGCCATGACCCAGCCTAAGGCACCAGTCGTCGTGGTGTATGCGCACGCACGTATAGATGGCTGGTTTGCTTGCGGCTTGGTCGTACAAAAGCCTCCACCCTCCATTCGCCGTAATCCCTGCATCCGTCAGGTGGGCACCACACCGCTCCGCCGTAATCCTCACTGTGGTCCCGTACCACTTGAGTAGGCATATGAGCACCCTCGCCGTAATCCTCGCATCGCACGAGTAGGCATCGAAAAAGAGGCTATCCCTGAAATGGGATGAGCACGCCGCCCTTATGCTGTTTGCAGGGCTTATTGGAGATATGGAAGTTGGAATATGTAGTAGGTTGGAAGATAATAACTTATCACGGACTGTATTTCTATCACGGACAGTCGGACAATCACTCTCGGACATTTGGATCGTTGTAACTTAACTGTAACATTGCATGCATTAAGTAGAAAGACTATCCCATTACACCGAAACTAACCCAAATTGTGCCCAAAGGAGTGAAGAAATCAAGAAAGCCGAAACGAAAGCGAAAAGGTACTCCAACACGCTAAACAAGATCCAAACCCCTCCTAACAGCATCCGTCAAATCCCAATGGTCCGTATCCCCATGAATATCAAACATATTCACCCCCAACAACCCCGCCGCATTCGCAAACATCGCCTTCATCTCCAAACTCTGCGGATCATCATAACTCACCACCTGCCTCCCCTTCTCACTCCTCAAATACGGCGTATTCGAACAATCATCCCAATACCTCGTAAACCCGCTATTCCCAGTGAACATATTCCTAATTTGTCGACCGCCAAACGTCCGCGTCGATGCGGACATGTTGGTTTGGTTATATTCGGGAACGTCACTGTCGGGAATGTACGATAAAATACCCTCTTCGACTAATTGGCGGAATTGAATCTGCCCATTGTCCGTCCCGCCGTCCTCGTTCGAAGCTAGTGTCATACCCGATGGTGTCGGAGGCGCTGCGGCGGCGTCGGCATTGACGGGATCGTCCTCGTCCTCGTCGTCCGGTGAGTCGGCTGGAGGAACGTCGAGGTCGTACAGAGTATCCGCCAGAGGTAAGTTGCTAGTAATAGTACTGGTAGTGGCATTGGCTATCGAAGTATCATTCGCACTGGTACTGTTCAATCCAGCTTCGGGATGTCCGAGATGATGCTCGACGGGTGCAACAGACGAACTGTTTTCGTTCCGATCAACACCGGTCAATTCCAAAAATGACCGGGAAAGACGGGTACGAGGGTAGTCGTAAAGGAGCCTATTACGCGACGTCGCCCTCGACGCAGTAACAAGCGGATGATACGCTTCGTTTTGAGTTGGAGCTTGTTCAGATTCGTCGACGGAGTCAGACCCTCGGGTGCGTAACCTAGTAACCGTAGAACGAGAGAGGTAGCCGTAAGAAGGGACGCCGAGGACGATCTGAGACGTTGGGAAGCCCGCGGTCGTCCATGCTTCTATTGCTGACAGGGCGCTGGCAGTGCTCTGTGTCGAGTTCCCGCATGAGTCGTTCAACGGAGCATTCGGTCCTGGGTTGCTCGAAGCTAGTTTCAGGAAAGAGACATGTATCAGTGTTTAGTTCAAAAGGATCACATTGCACAATAACGGAAACAATAAAAGACCGAGAGACGTACATCCCCAACTGTCATAATTCATGACCAAGATCCAATCGAGCACTTTAGCGAACGCCGAGACATCACCCATGGGGTTCTCATCCTCGTCAACGAAAGGCACTGTCATAGTCGCCGCAGTGATTTTAGCATCCGGAGGTAAAGTCTGACGCAAAGTCTTCAAGAACGCCAGGAAGTTGTCAGAATCGCCTGGAGAGACAACGTTCTGAGGGTCGCCGCGTTGCCCGGGATATTCCCAGTCGATATCGATACCGTCGAGGTCGAATCGGTTGTACATTGCGAGGATGTTGGTGGCGAGGATCTGACGGTTCTCAGGTGTCGAGCATGCTTGTGAAAAGTACCTGGATGGAAGAAAGCGCAACATGCATTCAGTCAGAACGGTCACCATACGATGGGACTTGGAATGCTCACTTGCTTCCCGTCCAACCTCCTACGCTCACTTTCACTCGTTTTCCTTTAGCATGGGCAGCGCCGACCAAACGATCCAAAATCATCGGGGCATCTTCCGAACCATCCCAGCCGAGATCAAAGTCCTGCTTTGGCACAGCAAATGCAAAGTCTATCCAGTCTAAGCGGTTAAAGTCGATCTTCTCTGGAGGGAAAGCCTCAGAGGTCCAGTCCGGATAGTAAGCCATCACTTGACGTTTGGCTGGAGCAGCCGAAGCCGACGCGGAACTAGTCACTTGTGTGGTTTGAGTGGGCGGTGTAGTAGATGAAACAGGCGCAGAGGTATCGGAGCTTTGAGAAGCTGCAGAGGTAACTGTAGCTGTTTCGCTAGCCGAGGGTGCAAAGCTTGTGGAAAAAGAAGTTACAGAAGCACTGATGCTAGGTTCACTGGAGGTTTCGGCAGGAAGCAGCGAGGTAGATTCTGTGGTAGCAGCAGATGACGTCGTTACAGTATCTGAAGGAACTGGAGAAGCCGAGGCCGTGGAAGTGGAAGAGACGGAAGAGTCATCCGCAGAAACTGTAGCGTAAGCCGTTACCGTGGAGGTTGCGATGTATGTTGACACAACAGTCTGAGTAATGGCCTCCGGAGCAAATAGGACATCCCTATCAAAGAGGATATGTGGTGCGCATCGAGCGGTCCAAGGAAGTATCAGCTGAAAAAACGCAGCAGAAATCAAGCCGGCTCGCAGCGAAATAGTCATGATGTGAGGCACAGCAACACGATTGACGATATGAAAAGAGTGCGTGTGACCGGTCCAGCCAGAGAAAAGTCCACCTGGGGTATGAAGAAAGGGACGAAAGGTAAGCTAGTGAAGGTACGGAGAGAAGGGGATGGTCTCGGACGGCAGCCGTCCGGGAAAGAATAAAAGGCCAGTTGATGAGGCTGACTGGCTGACATTCGAACGGTCCGGAGAGGGCTAGCCTGGGAGTGTTTTAGTGTGAGCCAAACTTGCAAGGTCCAAATAGCAACGGCTTGACGGCGTGTTCAGGACACACCGTCGAGGATGTCTGATGGACTCTGGTGGCAGGTACCCTCCATAATCAGCTGCTATGAACGCCATACGACCGTATGAGAGAATTAAGATTTGCCTTGGTGATGCATTTACCCTAGAAGAAAATGAGAAACTACACCGTTCTCGAGCGAGCCAGTGGTCAAGGTCGAGTGCATTTGCGACGTATGTACGCCAGTCGGCGGTGTACCGGGACCACCGAGCTTGTACTGAGCGGTTCCGGGTGTGAGACGGAATTCGGCACGTTGTCCGTTATTCCGTAGCTCAGATAGAAATATGAGCAGCTCGCTCGAAATGAACCGCGTCCGACTCGGCATGAGTACATGTTGGAAAACATACCATAATAGAGCACAGTGGCGGGAAATTGCACATGGCAGACATGGATTCACTAGCGTACACAGCGCAGCAGGCATGGCACGGAGGTGGATACACATTCGACATGGACGCGACGCAGATCCTCTTCTAATTCGAACAAATGCGGGCGCCAAACATAGGTAGATACTGTAGCATCAATTTCACATGTGAATAGCTCGAGTGAATGTCGAACCGTGTTTGTCGCAGAGGATAACGCGTAGTGGTCGTGTCCTTGGGTGTCAAAACATATCGGAAAGGGGACAGCATTGGTCAGTACTTACCCAATGCGCCGGCACCCGCCAGTCCAGCGGTGTCGTTGATTTGCTTAGTCTTGACCAAGGATAGTCAGGCCTGCGGATACGAGTGCTAAACAGCATTCATAACCTGATGCTAGGATGGTTATAGTGGGCTAGTCAGGGACGGGAAAGGAGGAATTGGGGGACATTCTCAGATGATTCTGTGGACGATACGCTGCGCACGAGACGTGGCAGCGTTGCGATATATTTGGCCAAGCTTCCGGGGATACTTGGCGAGGAGTTGAGCATGGCGGATGGGAGAGAATTCTTTGGATTTTAAGTGCGAGCAGGCTATGTACAAATTATACAAGGAAGCCAAGACACACTACCGTAATATACCTTACGGCGGGGGATATGGGTCGAGACGTTGTTGGTTTAGGGTGGGCATTAGGGTCACTTTGGACCGGCCCAATGGGTCAGCGCTGCTTATGCAGCATTGTGAGCAGAGAGGCGTGTGGTCGTTGGGTTTAGGGTTTGGTCAAAGCGTTGTGGGTCGAAGTGGTTTTCTTGCGGGATTCGAACCCGCGACCCGAGGGTCTTTCCGACTGCTCTTTTGCAGCCAGGAACCAGAGGCAACCACTGAGCCATCTGGCCCCGCGGATGGGATTCCATGGGATGGGGAGGGTTCCATCGTTTGGCGTCGACTTCTTGACGACGAGTGCATTGAAGAAGCGTGGGTGGCTCGGAGAAATGTGGACTGTGCCGCTCGGAGACGCCAGGAAGTGCACAATCAATCTGAAGAAGGCAGCTGTCGGGAGGTTGCTATACATCGGCCACGAATAGGGGGACGACACATGCCCGCCGGGTGTTCGCATCCATAGTATGATTAGCTAATCCGCACGGTGGCGTCTCTGCGCGGCTCGCCTGGATGTGAACGTCGTCGAGAGGATGGCCTATTTGGAGATTCCGCGCCGGCTCGGATGGCATCTCGCTACCAACTGCCAACTGGCTACTAGCTCTGTGTAGCGCGACATGCGGTAAGAGGAGATGGTGAAACTGACAGAACAGGCCTCATGGCGCGGCGACACGAAGGGGTGACACGACGACGCTGGCGAGTGGCTGGCAGAGGGTGGAGGCGGCGGGCACGTTTCAGGAGCGCAGAGGGCGGGGAGAGTGGATCGCGGTCAGTCGGTCTTGATTGGTTCGGGATGCAGGCAAATCTCGATGGGCGAATCTGCCCTCCGAATCTGTCAAGAAGCCATCGGGAGATCTCAGCCACCCGAGCTCAGATTTCCTCAGATCCTCCCCGGCACTGCTCCTATATAACCGCTATATAACCCGCTGCATCCTCCCATCTGCCTCCGCCTCCTGCGCGTCGGCCACAGCAGCAATGTCCCAAGCAACCCGCTCGTCCTCGCCACGCCCCCCGCCCCCCATGCACTCCCCGCAGCTCGTCCACACACCCCTCCCCACCCCGCCACCTTTACCCCGTCGCAGGTCGTCGCGTCTGCAGCTGCCCACCCACCAGCCCGAACCTCCAATTCCACCGCGACTCATAGGGTCGCCACTCCTCCAGCGGGTGACCCGCGAGCAGCCGCGGTACATTAGCGAAAAGGCACAGGCCCAGCTGTGGTTGGACGGGGACGAGTTTGGCTCGAGCAGAAAGGAAACAGCACACCTGCAGCCCATTGCGCCGCCTTCGCCCCTCCTGCGCTCGCCGCGCTCGCCAAAGGACGGCCCCAACCGCTCTCCCCCCAACAGGAGATCGAATTCGCCGCCACCCGCACCCAGAGTTCAATCTCCTCCGCCCCCCGTCCCTCCCCTGCCCCCATCGGCCCTGGCCACTCCAGGCTCCAAACGGGCAACGATGCGTCCAGTGGCCGTCCGCGAGCCATCACATGTCACTACTATCCCCGAACTCGTCCTCTCATCACCTCTCCCTTCTGCGGAAAACCACCGCTGTGCGCCGGCAGTGAATGGTGTCACCTGTTACGAGTTCATCACGCTTCACAACAGTTCCCGTCGCGTTATAACCTAGTTGCCTCTGCTGGGCCGTCCCAGCATGGCCACTTCCTGCTGCGAGTGCCATTGCCTTTCCCGTACCTCTCCGTACGTACCTGTATTTGCGGATGTCGGACCTGATCCTGCACACCGAAGCAAACGGGCCATCGCGCTTCGGAATCCCCTCTCTTACTCTCGTGGCTCGCTCAACCCTTGAGCTTGGGCTGCACCGAGAAGCTGCCGCGAGCCGCTTCGCGTTCATACAATCAAACTCGCGTTCTCGCGTCTGCCAGCCCACTTTGTCCCCTACTTTTCCTTTCCATTCCCAAACGTTCGCATAAGTTAAGAAGCTCATTTCGCTACCATAGAACCCGTTTTCTCTCGCATCCCTCATTGTACATGATCCACCATCAACATCTCACAACTGTCCTGTCTCATGCATCCTTTTTCTCGCACATTGTTTCATTTCACTTCCTTTTTTCTTTTCTTGTTCCTTGCTCGGGGTTTTTAGGGGTCTTCTCCGGTCGTAACATGCAATGGTTTTTTTTCTCTATCGGGTTTCGGTGTCTTCAAATCTCCAATCAGCATCTTCCTTTCTCCCTCGCCCTTCCTCAACTATTTCTTTACGTTCATGCTAATTGCCGCTTACCACAATCTGTACTCAAAACTACCGTATTGGGATCCCTCTTATAATGAGCGTACGCGTTGTTGTAGCAATCAAATTGGACAGAGAACCAAGTTGACCTTTCTTTGACACTGCCTTGTATTCTCTCAATCGACACCTCCATTCGCTTTGGATCTCCATGCCTCCAAGATGATTCCTCCCCCATTCACATGCTGCCCTGTCGTCGGGCGGTGAAGGATAAGCAACAAGGTTTTGGAATGGCTTGACAGATGGGGTGGTCTCGTGCCCCCCTCGTTATTACACCATTCCTTGAATAGCAATAGACTACAAGCTTCTCACTTTAGACAAGAGCAGGTCTTCAACGTGTTTATCAACCACGCATGACTGCCATCCCTTCTCTTCATAAGGGAAGCTTGGTCATTCGGCAAGTCCGAGTCTGTGCGGCAGCCGTCAGCCATTTCCTCCTATATTGCGCTAGAGAAAGAACCAAAGACTTGATATGGTGTAGGTACTAGGAACGATATTAGTTGTCACGGATCTTGGCGAGGGAGGAAGATAGAAGATAGAGGGGGGAGTAAAACACGGGCAAGCCAAGCCCTAGTACGCGCGCACGTGCGCATAGGAAATAGGAGACTCGAGAGCGCAGGCGTCGCATTTAGCAACATCACAACCCCCCGCGGGACGATTCAACAATGAACAATATGAACACGGGAACGTAAGTAGTGAGAATGTGCATTATGGTGGCACAATTCGTCCCGCATACATATTGAACCGTCCAACGAAGGTTATATGGGGTGTCAGTGAGAATCAAGGTTTCGCCCCAAATTGCCGGTGTCGTTACGGCGACGGGGATCTTGGTAAGGGGGGGAAGGCTGGGGGAAGGTGGGAAATAGAGGGGCAGAGGATCCGTGGAAGAACTCGAAGCTGTTTTCTATCAATTAGACTCTTATCAGCTGCTCCGCTGGTCGTTAAACCCCCCATCGTAAGCGGACAGAAAGGATGCGGTTCCTCGCGCTCTGAAAATAGCAATGCGGTCGTCGCGAAGAGGTAGAAAGAGGGTTGTGCGGGGTCAAGCCTTGAATAGAGACGGAAACACAAAAGTGGAAACGCGACGCGTGAATGGAAAAAGCGGGTACCGGTGATGAGGGGGATTATGAAGAAGTATGGAGAGATAAGTGAATAAATGTGTATGTGGGGAACCAACCCTGGGAAGAAAAAACGGAATACGGATACAATACCACAGCAAGGTGTATTAGACTCGGGTTCGGTGTTGTTAGTGCACTGCGCAGAAGAAGCATGAGAGGAGAGGAAGAGATGACTCGTGGTGTGGGAGTGGTCTAAATAAAGTAAATAGGAGGGGCGGAATCGAACCCATGAGCACGAGCAAGAATAACCACGTTACCGAGAAACGGCGGTATAATACAAGATACGATGACAGCAGTACGACAGCGGGGAGTTCGAAGGGGTGGGTGGGGTGACATGTGGGGTAGTATGAATACAACTGTGGATTCAGAGGGGAAAAATACAAATAAGTTAGATTGCTATATTGACTGTAGTTCGTATGAGATGAGGAATGATCGCACCGTATAAGAAAGACTAGATGGACGATGGGACAGGTGTACAGTATAAGTTGGGGGTTTCATCGACATCCCGACATCCCAACGCAAGTCCCATGTCCACCATCGTTTCAAGACCTAACAGAAAAAAGAGGAAGAAGCGAGGTCGTGAAAAAGAGAAATACTGTCCGAGTTTCAGCAGGTTTTGGGTGAATGATCAAAGTCCCATGCGTTCTGCCAACGTCCGATCTCCCCCTGCCGCGTACGAATGCGAGTTGCGAGAGCTGCTACTTCGCGGGCCGCGTCGACCACCTCCACCCCCGCTTCCATCCTGTCCATTTCGTCTGCTCGATGATCTCTCATTATGGTCTCTGTCCTTGTCCCGTTCGCGATCCCTCTCTCTGTCCCGATCGCGTTCACGTTCACGTTCCCGATCCTTGTTCCGGTAACGGTCCCGAGTACGTTCGCTACCACGGTCCGACTCTCTATCCTTCTCCTTCTCCTTTTCCTTCTCGCGCAGGTTATCTCGGTTCCGCTCTGGCGACCGCGGTCGTGTTCTCTGGTCCTCATCGACTTCCATCTTCACGTTGGCCTGCCACGTCTTCCTACTACTCCCAGAAGCACGCGGAGAGCGCTCTCTAGAGTCGTTTCGTCGTGTCGAGCTACTAGTAGAGCGGTTCGCCTTGGGAGGAGGCAGTGGTGGGATGTTGGGCCGACCAGCGTTCCCGCCGTAAGGTTCTGACATTCGGGGCTTCTTATGCGCCCGAGGACCGGTCGGAGGTAGTTTCCTCGATCCATTGGCAGTTGAAGCGACAAGTGAAAGATGTGTTTGTGGGGATTGTCCCGGCGCAGGTGATTGCGAGGGCTGCTTCGCATTCACGAGTCTGCTGTTGTCCTTGATGACAGCGTGTGATTTTTCAAGTTCATCCCTAGGAAATGGTTAGAACGGGTCCAGGGAATGGAACTTAGAAATGAGAGCTTACGACAAGGACGCGATGGCTTGATGCGATTCTAGGATCCATTCACGTTCAACGGGGGTTCATAAGAGCATCGTAGGCGCCAGACATACCTTTGAGCGCTGCCTCTAGCTTCTGAACAGTCCTCCTCAAAGCTCGTACGTCGTCTTTCAACCTGCCTGTTTCCCCTGTCTTCAACAGTTCATAAAGTTCATCGTTCTCCTCCTGGAGAACCTTCACCCGCTGTGTCAGCGCCGCAGTCACAGTACTGGACGCGGACGATGTGGCGGAACTTGTAGCGTCGTTGTTGATGTGTGGGACGAGTAACGATACAACAGCGGGAGGTAACGAGATAGGGTCCGATGTATTTGGGGGAGGTTGAGTAGACAAGTACTGTCGTAGTTGTACCAACTCGTCCTATACACGAGAAGGGGTCACGATACAACGCGTGAGTCTCGGGAAATACCTGTCCACAAACGCAATGAGAACAATCACCCACCGTCAGGTCAGCAATCTGCGCGTCGCGCTGCCGTAGCAGCGTTTCCAGGTCAATCTCTCTTGAGGACGGAAGGTCCATAACGTCGAGGACGGCTGCAGAGCCGTCGGTGTCGCTGAGATATGGGCTCTCTCTGGAACTAAACGCCGCCTTGTGCTGCCCCGCGAACCTGTCGCTCACGTGGTTCTCGCGTGGTCGATCAAATTCAGGCTGTTCAGCGCTGCGGCACTCAAGTTTATATCCTTTTATACCGTAACAACACTACCAGTACCGTACTGCGGCACATTCTTTGGGATCCGGGAGACCATACATGTATCGTTCCTACAGCATATACCGTCCGAATACAAAATTCAGAGGTAACAAGGGGAAGACATGAGCTGAATCAACGCGGCCAGTCAAGTTAGTCAACTCGAATGGCTTTCGATTTCGAGCCTCCCGGTCTACTACGAGTCCCCCGAGGATGGTACACTAGCTTTCGCCGGGTATGTCCTTCGCGATCATCGTTACCATTGGCATGTACAACCTCCTCCACCTCCGAGTCCCCGTCACCTACGTCTGACTGACTCGGAGTGTCCGAATCATCCGAGTTCCGTTCAGCCAGCTTCCGTTTCTTGCCAGTAGGTTTGCCCTTTGTTTTCGATGCAGGCGACACGCCCGCATCGGGGGTTCTCTCAGGTGCATCTGAGGAACTCGGCTTCGAATTGGCAACTTTCGAGGTCTTCTTCCTCTGGCTCCGGAAGAAGGTGCGCTTCAGAAATTGCTGAAACTCGACATCATACTCGATGCATTTCATGCAATACACGCCAAGCTCCTGGCCAATGCTGCATGAAGGTCTTTGACGGATTCTACCAATATGACCAAACTTACCTCCTTGCCTGTCAGTAGCGCCTCAATTACATCCTCATCGGTGACTGTATCTCTCTTCAGTGGCGCGGAGGTCTTTCCATTCTTGCTCTTCTTCTGCGGTCTTTTCTTCTCCTCTGTTTCCTGTTCTTGACGCTGAGCTTCTGTTTCTTCTTTTGTAGGCTCCCTGGCAAGTTTGCGGCGCAAGATAATTCGAGCAATCGCATCTTGTCCCCACTTTCGCTCATGGATGCTTCTTCCCCATGTCCGCTTGACCTTGCAAGTTTCTTCAGCCAACATGCTATCTTTCCAGCAAGACTCGCATCACATACCACTGTCGACTGTATAGCGAATTCACTTGCAGTCAGAGACGGTGCTAGCGAGAACAGGTAATTCCCCATGTATGTCCAGAGACCATCCTTCTGTATTGACACGAAGACTCGGTACCACTTTGAATCCCGTATACGATAGTCTCTGTAAACACTTGCAGGCCCTCCCAAAGTCGTGAATAATCCGGGCGCACCTGGAACCACCGGTGCGTGAGGGTTGTAGTCGAGGTTCAAAAATGCAAAGTTGTCAATCCCATGCAAACTCGCTTTCTCGGGATCGATCCTGGGGAAGGTTGCGACCCAGCCTCCGCCATAGAGATTTGAGATGAACTCTCGTCTTACCCCGAAATACTTCGTTTCTTCGTCCAAATCAATAGGGAAGAGTTCTGTGCCCACCGTCTTCAGACGATCGTACACCGTCTGGAGGTCAAATTGGCTGTCCTTCTTGATTTTGGCGTCATGCTAGAAATGTAACATATCAGCTCTCTTATACTTGCACCACGTAGAATCATGTGACAACCGACGTTGATTATCGTGCTCTTAAGTTTGGCTACACCGTCACTGTGACTATCATCCCTCGATAGATTGGGTTCACTGCTGGGTTCCTCTTTAATAACGATGCTGCCTCCCTGCAGTATGACCTCAGCTGGCTCCTGTTTGTGGTTAGAATCATAGCCGGTGGTCTCGTCGTTGGATTGTTCCGCTGTATCTTTGCCTCCGCGATCATTGGCCAATTTTCCCCTTGCCTGTCGCTCCTTTTGGGCTGTAGCATGCCAAAGTTCATGAAGTACAATGCAAGAAGCCGAAAGACTCTGTAGATGGGCTTACCTTCCCGGAATTGTTCGAAACGTTTTCTCCTCCGGATAAGCATGTCTTTGTAATCCAACTCGCGGCTGTTCACCCACACCTCACAGCGATTTCGAGGTATGAGAGGCCGTCTTTTATATCGATATTCTGTAGGTCCTGTTGCAGATGTCGATTGAATTGTCCCGGGCGACCTTGAGGATGCGCTCTCCTATGTGAGCAACATGGATCTCAACGACTCGGAGGCGTCGTCTTAGTTTCGCAATACCGCTACATACCATATCTAACGCTTCTTGAATAGACAAACAGCGCAGGTAAAGAAAATAATCACCAGGATGATAGTTGGATTTCGGGTCGTTATTATGGTCGTCTGCCGTAGCGAGTGCCACGCGACGAGCTCGCGTAGTCGGACTCATGTCGGGCACGTGGTCGCGTGTCGCTTCAAATCTCGAGTTAATTTTCGGTCAGGATAATAGAGGATAATACGAGACTTTTCCTACGTATCTATGAAAAGAAAAGGAGACCCAAGTCATAGTACATTTCGTTGATGCTAAACTATGCATATTATGTATATCCAATATAAGACCCATAGTGAGATCTGACCAGAATAACGGCGTGTGGTGGTACCAAAGGAAGGGGTATTCGTTGAAGATGATCGCATAGATCTCGCAATCCTGAGGCGACTTTGAAAAGTCGACTGACATTATGGCGGGACGCGGACAATCAAGCGTTCTGCCACGCCTGTGTTGCGAAAGATCATATCAGTTGAAACTTCAAGATCAACAAATACGCCTGACAATAGTACTCACTTCAAATATGGATCCCATCTCAGAAACCCAAGAGCTTCTTGAAGCTGGAGGAGATAGACGGAGTACTATTGCTCCGCTTCCTTCCACCTTGTCTACCATTGAGAGGGCGGAGAATGTGTCCCAAGTCCTCGAACATGAGATGCGCGTCTCGGGGAGACTGAGAGAAAGTGAAAAGACTGAACGCGTTGGGGGCAGAAGGTGCTGAGGGAATGATGGCTGATGTTTGGTGATGCATGATGAAACTGAATATAGAGTTATGTTAGAATAAGGAGTGATGGATTTTCAGTCCTGCCGGAGGAGGGTGCTGACGTTGAAGGAGACGTTAGTTGGGGGATTCAGGCTTGCCCGAACACAAGGTTCGACAATAGCCCTCCGCATACCTTTATACTCGTCGACCTGTACTCGGGTTTGCATGCGACCTTATTCGGTTCATACAAGGTAGATAGCTACCTCGACTGACAGCGTTTGTGGATAGCTCTGCTCAATGCGAGACAAAACAAGGTAGTCTGAACGTACCATGCAATTGTCGCCATATGGGGCCGTGCATAGAGGAGCGTCGTGCTCATCATGAACGAGGATTCTGAGCAACTAACAAGAAGGCTCTAGCTGGTACAACTTGTACATGCTTCAGAAGATGTTAGCTGTTGTACGGGCCAAATACAAGACATGCCATTTACGACTCACCTTCATCCACTGCGAACAACGGTTTCTAATCTTGAACATACACATCGCCTCCCACGATGGAAGTGATTGGCATCATTAGGGTCTTCGACGAGATAACTATACAAAGATATCAAACAGTAGGGCTAAGCCTGGCTATTCTCAGCCTGATACGAATCAGACATATCCGGCGTTCTTGAGTATACCAGGAGGAACGTTGCTGATCAATGATGTACACTAGCTGCAATTGATTAATGCATCTTCGAGGGCCCAAGAAATTAGATAGTACAGAATCAATTCTTGGAACGATCTGACGACCGCTATGCAATTGTACGGTTCTAATGCGCGTGGAAGAGGTGAGAAGTCCAATCGGCCGAATACAAGGAGCATTATAATACAAAGCACAAACAATATTAATCACTGTGATTGTGAAGGCAGGAGCTTCTCATCCTCAAATGCGTCGGTGGGTACTTGACCTTGCATCTGTGTTAGGGCACCTTTCAGGATATACACGAATGGGCCAGATTTGATAGGTGGCGGCGTAGACTGGTACCCAACGAGCAAATTGCATCTTGGACAGTGGAAACGGTATTGCCGTTCGTGTCCCCCTTGGCTATGAATGCCATTCAGATTAGAAAGTATAAATGAAATGGGATGAGGCCGAAACAAACCGTTCGACGAGGACGGGGTCTTTCATGACGACGTTCAGTTTGAATATCTTGGCCTTGCCCGCTTCACTGTCCTGAGACCGAATCACTGTGGCACCGTCGGTCTGCCGTTTGGGTAGGCTGGAAAGAGACTTTTCTATGACAAGCTGAGGATGTCATTTAGCGTATGTCCAGCCAACAAGATTAACGGGGGATGACTTACGATAAACTCGCCGCATATGCAATCTAAGGAAGCGGGGTTAGAACGCTACTCCGACGCGGAAGAGAGGAAAGATAAATCACAATATACACGTAAGGCTGCGGTGGAGGATGGCGTTGGTTGAGCTAAGGAAGAGAGACGGGCTCAGTCGGGTGCGTAGAAACAGCAGAGGCGGACGCGGATTGACCATCTGTTGAGGACGAGACGGCTGAGCGGGAGACGACCTTTGGCATAGCTCTGATATTAAGTATTTGTTTGGGGTGTACTGGTGGTTGGTAGCCTGGAGGAGGGTCTGATGCCAGGTCTACGGTTGCCGGATAGTCCATGGATGACATTCCCGCGCGCGAGGATTTGGCGCTTCGTGCGATCGCTTTGCTGGCAGGGTACATCCTGCTGTAACTCGCTCAGAACACCTCCAATCTCAAAAATATGTACATATTCGTGATCTGCTCCCCGATGCGAGCGTTTTAATATATAGGTTAGTGCGATACCTCAGAAAACAATTTGAAGTAAGGACCTCTGCGTCTGGTTAAGAATGGGCGCTTAGTCGCTGAGTGGAATTTCTGCAAAGGCTTGGAACGTTGACGGTCAGAAGTGACTCAGGGCTTTCTATCTGCTGTACCCTGCGAGAGATTACTTCATATAAAATACATTTTGTTCAACACTGAGAGAGAAACGAGTTTCCAATGTGATACACGGCCAGCAGCGAAACGGAGGAAATTATAGGTCAGACGCCTTACGGAAATTTTAGGTCCAGGACTTGAGAATTCTTGCGGGGTTATATATGTTTTTCTTACAAAAGTGAAAACCTAAGTTTACCAGCAGGAAATGGGCGTCTTCACGTTCTGCGAAGAAAAGGTCCGTGGTTGGCAAAACTGGGCGCCGCGGCAGACAGAAATTTCGGTGAAACTTGCCTTATCAGGTGCATCACATGATACAGGCGCCTGCATGGTCAAGACAACTGACGGGCCTTGGGAAGTGTGTGCAACTTGGTTATTCTCAGAGAGCATTATGAATGTTCTCCAAGGAGGCTTATCTATGGTGAACATTATAATATAAAACTGTACATCCAATGTAACACACTATGAAAGATATGGTCAGCAGTAGCCAGGTATGACTAAGTTGGAAGTTGCGGCGAGTTGGCCAGATTTCTCGAAGTCCAACCGCCTATAGAGGTTGAGGGGGTGCGCGCAGCGATATAGACATAGATGTGCAATGCTTTGCAACAGCCAAATGGCTCAGTGGTTAATCGGGTTTGCGGATGTCGTCATTCACGGGACTTATCCTAGGTTGACGGCGGTTGCGGGTTCAATTCGCGATAGACGCATTTTTTTCAAACGACTTTTAACCTCCGTGAAGCTCCGGCCTCCTGGGCGTTTACTTAGATCTGCCCCGATCCGCCTTATGGAAACCCCAGGTTTGCCATCCCTCGGGTTGCCATCGACTTCAAACCTATTATTTTCATATGGGTGCCACAGAGTAACCGCATGTGCCTCGTCTTACGTTTGCCCTATCGAAAGTTGCTGGCCGTGTATCCTTGAGGAGTTAGAAACTTGGCTACTTAGATGCCAATGCCATGGGATAGGCGCCCAAGAGATTCGCCTCATTAAATCAACAGAAAGACAGCTTCAACTGTGATTGGACCTGCATAAAGCCTACACCACTGTATTCATATTGAGAACAGGATCACGAATATATACATATTATGGAACTTAGCGTGAGTTGAGGGAGTTACAATGCTCAGCCTGACCACCGCAAAAATTCGACTCAATAGGCGCCCGCCTCAGGACAACATGTATCCTCCTTGCGATTCTGCTCGGGATTTTGGGTCAAACGATATACAAAACACGCGCATTGGAGAGCAGGTCACGAATATGTACATATTTTTGAGATTGTAGGTGTTCTGAGCGAGTTACAGCAGGATGTACCCTGCCAGCAAAGCGATCGCACGAAGCGCCAAATCCTCGTGCGCGGGAATGTCATCCATGGACTATCCGGCAACCGTACAGGTCTGATCCCGACGGGCGTTTTAATTGTCCTCCGTTCGCGCTGTCACTTGTGACGTCCGTAATTGAACTCACGTGAAAAGCTCTTTATTATTCTTGCCCTCTCGCATTGCTGTGCTCGACGCCTGCGTCTTCCTCTACAGCCTCGCTGTCTCTCCCTCCATCTTCTCTTCTCCAGCCATGGCGGAGAAGGATGCCACAACCAGGCTGCGTCGCGCAGTCAAAGGTCCGTCCAGCCTCGGTGGCGCTTCACACAAGTCTAACACCCGTGCTTTGCGCAGAGAACAACCTATTTGTGGTGAAACGTCTCGTAAAGAAAACCGACATGCGCAATCCCGACCCTCTGCACAAGAGATACACGTCATTAGCTTGGGCTGCTGTGCTCGGTCATGAAGAGACCTTTGAATTCCTCCTGAACGCCGGACATGATGATCGGGAGTATAGTAAGGTCGGTCGCCACCCGATCCTCGCGTGCTGAATAAAATCGAATGGCGACTGCGTAGGACTCCGATAACAACACGATTCTGATACTACTAGCGGACACAAAACCTCCCTTGACAAGTCCGTATGGTTCAGGTCCTTCCGAACATGAATTCTATAGTGCCACTTTGCGCATGGCGCGACTATATCTCGACCGATATCCGGACATCCTTGACTGGGCAAATGTACAAGGCAAGACTGCGCTCCATGTAGCAGCCCTTAAGGGCAATGAGGAGCTCGTACGGGTACGTTGTACATTTCTCTTCCTCATTGGATGCCTTCATTCACACTCCATAGATGTTATGTGATTTTGGGGCCGATTTTGACCTTGCTGATAACGAGGGAAATACTCCTCTCCATTAGTACGTGTTCAAGCAGCAAGATTGAACCTTCCTTGCTGAATTATCTGGCAGTGCGAGCGCCTGGGGTCATATACCCGTTAGTGCAGCTGCCCAATTCCGAAAGGTTGATACTGATATGAAAAGTCCCCTAGATTGTTCAACTGCTTATTGAGCGCGGGTGCCTATATAACGTACGGAACAATGATGGCTTTGAAGCTTCCGACTACGCTTATTCGTAGGTGTTGACTCCCTGCATCGGAATTCGGTATACTCAACTAGCCCCAGGACCATGATACGAGATGTCCTAACGGACACTGCCCGTGCTCAACTTGAGATTAACAGAAGGAGACGAAATGTATATGCTCAAGCTGCTGCCCGAGGGTACGAATGGGGGTCCTCTGAGCTTCCTCCGCCACCTCCTCGCATGTATCATTCAACAAGCGGAAGCGCGAGAGTTCGGAGTGGATCCGGCACAAGTCGGACCACAACAACATCGGACTCGGGGGATATTGACAGCTATTCAATACCCCAACATGCCCGGAGTCAGACGCCGTCTAATACTCTGTCACCTCAACGATATCCCTCGAATCTACCCGCCAGTTCATATTCACCCGGACAACCGCACTCTGCGAGTAGTGTGAGCACATTCCCTGCCTCTGCGAAGTCTATTGCACCCTCGATAGAGTCCAACCCCGCCTCGGTACTATCACCTATTGCCAACCGTATGAGGGAGAAGGATGCGGATGCGATGGAGAAATACAAGAATAGGCAACGCAGTGGCAGCGCAACCACTGCATCTACCACAGATGCATCAGCGGCGTCACAAAGCGGTTCGAATGTATCCCCAGGACCATCAGCTTCCAGTGATGATGAACTCCCTGCATTGCATACCCTGATGACCGTTGGGTCTGTCGCGCCACGACGTAGGCTCAGGCCATCAGCTTCTGCTGCCCAGCTTCGAAGTCATACACCCCTTGTGTCACCGACCAATGTACCGCCGACAAATCAAGACACGATACGCAGTCGTTCAGGGACGGGCCCTGCCATTCTCAAACAGGCATCTATATCGTCCATCCCAATGTCAGAATTACCTCCTACCCCCACTCAGCAATCAACACAACGGCCTGCTGTTTCGAGAACGGGCAGTGCACATAGTGGTGATCCGTCGAAAGTCAATTTCACTGGTCCGCCCAGTGATTATGCAGTGTTTCCGCCTCCACCTCCACCGAAGGAACCGCCGGAGAAGCCTGCACAACCAAGTACACCAACACACACAACGCGTCGCCTTCCGTTCAATATCCTATCGCACAGGCATCACCATGAACATAGTCACAAGCGCAATGCATCGTTGTCTTCGATAGGAGCGAAGATCGCGTAGTCTGTATTCATTTCTATCACCGCGGATCGAGGAGGGAAGTTGGGAAGGCTTTTCCGACACACTTGCATGCTTTATAAATTATTATTTCGTTCGCTCTCAATGTTTGTTGTTCTCTCACCGTTGCTCTGTAGCTTTGCACATGACCACTAGGACTACAAGTAGACTTGGTCGTATAGGATGTAATACTGGCATACATAGGTTTCGCCTCTAGGCCACTCGCTCGTTATTACGCTCGGTGGTTGTGTTGAGATGACCCATTATGAAGAGGTCGCCGAACATTCTCGGTCCCATGAGCGATCTGAGCAGGCCGAATACGTACTCGGCTAAGTCCGAAGGGGTCAGGAGAGCGTGATTCATTTCGAGCGCAGACACACAAGGACACCGCAAGGCTCCAGTAGAAGACCCTCCGACAATTTACCTATATAGCCTCCACCGGGCTGTATTGCTCCCTTGCTCCTGCCCATCGAGCATCGCGCAGCCAGCATGTCGTCTTTCCCATCCAGCGCCGATGCTGACCCCGACCCAACAACTCAGATTGCTTGGCCGTCCAAGAACGGGAGGAAACACGTCAGATTGCAGAGCCCTGAGGATGTTCCGACACCAGAGACGTCTAACGGGAATGGCTCGAGTCCCCCAAAGCCCAGGAAGGATGGTTCGAGTAAGACTGGCGATCTTGGGACACGAAGGATGTCCACTATGGATCTCATCAAGCTCAGTATCTCTATGGCCGGCGCGCAAGTTGCATGGACGGTTGAACTGGGGTACGTCATACAACACAAGTCATTGTTTCTAGTCAGAAGTTTATATGGAGTTGAAGATACGGCACACCATTCCTCCTCTCCCTCGGACTCTCCGAACAACTCACCAGTCTCGTATGGCTCGCTGGCCCTATAAGTGGTCTCGTTGCACAGCCGCTGATAGGTAGGAACTCGTGGGCTTCTTTCGCAGAAATCCCTCAATTTAAAGTGCCATCCAATTGTAGGTGCAATATCAGATGCCTCGACGTCAAAGTACCGAAGAAGGTACTGGGTCGTACTGTCCACTGTCGTACTTGTCATTTCCACTATCACTCTGGCATATTGCGAACAAATCGCAGGGTTCTTTGTTGATCTCGTTGGATTTGGTGAAGGCAGCTGGGATCCACAAAGGAAGAAGGCCGTATGTTGACGAGATCACTTCTCGCCACGACTATTTCTGACAATCTGAACAGGCCAATAACACAGCTATAGGCCTAGCAATCATCTCGTTCTACCTGCTAGACTTTGCACTCAACGCCTTGCAAGCTTCCCTGCGTAATCTCCTGTTAGATGTCACTCCACCTGAACAACTCAATGCTGGTAATGCGTGGCATAGCAGAATGTCCAATGCCGGTAACATCATCGGCTATGGATTTGGATTCCTTCCCCTTGCGAACCTGCCTGTCCTTAGGTTACTTGGTGGAACGCAATTCCGTAAATTCTGCGTCCTCAGTATGGCGATACTTGTCGTGACTGTCTGGATCACCTGCTGGACACAAGAAGAGAAGGCTCGTGTAGTAACTCGAGTCGAGAGAGAGTAAGGATGTCCTTCTTCAACATTGCGGAAGGTGATTGACATTTGTTTGAAGAAGTAAACTAATGGACGTAGTCAAGAATATTTCCACGGCCGTTACTAAGCTACCCAAGCCCATTCGCCGAGTCTGTCTGGTCCAAGTGTTCGCCTTCATGGGATGGTAAGCACTATTCCCCATGAAAGGTTGCATCTTTCCTAATGACCATGTTAGGTTCCCATTCTTGTTCTATTCGTAAGTGTAACGCGTTTCCTCGCCGCTATACTTGCTCAGCGTGATTTAGGACTACATACATTGGCCAGGTCATGGCGTATGAACAGCAAAGCGACCCTGACCAAGATACTGCTACTCGTATGGGCGAGCTTGCAATGCTTCTGTACAGTATAGGTAAGCTAGCACAATTGATGGGTATCAAACCTTTGTGCTTACTGCTGTCGTAGTTGCGGTCGTCGCGGGTGCTGTCCTCCCCCACTTATCCGAGCGCGACACACGTTTGCTCGCACACGAAACTGACGTGGATGCAGATGCAGAAGTCTCGCGTCTCCGCATCCTGGTTCGTAATTGGAGAGCAGAGGCAGCCCGCAAGGGGAAACCTCTTAGGCTGCCGTTCATGCCTTTCTTCTTGAGGAATATCTGGACGGGTGCGATGCTTCTGTTCACGTTGATCACTTTCTCGACTTTCTTCATCACTAAGGTTTGGCAGGTACGTGTAAATCTAATATGCTATCTAGGACTTCTGTAACTGGTATTTAGGCTATCATCGCCGTGAGTCTCGTCGGTATTTGCTGGGCTGTCGCCTGCTGGGTGCCTTTCGCTATCATCATGGAGGTAAGTACAACATCACAAATAACATTGACTCCCTCTTACGTCCTTGAATCAGTTCCTTAAAGAAAAGGAACCGGAGAACGTCCCGGAACCCATACCCCGTGACTATACTCGCCGCCCCTCACACAGTCGTACCCTCTCTACGCCAGCCACCAGACCCACTGTTCTCCCGGACGAACGTGCACCCCTCCTTCGCCGCCGATCTTTTGATGAGCACGATCGACCCAACGCACAGGAGGAAACTGAGCCGCTTGCTGGAGGAACCATCCTGGGCATACATAATTTGGCCATCGTCTTCCCGCAGTTCATCGTTGCGATTGTGGCCAGTGCGATTTTCCGGGCTGTGGACGCGGATGTGGATAATGATCCGACGAACCACTCGACTTACTATGGGAAGAATGGTGTTGCTTGGGTGTTGCGCTTTGGCGGTCTTTGTACCTTGGTCAGTTCAACCCTGCTTCTGAGATGCTCGGTGATTGACGGATGATGTTTACAGGTCGGCGCTGTCTTTGCCCGTATGGTCCCTCCCACTCGTACCGAGAAGGAGATGAGGCGACGTCTGGCAGAGATGAAGGTCCTCCAACAAGAAGGATCTCCCTAAGCCTCTCTCATCTTATCCTCGATCTCTTGATCTGTACCATCCCAATTTTCTTTCGGTGTAGGAGTATTGTACCATAACACCCGTTGGATTTCCCTTTTCATTCTCGATGTTCATTTAACACCAGGGACTATAATCCTTTTCCGCTTTCTGTCCATTTCAGTTCTTGCTCGCAATGTTCATTGTTCACTTGTTGTACCACATCCCTCAGTCTCATCCCATGCTTATCTATCTAACATCCCCATCCTCCGTAGTGTTGATCCTAGCTTTGCTTCAGTGTCCAGAATCGTACCGTCCCCGCCTTTTCGTATGTTACATAGCTAGTCTTTTGGTTTAGCCTAGCTCAGCTTAATATACAAAGTGCGTAATCCCAGTCGTCTGAAGAACGCGTTGAGATGTGCTGGCAGGGGATATGGGTGATTGGTAAATCATCTTTTGTAAGGAATGGAGGAAGTGCTGTGCCCATGCATGAGTGGAAAAGTTGTTATCAAAGGGTACGCATGAGTACGTACTGGGCGGAGATTCGGACGGCATGTAGAATAGGCGGACGGATAGGATACCTCTTGCTGATATGCTCTCGACTTTTGATTCGAATTCCAGGAGAGAGGTTTGAGCCAAGTTTCCCCTCGATGCGAAGATACTAACGGTGGTACTGTCTTCAGCGTTAAATTTGGATATCTCCCAGTGAAGAGACCAATCTTCGTCTGAAACACCACCTGTGGCAATTGAAGAGTTTAGTGTGAGTGGTACCAACGGCGAGAAAGCGACAGATAAGTATTAACCTGCGTTGATACACGGTCGTAGGGATTGCACTTCCAAATCTCCATCTTCGTCTGGGATTGAGAACCGTCCAGTATGCACAAGCACTTGTTTCTCGACTAGTGCACCCTTGGGGAGAGCAGGTACAGCCAGGAACAAAGTAGGACTGCAGACATCCTGAACATCCTACTCAGCTATCCGCGCATACTTGTTATGAGGGACACTACCAACCTGAAGCAAATTGGTAGCCTCCCTAACTCTCGGTATATTCTCAGCGTTCGAGAACCAATATAGAGCGAGTTGAGTATGACCCTCCCATGTTCTTCCCGCTTGATCCCTCAGTGCCCTTGTGACTCGTTCGACGTGTTGACATGACAGTGCCGTCTCGGTGGCCAATGATTGTGGGGACGGTAGAGTGAGGCTACTGGGGATCAAACCGATTTGGCCCGAGATGAATATATTCTGGTCCTTTATCTGAGCATCTCTTCAGTCTCCAGAATATGAATCAGTATTGAGAGGTGTACCATAACTGCTTGAGAGTACGGGCCAATATTCGCAGGTGCCCAATAACTCAAACCCTGGACATGCAACGCCTGTCGATCCCTCGGGGACTCTTCAGCGAATGCGATCACATCCAATTTGACTCGGTTGGGCGGTGGGAGGTCGATTGCTACGCATGCTCGAGCTGGGGGGCTGCTACCGAAGAATGTACCGTATATTGCGTTCACTTGCGCGAATAGGTCCATGGAGGAGAGGAAGATGTTGATGTTGGCGACGTGAGAGAAGTCGAGGGAGCATTGCTGGAGTCGCTCTGCGCGTGGTGTTACAGTCATCATTGTGACAAGAGAGACGAGATTAAGCACCTTCCAGAAGTCTGAAACACTCAGACACTTCGTCTTCAACTGTAGTGTCGTTCTTGACTGGATGATACTGGATATTCGTGACGGACACCCAAGGACCGCATTTCTGCACATTGATACTGCTCTGCACAGTGTGATTCATCGTCGAGGACGAACGGCGCAAAACAGGCGACTGTGTTGCTTGTTCGACGGCGTCGCGTACATTTAGAAAAGCTGCCTCCAAGAGTGGAGGTATAGAAAGCTCCATATTGCGGGGTTGGTCCTTCGGTACCAGGGTCGCGTTCTTCACCCGTAAATAAGCGACCGACGCGAAGTCGTTGTCCGAGTGAATCACCGTCTCTACCTCTTCTCTGATGAAAGCTAAATTCATATCGCAAATAACGGGGAGCATGACTACGTACAGATGGATACGGCTTTTAAACAGTGGACAGTCGAGGGTAAGCGTCTCATACTCTCCCCCTTCTCCACATGGATGTAGGTCATACAGGTCGTTCTAATTCCGGCTTGTCAGAGGTGTCAAGGTCAATCAGCTCGGTGGATGCACGAACCAGCTTAAGCAGCGTGGGTTGTATTTGACCTAGGGTCTTTCCTAGGTGTTTTGCGTTTAGCCCCATCCCTGCAACTTTGATCAAGATGGCCTCGAGACCGGCCTGAATCATTTCAGAGAGGAGTTCCCGTTGATCCCTCTGCCACAGATAGCATAGCGGCGTGAGGGACAACCTGCGGCAGCTATAAACATGTTCAATGGTTAAATGATAGATACGGAAGATGAAGTGTTGCCGCACACATGTTCTACACGAACCCGTTGATAGTTTGACAAAATAGCACCTACTGAGACGCCTTGAACGTCGGGATGCTCGGTCTATACAACACACCAACTTAGGGGACGAAGACATAGTTTCGATTCGAATAGCATACTTTGACACTCAGGAGGAGTTCGTATAAATCTTCCGTCTCGTCACCTTGCACTCCTCCGGCTTTTGCAGCTTGTCTGCCCCCATACTCGGAGCCAGTGTTCACAGCAGTTCCCCTGATGACTATACGATATAGAGGAACTTCAAGGGCCTGTGCCACGAGTTCAATCGCATCCTGCCCGACGGTTTGAAACATATACGAGTCAATTTCATCTGGTAGGTCCATTGGCATTGAGATCGGTGGTAGGAATGGTTCTAGCCAAACCTTTGCCTTGCTCTGGACGAAGTGAAGCAGCCGCTACGAGCTCGTGTCCATTTTCTTGACAGTGCAAGAGGTTGTAGCAGCTGTCCTTTCCCCCGCTGAGCAGAGCGACGTATTTCATGGCGAGATGGTGACCGAGGGTAAGACCGAAGGAGAAAACATTGCCGAGACGCGTGCGGTCATCGATTGCTCTTCACGTGAAACCAATATTTGGCAGCAAGCGCGCAGCACGCGTAAGTACTGCTTTGGCTTGGAGACATCATCTCTCTCATTCACCACCATCTCTCTTTTTCTTACTGTGTTTGAGTCCTTTCTACTGCAGCTGCTCACGACTAACGAATTATGTCTTCTTCGAATCTACCATCCGCGATGGATGTCGATGAGGCGGCGATCGACGAGGGTCTCTACTCCCGTCAATTGTGAGTAGCTCTGCTGATATTGGCTGACAATCAACTAATTCGCTATGTAGGTATGTCCTTGGACATGAAGGTATGAACTAACATGAAGAAGGGAAATAATGTACTAAAGCACTCAATAGCCATGAAGCGAATGGCTGCATCTAACGTTCTGATCGTTGGGCTTAAAGGTTTGGGATGCGAGATTGGTTTGTAATGTTTGTCAGCTCGGTCCTTTCGTTGTAACTCATTTCATTTGATAGCCAAGAATGTCATCCTTGCGGGTGTCAAGTCGGTCACTGTCTACGATCCCGAGCCCGTGCAGGTCCAGGATCTTAGCACGCAGGTAAGACGCGCCCATAACTCAGGACCACCAATTTGGCGACTGACTGAGGCGTAGTTCTTCCTCCGTGAAGAAGATATTGGCAAGCCAAGGGCCCAAGCCGCAACACCTCGCTTGGCTGAACTGAACACTTACGTCCCCGTCCGTTACCTCGAAGGCAAACCTGGCCAAGAAATCACTGTCGAGCAAGTGAAAGGTTTCCAGGCAAGTATTGCATTGCATCCCCGCTTCACGCAGTTTACTGATACTCTCCGTATAGGTTGTTGTCCTTACCGGAGCATCTCTGCAAACACAACTGGAAATCAATGACTGGACGCATAAGAACGGCGTGAACTTCATTGCTGCGGACACTCGCGGCTTGTTTGGGTAGGTGCTATAGTAGAAAGCTGCATTGAGCATATCTAAATCCCCGCATAGGTATGCTTTCAATGACTTCGGCCCCAAATTCACTTGCGTCGACCCTACCGGAGAGCAACCGCTCACAGGCATGATTGTTTCCATTGATAAGGTGGCGTTATTCGTTGACCGTTTGAAATTGTGAGTTCACTGATCGCGATCCAGGATTCTGAGGGCGTTGTCACGTGTCTAGACGAGACGCGGCACGGTCTTCAAGATGGCGACTTCGTAACCTTCTCAGAAGTACAAGGAATGGAAGAACTCAACGGATGTGAACCCCGAAAGGTCACTGTGAAGGGTCCTTACACTTTCAGCATCGGCGACACGTCGAACTTGAGTGAGTACAAGGCCGGCGGCATTTTCACGCAGGTCAAAATGCCCAAGATCATCGAATTCGTAAGTTGTATCAACAAGCTAACCCATTCAGAACTGACTCTAACGTGACGTGTGATTGTATAGAAATCGCTTCGCGAATCTCTGCAGAGCCCGGAATACTTCGTTACCGACTTCGCTAAATTCGACCGCCCGACCACTTTGCACGCAGGTTTCCAGGCACTCTGGGAATTCAAGCAGCAGAACCAACGCTTACCCAGGCCCCGCAATGACGAAGATGCAGCAAAGGTGGTCGAACTCGCAAAGAAGATCGAAGCTGACGCCGATGAGAAGGTACTCACTGAACTTTCGTATCAAGCGACGGGCGACGTTTCGCCCATTGTTGCTGTCATCGGTGGTTTCGTCGCGCAAGAAGTCCTGAAGGCTTGTTCTGCTAAGTTCCACCCCATGGTTCAATATCTCTACTTCGACTCTCTGGAGTCTCTGCCTAATGCTAAGCCCACCGAAGCAGAGTGCCAGCCAATAGGCAGCCGGTATGACGCTCAAATTGCTGTCTTCGGTAAGACATTCCAAGAAAAGATTCAGAATCACCGTCAGTTCCTCGTCGGTTCCGGTGCCATTGGCTGTGAGATGCTGAAGAACTGGAGTATGATGGGTCTCGCATCTGGCCCCAATGGTGTTATCCATGTCACCGATCTGGATACCATCGAGAAGAGTAACCTTAACCGTCAGTTCTTGTTCCGTGCAAAGGATCTCGGAAAGTTCAAGTCGGAGGTTGCTGCTGCTGCTGTTGCCGATATGAATCCTGATCTCAAGGGTAAGATCCAAGCCAAGCAGGAGCCTGTCGGCCCTGATACAGAGAGTAAGTGTGGTCATGTGTTGTTTTGTAACATTGAATGGAAGGCTAACTGGTTTGATTAGACGTCTACACTGATGAGTTCTTCGCCGCCATTGATGGAGTCACAAACGCTCTCGATAACGTTAAGGCCCGTCAATACATGGATCAACGTTGCGTGTTCTACCTCAAGCCTCTGCTGGAATCTGGTACTTTGGGCACGAAGGGTAACACGCAAGTTGTGATTCCCCACTTGACCGAATCGTACTCTTCGTCGCAAGATCCTCCTGAGAAGGAGACTCCTTCATGTACCGTCAAGAACTTCCCCAACGCCATTCAACACACCATTGAGGTACGGCCATTGGAAAGTATATAGAAACCCCGGATACTAAACGTACATATTTACAGTGGGCAAGGCAAGAGTTCGACAATCTCTTCGTCAAGCCTGCTCAGGCCGTCAACGCTTACCTCGCTGAGCCCAACTACCTCGAGAATAACCTCAAGTACTCTGGCCAGCAGAAGGAGCAGATTGAGCAAATTGTCGACTACCTCGTCAGGAAGAAGCCCTTGACCTTTGAGGAGTGCATCGTCTGGGCTCGTCTTCAGTTCGAGGAGAGATTCAACAATGCTATCCGTCAGCTGTTGTACAGCTTACCTAAGGATGCGAAGACCAGCACTGGCCAGCCGTTCTGGAGTGGACCCAAGAGAGCACCCGATCCGTTGACCTTCGACTCCAACGACGTATGTGCAATGATCTCTTACGATTATTTCTGGTCACTCACTCGACCCTAGCCTACGCACTTGCAATTCATTATTGCCGCCGCTAACCTTCATGCTTTCAACTACGGTCTGCGTGGGGAGACTGACCCTAATGTCTTCAAAAAGATCGCAGACAGCGTTGTCGTCCCCGAGTTCACCCCAAGGAGTGGTGTCAAGATCCAGGTGAACGAGAATGAACCTGTTCAAAACGATGGCTCCAATGGTAAGCGTGTTCGAGCGACAACGTGGATTACAACAAAGGCTTATGCATATATAGCCGATACTGGCGACCTCCAGGATCTGGTCAAGCAGCTGCCTTCTCCTTCGTCTCTCGTTGGCTACCGCCTCAACCCTGTAGAGTTTGAGAAGGATGATGATACTAACCACCACATTGACTTCATCACCGCCGCGTCCAACTGCCGTGCGTTGAACTACAAGATCAATCCTGCCGATCGTCACACGACGAAACAAATTGCTGGCAAGATTATTCCTGCCATCGCTACGACGACATCCCTCGTTGTCGGTTTGGTCTGCCTTGAGCTGTACAAGGTACATGAAATAGTCAGAACTGATTGTCTACAATGCTAACATTGGTATTCAGGTTATCGACGGCAAGAACAAGCTCGAAGATTATAAGAACGGCTTCGTCAATCTTGCCCTACCCTTCTTCGGATTCTCTGAACCCATCGCGGCCAAGAAGAACAAATTTGGCAAGTTCGAGTGGACGCTCTGGGACCGCTTCGAGTTCAAGAACGACCCCACGCTCAAGGAGATCATCGACTGGTTCAAGAAGGAGCACGGACTCGACATCACCATGGTCAGCCAGGGCGTTAGCATGCTCTGGAGTTCGTTCATCGGCAAGAAGAAGAGCGAGGAAAGGTTGCCGTTGAAGTTTAGCAAGCTTGTGGAGACTGTTAGCAAGAAGCCTATCCCTCCTCATGTCAAGCACCTCATAGTGGAGGTCATGGCGATGGATGAGGAAGGCGAGGATGTTGAGGTATGTTTGACTGTCTTCGTTGCGCAGGACCCGTATTGACTGTTTTCTTTTAGTTGCCATTCATCGTTGTCTGGCTTTAGATGTGGGTGAGGTATCGATCGGAAGAAGTATCGAAAGTTCTTGTACAGCAAATCTGAGAGATGAGATATCAATTGTAGCTATAGACAGGATAGTTCCTGAGAAGACAAGTATTCTCTTCTAGCATCGAGGCGCATACATGCAGCGGCCCTTCATTCGGCATTGCATGGATCGGCCCAGTTTCCCTCGCAAAATATCCCAGAGAAGATAGTTGCTCGCTACAAGTACAACTGGATAAGACCCTTGGAGTATCGGAAGCTCGCAGCATCCATGCAACACTATTGTAGCTATAGCCCTGTACAGTATCCGGAGAAAACAAGGCTTGGGAATAGAAGCAGGGGTTTGTCTGTTCACTGGGCTCACTTGACCGGCTTAACACATGCTGCTAGCTTCATTTCCCGTCAACGAAAGGCTGGTTCAAACGTATATGGTCCACCAGGAACGATACAGGCATACCGCTGTCCTTTAGCTGGGGCATGCAGGGTGCACACACCCATCGTAGGGAGATCAGTGCTGTTTATAGTATTGGCCTGCGACCCTCGGGGTAGGCAGTAAGAGTTGGACCCCGATATCTGGAGCTTCTGAGGACGCATGCACGTAAGAGAGGCCTTGCACTCGTCAACATTTAGAGCAAATATTCTGCAGAAGGAAGGAGGGAATTGATTGATTCGAGTCATATGTCTGCTTATGGACGGAGAACAGGTTACTGCACCTGTTAGTATCAAACCCATGGGTCGTTCCAGGTCATCTCGCCTTCCAGCTGCGTGAAGAGGTGATGGGCAATGTTGCCCGTCTCCTTTCGGTATCTATTCAGCTGGGTGAAGACAAGTGAAGGTCAGGTGAAGGTTTGTAAACACATCCCCACTTCCAGAGGTTCTGTCTAGTTGCTTGAGCCTTCTGGACCCGGTGGTAATAGGTTGTACTGCGATATGGATGGTCCTAAATTTCGGGGTGAATATGCAACGTTGCAACAGTAACATCGTTTGGATTCCACACTGGCAGCACAAAACCGCAGCGATTGAATCGATAATTGCCTCGTTCGGTCTGCCAAGGAGTCGAAGACGGAAGCGAGACCAAAGTCAGGTACTTCCGAGCTGGTCCATCGTGAAAGGGGTCAGGAACTCGGGAGCTCGAATGCGTATACCGGGTCCTCATCGCATGCTCTCGGGAGACTCGGACATCAAGAGAAGGTGCTTGAATGCCAGCTGGACACTCTGACAAATTGGTTAACCTATCACAAGGAGTAAGTCAGCCTCGGCCAATGGGTGTTGAGTCTCTGGATCGATCCGCGGTTTTACTACTGCTGACGATTTGTCCAAAGACATCGTCGAAGTCAACAAAAAACAAGCCTACGATTGAACGGTATCTCGAAGCAGGTCCAGAACCCACAAAAGTTGATCTGGTATCTGGCACGAAGGAACCATTAGCCCAGAGGAGGAGTTACGACGGCAAGGATTGATAGAACAGAACCGCGAACTCTACACGCCTTTTGAGCATGTATGCGCATACAGTACCCCATTTCCATCCATCCAGGCTTGAGATTGAAATTGAAATTGAGACTGGACGTGGGGGGCTGGGAGGCTAAGCCAGAGCCAGAGCCTGTCGTAGACCGATGAAGGTACTGTACCTCCACGACCTTATACGACGTCCCCTGTCCCCGAGGTCCGGTCGTAGTCGTATAACCCTTGATTTGTCCCCCCGTCCCTAGGGTTGAGTCGTAACGCCTCCGACGTCCGAAAAAGGCAAGTCGGGCGCCTACTTTGCGACCGCGGCGACAAAGGCTCTCGCAGGGCTCTCGAGATCAAAATTCGGCTGAATTGCATGATACAAATGTGTAGGATTACACACGGTAAGACAATCGGAATGACTTTTCACTGACCCTTCACTTCGTGGTCGTCAATGTCCCCTGTCCCCTGGCCGCGGTCGTATGTGGTCCGGCGTTCACACGGTCACGCGACGGGCGCTTCGCTTCGCCTAAGGTCGTGGAACAACAGTACGCGTTGCGCGGGTGCAACGCGGGTGCGTTGAAATTTTCGCTCGGAGATGGTTTCGGGGTCGATCAGGTCCTGCGGCCGAATATCTCAGCCTTTGGCATACACTGCGCTACGATTCATCGCTATATATGCATTTGTTGCTATACCGCGAATTTCGCGTCTCTTTGTTACTGAGTAGTAAGTACTGGTCCGAGGATCCGACTTGGAGAAGTGACGGTGGTCTCACTGTACTTTCGACCCAAACTTGAAACAGCCAAGCTGACAACCCAGGAAATTAGTCCGTTATTTGTAGGTCCGAGGCGTCGCTCTTAGTCCCCATTAGTTCCGCCGGTAGCCTCTGTCATTGCCAAGTATGAACTAGTGCCTGGTAAGAGCTGGGAACCTAGGGAAGTTTGCCAGACTCCTTGTGACATGTGGTCTTCATGGCTTCGCAGGAAAGATAGTTCAGGCGAAATTCTAGTGCCATGTCAGGCTACATATTTTCGTGCGATATGTGGTGTGCTCGGAAATTCGATCGCGATCGATACGCCCCTTTCGCCGTATCCCTGGGTCGTTAGAATGGAAGAAGGGAGGACACGAGGATATCGATGATGAGAACTAACCTGATACATGCTTTCAGTATTTCAGGACCCCCAGGTACCCCCACCTCAGGTTCTCAGAAATAGACCTCGAGCTCGAGCGCTAGAATGAGAGCAGGACTCGGATTACATTGAATTTGCCTGTCGAAAGCTGTGATAGCAATGTACAGTGTACAATGGGCTACAAGAATGAGAGCTCAGGTGTATCAAGAAATGTATCAAATTATAAAGGTGATGAATGTTGACTGACTCATTAGAACTCTGCATGGGAAGAAATGAACAGACATGTCACAAAGGCATTAACTGGTACAAAACAACATAGGTGACAAGAAAGGAAGGGCTATATACTATGTAGTTGGACTGTACACCAGTGTTGCAAGAAAGCATTAAGGAAATGAAAAATACAGATGGTATACATGACATGTAGCCTATGAAATTATACGAGATTTTTGTGTAATGCCGGTGGGACATGAGCATTATATATGCTCACCTTGTTGTGAGTGACAAGGTTCATAATGGTTTTACAAAGGAGGCCTTAAGCCCGAATTCCTCGTATTCACCGGAGGTGATCCTTCTGAGGAAGTCGCTCGATCGCTTATTGTGGGGCTCCATCATTCGAGCAAACTCATCAAGGCTCTGAGGAGGTTTCGGGAAGACAGTGCTTGGGTCCTGATGTAGAGCATCATTGAGTACATCAGCAAGACCCACGAGCTGCGCCGCCGGCAGCGGTAGTGGTTGTGAAGGTTGCGGAACGGCCTGAGCTCGCGCGAGCTGAGGCGATAGAGGTTCGGGGGAGATAGAGGATGCTGGTGTGGGTAGTTGTTGCACAGGCACATTCCTTGAAGGATATGGCGCCCGTGCAAACGGCGGTGATGACTGGTTATGCGACGACGGCGTAAATGGCTGCTTTTCCTGCTTTATAGGTATTGGCTGGGTAGGCAAGGTCAGCATTGGTGAAAACCTGAATATTTTCTTCATATATTTACATGTTTTTGGAGTAGGTCCTGGGCAATGATGGTCCAATTTTTTACTTCTCCAAGATCCAAACGCAGCTGCGTTGCCCATACCGAGAGCGACGACTCGGATGGCTGAGGATCTTGGCGTAGCAATTGGAATAGTTTGGTAGTTGCTTCGTCGCTGAATTGTGGGAAGACTAGCAGAGGGTCAATTTTGGTACTAATAAGCGCATATATGCACCAGGTACGCACGGATTTTCGTTTGGTTGCGGACGGCTTCATCGAGAGCATGCGAGCCGGAAGTCATTCGCTTGGTCCCTTGAAGTCCTTTTGCTTGTCGCTTTCCGGCGAACCATCCCTTGAGCTTTGTCTCGTCGTACCCCGTGCATCCTATCGCACATAGTTGCGTGAGTATCTCCGCGCGTTGCGACGCGTCTGGATAGTGAGTAACGTTGTCAAACCACCCTGGAAGCTAGAAGTCAGTGGGAGACACGAGATTGGAAAGGGGTGGCACAAAACGGCATACGTTGGAGGAGCTTATAGCCCTCGCTGGACAGGTAGCGCCGACCTGTCGTAGAAGGCAAGCGCGGCCGGGAAGACTCAAGGTGGAAATCAATGTTCATTGCTGCGCCCAGAATGCACCACGGGAGGAAGGAGGAAGGTGAGGGGTGGGTAGTCGATTGGGAGATGAAGAACCCCTTTCTTTTATGGGGCACGACTCAAAGGGGGAACATCTGCACGGAGACTAGGGGAGTCAATGGGCGTGAAAGTGAGAAGGAAGAAAGAGAGTGGCTGGAGTGGAAAGAGTCTGAGTGGGTGACCGTGTTTGCTTCGCGTGGTCGAATCTGGTCGAATTCGCCACACAAAAATTGGTTCTAGCACATTTGGCACGCGAGTTGCCAAACGGAATTGCCGAGATGGCATCGAAATTTCAGATCCTCCTGCGTATCTTCGCCCCGGCCCTCAGGCTCGCTCTCAGGTCAATGAAGGGACTCAGATCAGCCTGCAACAAACCCTCACCAGTCGCATGCACATGAGGCAGACCAGCTGCCATCCTCGTCTTCCTTTCGAACCTGATTGCAGCTATAGATAACATGTCAATGTAGCCTCCCTCGCAGACTGCTTCAAATGTGGGCTCGGCAAAGAACGTTCGGCACCACTCAGCCGCCCGAACGCGATCACGCGTATATTTTCGCCTAAACCTTCGCGACGGATTCTCCTCAATTTCATTTGCTACAAACCTTCTAGCCGCATCTTGGATTCTTGGTGACGCTTCGCTAGAGACTCGAACATCATCGCACACGCACAACGTCACGTCATAGGGTGTCCCACAAGGCCACAACAGCTGGGCTGTCGGACCTGTGAGACGGCAGAACATCAACATACGACACCTACGTACAGACAACAACCACGAGTGGAGGAGCGTAGAGACAGGAGCACGACGGGGATAAGAGGAAGGGGGGTGACGCATCAACCAAGCGGAGTACAGGAACAGCTGAGGGAATAATCCAGACGAGTGCGAAACAAGACCAAGAGAATTAATCTCGACAATCGAAAGGTGGACGGAAACACGACCGAAAAACGGGATGCAAGGGTAAAGATGAGAAGAAAAAAACAACAGGAGATGGATGCGCATTGTAGGGGTTTTTCATGCCATTTTACCGGTGTTTTTGTGCGTTTCGTGGGTGATTGGATTGGTAGTTGAGAGATGAGCTGGAAACAAGCGTGACAAGAAGAAAATGGAGGAAAACGAGCAAACGTGAAAGAGCATTAGTGTAGTGAAAAAGCGTCTCGAGAGGGAGGAAACAGAAAGGTGTATACACAACTAGAATCTCCAACGTGAATGATATCGGAGCCAATGCGAACCGTCCTTGGGGTCGGAAAGGGGTGAAAATATCTTCAAAATAGAAAATATAACCCCCTGCTGGTCGTCAGCAAGCGGCTGGCTGCTGGAGGAATCCGGGTCGGAAAGACTTTCTTGAGGGCCTCCCAAGGCGGTTCATGCGAAGAGTGCACGAGTCGGTCGAAATATATACTTCAGATGCGATGATGACGAGAGAGACGTTGAGAATGTGGGGTGGTTGGCGATCCCTTGAAGACAGGATGGATATGTCGATGGATAAGTGGGATGCCTTGCAAATGGGAGGAGAGTAATAAAACCAGACCATGACGATATGTAAAAGACATAAGAACCGAGGAGGAACGGAGAGAACATATTCGGCAGTAAAAGCAGGCTGACGCGATAAGTGAGTGGTGAATGAACGGCCATGCGCTAGCGCAAGGGTGGTCCATGTCGGACGTATGAATACAGGGCGACGACAGCCAACGGAGGAGTATGATATGACGAAAAAAGACGAGACGAAAACTTTGAGGCTCCGCGATGTTGCGATGTGTTCTATTTGCCTCGGATATGCGATTCTATGAGATGAAGAGGATATACCCCTCACACCTTCAGAGGGATTCTGTGCAGAAACTCGACCGGGCGTTCGTAAGCAGCTGAATAGGTTGTGCGATCGAAATGCGACCACTCGACGGGGGGAGGCGGGGGAGGCACGTAATGCGGCTCGGGGAACCTCACGTCACCGTACCCGTCGTACCTCGATTGAGAATACGTACGGTAGTGACTCTGTGACAGCCCAGCAGTCGATGCGTGGTAAGACAGCGAGTGCGATCTTGCGTGAGACGGGGGAGCCACGTATCCGTAACCATAAGCAGGTTGCTGAGGATGTACGAGGGCAGGCATCCGAGTTAAGTGCTCCGGAGACGGTCCCCAAGGCCATCCGCGGGGAGGCTGAGCCATCTCTTGGTACGCCATGGGAGCGACGGGAGCAGGGGGCAATTGCATCACGGGCTGCGGAGCCATGTATTGCGACTGCACTCGGCGATGCATGAGCGGCTCGTCGCCTTGAGGACTCCATCTGGCCGGGGGCGGAAGCATCCTCTCGGGCTCAACTACTCTCTCCTGACTGCGCACATAACGTGTGGAGCTCGCGCCGCTAACACGTCGCCTGGGCAAATACTCTTCTCTCAATGGTCCGTCCTCGTCAAGGTCAATCTCCAACATGTCGACGTGGTCACCGCCGTATAGCGCCTCACTTGCCCGCTGACGTTCTTCTGTTCCCAGGAAAACGGGTTGCCCGGGGTTCTGCTGCGATGCAATGCCCGCTTCCGTGAGTGACTCGATTGCCTTCCGGACAATCGTGTGAGGACTCGAGGATGGGCGAGAGATGGGTTGGGGGAAAGCAGCGGAAGACAACGACAGATGGTAGGTGTGAATCTTCTCGAGCCATTGCGACCACTCAACGGGGGAAATCGACAAATCGTAATTGAAGATATCCAACGCCAGGGACTCAAGTCTGTTGATGACTTGGATGGGAACGCTGGAGACCGAATGCCTGTGATTAAAGGTGTCAGCGCTCTGATGGTACCGAGTCACGATTTGAAATAACTTACCAAGTCTTGTTGGAGAACGTGTGATCGTCCAACCACTTGTTCGCGAACATGCAGCCGAGCACGAAGAGGCGGAACGGAGCGTAGGCCTCTGCGGAAGATCTGTCAACCAACATACGAGCGTCGCCGAACAACTCCTCCCTGAATCGAATCTCCTTGAGATGCGCCGGATGACTGATGGCGGTGGGACCAAAATACACCGGCAAACGAGTGATGTACCAGATCGCCAAGAAAATTGCCGAGGGCTGGAGCAGCGTCGACATGAACAAGGAGTGAATCTGCTGGGCGAGGCCAGGGGGAGGGGCAGTAGGGTACTGCTTCATGTATGCGCTAAAATTCAAATGAGTCACTGTTGTACACGACGCAAAAGATGAAACATACAGAGGTTGAGCGTACTGGGGCTGGAGATGCATCCCGGTGGTGCAAACCTTCCATACAAAGGATGCCATCCAATCAGCAAGAGGCTCTGCAAGCTTCTTGTAATCTGTATTGGCCGACGGAGTCGAGATAGGCTCCGGAGCCGGGGGAGGCTGGATGGGCTGCGGGACTTGACCATAATTGTGCTGGCACTGGTAGCATTGGGCGCCGCAGTAGTCCTCGGCGTAGTCATACCGATGACGAGAGACTATGTCCGGGATGTGGCTCTGATTGTCGTAAACCACGTTCTGTGCATCAGCAACTGCGCGGTCGACGTACTCAGCAAACGGGGTGGCAGGGCCAATGGGGCTCGAGGCAGGGTCGTTTCCGGTGACGTCGGGAGAGACTTCGCACAAGGGAGTGAACATGCCTCTCTCGTACGAGGTACGGTGGACTGATTCCTCCATGCCACGGTCATAGCGACTGCGCTGCTGAGCCGAGCTGTACCCGGTGTGACGAGCCTCGGGGCTCTCGTCCATCTCGTAGTTCATGTCAGACGAACTTTCCACGTCATTGTGCCATTCATCCAACTCGGACGGGCTCATCATGTCGTCTTCCTCCTCCACTACACTGGGGTATGCGCCGGCAAAACGATGCCTGGACGCCTGGTCGGCACTCGCCACGAGCGTCGAAATGGGCGGAATGCACGCTTGCGCGGGCGCTCCTTTAATAGCCGCAGCGTTGCCCGCCACGGCCAACCCTTGGGGAAAACTCGAGCGACCCAGCTCGTTGTAGCGAGAGATGTCGTCCTCCCAGATGCAACGTTGCTTGTTTCTTCTCCAGTCTGGCAAGGAGCTGATCCACTCCTCCCGTGACGCAAACGAAGGCGGAGGCCCACGAGGCGGGAGGGGCAAGGAGTGGGTTATGTGTTGGAATACGGAGGGCCTGTGTTCAGCGTCGCCAGGGTATGGATGCTTGATTACGGGGTGGGCGACTTGCTTGTGGTGCGGGGGGACGGGAACTGGCATCTGCAGGATTAGAGAGGGTTGGCGACGGATGCCGCCGTGTGCGCAATATCAGAGGCTCTTGACCGCTGACGATGCGCCGAGCTCGCGAGGAGACTGAGAGAGAGTGGGGTAGAGAAAAAGCCGGTCGTAAAGTAGGTCGTGAAGTATGAGGCTAGAAACGGGAGACGGGGAAGTCGACGATGATGTCCGATGGAAGGGGATGTAGTGGCGAACGCACAGCGAAGGCGTGCCTTTTTGCTCGAGTCGGATGGGCTCAAGGGTGGAGGGAGATGTTGCCTGTGGGAGACGGACAGCTCTCTCGCACCAGCGAAGAGAATCTAACTGGGGGGATCAAGAAACGGGAATGCGCCCTCCTCTTGAGACCGCCTCCGTCGTCGTCGTCGTCGAAGACAAGCAGGGGGATGTGTATTGGCAACGATGGACCGACTCGACGGGGGGAGGGTCGGATCCTGGGGGCCAATGTTGGTGGGTGGCTTGCAAGAGGAAAATACGTCGCGCCTCTTCTTGAGGGGCTGCTCCCGGCTTACCTCAGCGGCCCTTCCCCATTTGGGCACTTAGGCGCGCGTGATGGCCGCTGCGATACGTCTCCGGCGCCTCCTTTTACAGCTGCTAGTGTACAGGCCACAGCTATAGAAGAGGCCGCTAGCAGAGTGCTACTGCACGCCGTTTCACATGTGTTGCTGATCCAGTTGTCATCCAGTTGTCATCCAGCTGTTATCCCAGAGCAGCCCCGGTTGTAGGCTGATATTACATATTGCCGTGGTCATGGTCTTTCCGCCCTTTGGCCTGTCCCGCGACCCCCAGCCACAGCCAGAGATGAGTGCACAGAGCCTTGACTCCCTCTCCCTCGGCCAGCTAAAGTCCATGGTCGGCTCCGCCCCCAAACCAAAGGCATGTACGTGCCGCTTGTGCCCGCCCGCCCTGTCTGACCCCCGCCGAAAGTAGCAGTCGTACTACGACTTTCGCTATGACGACGAGGACACCGTCCTCAATGAAATTGAAGAGTTCTATTCCTATGTCGAGATGCCCCAGGTCGCTGAGAACATGAAGGCATGGGAAGGCTCCTTCCCCGGCAGTAAGAGACGCGCTCTGTCCTGCGCATCTGCATCCAAATTAATCACCGCCCTGCAGAATGGATAGATGCACCGTTCGCACAGCGCAAGGCCCACGTCGAACGTCTCCTCGAGGGCTTAGAACATCGTGATGCCGAGTTTCGTTTCACAAACGCGCGAAGATTATTTTACGTTTTACAGGGTGCGTACAATATCACAACATTACCCACAGTTCCCTAAAACAAGTCGCCAGGTACATTTGCCGAGACCACCTCCCCGGAACATCAGCTGCACTGGATCTTTGAGAATTGCAAGGTGGTCCGAGCTGCAAATGGCCTTAGCACTATAGTCGAGGCGCTCAAAATAGCGAGCTCGAAGCATGATCTTCTGAGGTATGAATCGTGTTCGAACTCTATACCAGGATCTGCTAACCTCGAATCATCATGTAGTTCCATTTCGGACGCAGAGGCCGCGCATCTCAATATATCCGCAGCTGACAAGGCCGACCTCATGGAAGAGGTCAACACTGAGCTGTCAGTTTACCTTGGAATGCTCTACCATATGGTAGAGATATTCAAGGGACATGATGACTTCGCAGAGGAGCTAAGTGCGTGTTCAACTCGTGTGCCTCAACATGTCAGTTAAACTTACATAGTACAGTGAGCCTCGACCCACCGCTTCCCGTTTACTTATTCAATATGGTCGCCGGCCTCAAGGATAAGAGCGCGAAAGGCTATCCTGTGAAGAAGGTAAGGGCGCCGCGTCTCCTTCTCTTGTATGCACGAAAATGAAATAGCGCGTAGCTACTGCTGGTCCTCTGGAAGTCTATATTGACGTGTTGCGGAGGCATTCGTGAGTTATCCCGGGTGAAGAAACTAGCTCGCGAGCTAGCCGGCCTAGGACCCGTCCCAGAAGATGGTATTGAGAAAAAAACACTTCCCATGTAACCGAGTTTCTGACGTTGAGTTTACCAGCTCTACCAATCAAAGCGTCGCCCCTCGACATTGAGGCTTTCCACCAGGAGATATCCGTCAAATACCCGACTTTCACCCCTCCTCACCCAACACCTCCCGAAGTGAAACGAGTGCCAGTTTCTACTGACAGACTCGCTCAGGCTTACTCGCCAATACCAATCCGGCACCATTACGATCATGACGAAACGGATCTGCACCACTCAGGTCTTCCATCCCAAAACCATCCTTTCCCCGGGCAGAACAATAATTCGGGCTTCCGGGGGATGCCTCAACCAGCCACCCCGGCTCCATCTCCACCTCCTTCACCTAAACCGAAGAAACAGCAGTTCCAGACGGATCAGACTCGTCCGTTTTTGTTCCCGTTCTCCCGCAGACTTGGACATCGCAATGCGCGTCTCGTTCCCTATGCCATTGATGAAGCCGACAGGTTGTATCATAAGCATATGTACGTGAGTTTGTCGCTTTGGCAGATGTGGAGAACGCGTGAAGAGTGTATGGCCGTGGAGAGCGGCTTGGAATTCATGCCTGGTTCCGAGAAGATCGAGGAAGTCAAGCCTACTGCGACGGTGTGTCTCAATTCCGTGAACTTGTGGATTTGTATTCTTATTTTTATACAGGCAGAAGGCGAGGTATTGCCTGATATTGCTATGCTGGACGCGAAGATCGCTGAAGCCGAGGCCGCGATGGCCAAAGCTGAGTCAAGCAGTGAGAGACGCAAGGCAAAGGAACGAAAGGAGGATTTGATGCGATTGAAGCGGGTGGAACAGATCTACGTGAGTTGACGGTTTCACATAATCAAAGGAAATAGTTGATGTTCAATTGAGTATGTTAGAGCGCCGTTCTCCCTGTTTTGTCTGGTTGGGTCTTGGTCTTGCTGAAATTGCTTCTGGCAACTGTGACTGCGAGTGCAAATGGACAGCCTGTCCCTGGAGGGTTTCCACCTGGTGTTCCTGGCTGTGAGTTCATGTTTTGTGTCTGTCTTTGTTGCTCCGTTACTCATGATGCCATCCTACAGTTGATCCTTCGACATTGCCGCCTCTAAGCTTGGACGATATTGATGTCATTCGTCATCGAGAGGTCAACACCAAGGCTGTTTCTGCTATCTTATTGCTCACTCTGAAATGGTTCAAGGTCTCCCGTAAGTAAACCTGAACCAAATATTGATTTCACCCTGTCTAAGCTGATACGCCCGTAGATGCCATGAAGTTTCATCACCTCGGACAGATCCTCCTTGATACCAACTGTCTCTTGCTGATCCTCAAGATGTTCGGTCTGCAAGAAGTCTCGACGACGATCGTATCAAAAGCAGATGCTCCAGACAATAAGTACGGGCTTCTATCTCTCCATCTTCGGCGCAAATCATCCCTATCGTTCTAACACATCCATCCATCCGTACATTCTAGTTTCTTCCGATACTGTCAGCTGAATTTCGCCAAGAACCCTCAACCCCATGGACCGGAAGACCAAATGCTCAAGGCACCGAGACAGACCATTATCAAGACGACGGTGCTGCCCAACGGGGATAAGCATGAGGAGGAAATTGATTTGTTGACTGATTTTTCGTGGAGGAACTTTTTCGCTACGATCAACTTTGCGAAGATCATGCAGAAGTTGTCGAAACATCGGTCTCATCGGATAAGGATGTTGGTGCAATACAAGAGTTCGGTGAGTTTGGAGATGCTTCCGCGATGCCCTATCGTCGCAATTGCCTATTTTTGAGGATGGGGAGCTCATGATATCATTTTCTCATCGTATGTTCCAGGCCGTTCTGAAGAGGATATTGAAAGTCCAACATCCCATGCTCCAATTGCATGTTCTGAAATTAATCAAGAGCCAGGTCCCTTTCTGCGGCAGGAAATGGCGACAATGTAGGGATGGTTCTCGAACTTCATTTTGCGTGTCCATTTGCTCACGCCCCCAATGCATTCGAAGCGAACATGCAGGTGATCACTGCGATCTATCTGAATTGTCGGCCGGACCTGCGAGACGAATGGCTCACGGGCATAGAGGTCGATGACGTTGTGGACGCCCAGGTGCGTAGCACTCAAGTACGCTTGTGCCTTGGGCTTTTCTTGACCATCTTCACTTGTAGGCTCAAGAGCAAGCGTTGCGTCATCTCGTGAAGTTCTGTACGTTCCCGCGAACATGTTCGAACTGCTCTCAACGTGGTACTGATCTACTGATTGTAGATAACACAAAGAGATACGGCGCACAAGCTACGCACCAGTCGACGAGCGCGCATCGGCGTACCGGGAGCATCTCCCAACATCTTGAGGGATTGCATCCGGGCCCTGAACTGTCTGGAATTTTACGTCCAGTTGGGACCCCCAATACGGTTGAAGCCGACGTATTCCCACCGTTACGTGCACACGCTCCGGATCCTTCCATATTCTTGCCCTATGTGACTGAGGACATAGCCTTCGAGGAAGAGTACGAAGAGTACCTTTCCGACCTTGGTTGGACTGACCAGCAACATCCGGAGGTTCTCCCTACATCGGGCACATCTGCATGGAGTCGACTACCCGAGTTCGCCTCTGATATGGCCGACGGTATTAGCGACAGTGAGAGTATCGTGTCCATTGGTGAGCTTGGGGACGATGCACGGCTGCTGGAGAAGGAGGACAGGGAATCTGTACCTGACGAGAACTTGAATAACTGGGAGGTGAGTACTCTCGCAGGGCAAAATAGACACCCATTCACTCATGTTATTGACGCCAAAATAGCACATGAGTCCCAAGACTATGGCCGCTCTCACCAAGTCACCCGCCGGCGGACGAAGATCAAGCTCTGGCAGTGGACTACGGCCTGTTCTTCCTTTCGATTTGAACGACGACAGTGCCGTGGATGAGAACGACGATGGTCCTGAGCTTGGACCAATGCCGAGGGACCCATCTGGTCCATTCCATGCTGGTGCGGGAGTGGACGAAGTCGAGTACGCGTACGGGTAAGTCTCCCATTTTGACTTTCTTGCTTGCGTGAGCCGAATTGACAAACATGATCGACATAGTGTTTGATGGGGGTTAGTCTGTTTTGGTAGGAGTCTGTTGCCAGTGGCGGCTGTGTGACCGCTCGTTGTTGGCCAAAAGTAGTAGTCATCGCTTCTTGTACACTACCTTCGCCCAGTACTCGCTCACTTTCTGTGCTATCGCTACAACCGAATATACGTACCGCGCTGGGAGGATGACAGAACACAGCGCGAACGGGAATACGAAAAGTTCGCCTCCAAATTCGCAGAATTCAGATCCTGGTGCGCGCGCCAGCTCATCGCAAAGTGAACCGTCGGCGTTTACATCGGCTTTTGGAGACTCGGCGTCGAGAGTCACAGGGAAAAGGAAACGGAATAGGATGGTCCTGTATGTCCAGTGAATCGTCAATGTGTTCATATGAAGTGGTCCGCTTGAACTAATTCATTATTAGGAGTTGTCAACGTTGGTGACCCTTAGTATCTGATCCTTGCCTGTCGTCATTGACCGTGAGCCTGTAGAATGTCATCAACGGAAGCAACAGGTAACGCGCCACCAGTACAGTGCCGTACCATCTAACTAACCTACTAACCACAACGACAAAAGTGCGATAGGGAACAACCCTGCCAGCGTTGGTACGTCGAGCCAATCGTCAGCTGTGGGAACCGCAACACTGATGATATGATATTCAGTATACAAAGGGGTATAGGGAACCAATGCACATATGAAGCTCAACTAGGCGACCTATTCAGCAAAAAGTGGGAATAACTATATCGCCTTGTGAACCCAAGACTGAACCGACATGAACAGCTTACCGCCCCATTTGAGCGAACGTATCGTACAGCTCGAACAAGCCGTACAGGGTATCTTGGGAGACCTTGACCCCTCCTCCCTTAGCGTCGTAGAAAGCGTGCTACACAGAATACAGAGCGCAGATGGACCCAAGTTCATTTCAGGCAAGTACAGCTCATCGCGATTCTCTTAGTAGCCATTCATGCGACTTGTCATTTTAAAGCACCTCCTCAGACTCATCAATCATCACCACCTCCGATCCCTCCTCCAGCCCCTGCCCCCGTGCCAGTGACTGCCCCGCCCTCAGTAAGAAACCCCCATTGTTCCCTATTGCTGTTGTAGTCAACTGATTGCTCGAACAGTATCCGCTTCCCACTATACCTCTTCCACCTGCAACATGGCCGGTGTTAAGCGAACCTCCGGCTGCACATCAGTTGCTAGCGCAATTTCCTAGTTATACCATCCGCAGTTACCTACTGACGAACTTCTTTGACTACTCTTCCTTCCATTGGCTTTGGCCTATCATTCACCGACCTGTTTTCGACGGATGTTACATGGCATTCTCGCAGGGAACTCACCCTCAGAGCCTTGACTTCATCGCTTTGCTAGCAATAGTCTGCGCATCGTCCCTGCAATTCCTACCAGAGACTCCTCAGGATGTATGTCCTCCTAATCTCAGCTGGTATCGCCACCCCGCTCACGCTTCCACTCGCAGGCTACCACGTTTGCCAGCTATCCTTACGGACGTCACGTGCTGCAAACAAAGCTGTTTGAAATGGCAAGGACCCTGCTTCTTGCACCGCACCACCCGACATTCCCGTCTATTGAGCGCATTCAGGCTTCCTTGCTATTGGCTGTCTATGCTGAGGTCCGTTTCTTTGTCGTCATCATATCGTACGGCGTTCATTGAGTTACTGAATGTTTCACACATAGAATGAGAGCAATCTCGTTGATTCGTATAATGCCACAGGTATGTTGCTCAAAAGGTTGGTCGGCTTTTGTTAGATAAATAATTCGGCATAGGTTACGCGATTAGAATGGCACAGTCACGTAAGTTGATTTCCATGCCTGACAATTCTTCCCAGCTGACCCGACGAAGTCGCTATGAACCGGGACGCTCAGAAGGTATGGCGTATGAAGCCCTATGAAGCCGAACAGAGAAGACGCTTTTGGTGTAAGTTCGGGCATGCTTGATTCATTCACCGTCGCCTTACTCGTTCGGTCGTATAGGGTTATTGTTTGTCCTTGATAGGTACGTCGCAGCGTATAGATCGACAGAGGGAAGATCTTATCATTCCTTTACAGACAGCAAAGCGCGTCCCTGCGACGTCCTTACATGATTCATGAACAAGTTCGTACTCCAACGCTAGGTTTTGTCCTGCATGCCTTCTCACCGTTTTATACAGCATTGTGATGTCGAAATTCCAATGAACCTGGACCAAGTCAGGTTGTCAGACGGTCCTGAGCTGACTGGCTTCCCCATGACACAACCAACCGAACAACGTCCGTCTCACTTCTTTCGCTAAGATGCTTCTCAGACTTACTTTCCACTATGAATACAGTCTACCACATCGAGCAAATCAAATGGGCTCGTTTCATGGGCAAGATGTGGGACCAATGCTTCGGAGTCGAACTGCCAACATATAGAACTATCATTAACCTCGAGGAAGAGATTCGCAAGTACGAGGCTGAGATCCCGGTCCCAATCAATGCACGGGTTCCCCAGACCGTGGAATCACCTTTGAATATTGCATTCCAGGTAGGGTGGGAGTATGCTGGTGCAATAAACGGCGTACTCAATAATGTACAGAGGCAAATTATGACCTTACAGATTGCGCATCTGAGAGTGATCCTGATGGTATGGGGATCTATACATCTTCGTGTTTTACCGCAGTCTAACCATTAGCACCTCTTAGCGACCTTTCTTGTTCGCTCTGCCGGAACCACAAGGGGGATTACCTGAGAAACATAGAGAACGACTGTCCGCATTCTCCCGCCATGCTCGAACTGTGTGCTTGTACTATTGGTGAGGGCTTTGTGGTGAATGTCTTTCGATCGTCTAGGCTAACGGAAACGTAGTAAACAATTGCTGTCTCTTTCACATCTGATGCAGAAACAGGTGACAAGTGCTCATTTGCGCTGGGCAAATATGACGCTTAGAGTATTCGATGCAGCCAGTATGTTCTCCGACTAATCCATTCACAGTTTGTCTCCAATGACCCTTGTTCATTTAGTGACCCTGGCTGTGGCCGTTGTAATGGACCCCTCTCCTCAAACCGGCAAAGGTCTCGAAGTATGGATCGTTCTCGCGCGCGAGATCATCCGCGCAATGGGCACAAACAACACCATCGCCCAAAACGCACTTCAAGGTGTCGACGCAATCTGCAAACGCATCGAAACCATCCTCGGACAAAGGCAACCCATGCCCAGTCTCGCAGATGACAGTAGCGCACATAACGATCAGAACTTGGCTTCCGTCCATCCTCAACCGTCCTTATCAGATTTGTTGGGGAAGGAGGAAGTGGAGAATCCAATTTGGGATGATATTGAGGCTACTGTGTTTGCTGGGAATTTGCCTGGCCTCGAAGCGTTGTGTGCCCCGATGCTTGCGCATGCCATGGATGATTTCTTGAGTAGTTGTTTGGCAAGTCTTGCGCGATGATCTCACCTTGACCGGTTTTGATATCAGTAGGACTGGGACGAGGAATGTGAACTGGAGTATCTAGGACAATTCTTGGGTTGGGGGTTTGTGGAAAATACAGGTCGAATATCAATATCGATACATCCAGAATGCTTCGTTTTCTTGTCTAACGATACAGCTCGTAACATATATATTTAATACATCGCCTTTGCTCTCGCAATCGCCCAAGGACTCCCAGCAGCATAGAAATCCATCGGGTACACCTTCTCATGTCTCTTGTTCTTACCCAACCCACGCGCCTCCTCACCTTCCTCCATCCAACTGGGGGCCTTGCCCACAGCAACAGCAGTCTCGTATGGCGTCAACAGCGGTTTGTCGAATGCGTATCCCCAGTCTATTGACAGACGGGGACAGGAGGTTTGGATGAAGGTGGAGATGTGGGGGTTGAAGAGGGCTAGTTTGGCTGGGGACAGTTCGGAGAGGAGGATAGGCATATATGGGATTGATATACGGGATGAGGAGAGTTGATGTGTGATTGCTTGGAGTTGTTTGAATGACCCCTGTCTGCCTAGTGTTCCCAGAATGATACCCCATATTGGAGTCACGCTTTGTGAATTTGGTGAGGTGGATACTGTGCTAGACGATTGGGAATTCACGTTCCCGGAGGAGTTTTCGATAGAAGCTAGACTTTGCCGTGCGGCTTGGACGGCCTGGTCTCGGACTGTTCGCATCTCGGTATGGTTGTATCGCTCTCGGGTGAGCTTCTTGGAGTATGGGTCATAACGGAATGCGGGGACGTTGGGGTTGGCTATCATGATAGACTCAAGATGGAACCGCCCGTCTCCCAGGTAACTACACGGTGAAAATGATGAGAAATTGGACATAAGAGTTGCAAGAAGGTACCATACATTAATGCGTCGACATCGTTCAGTTGAGGTGCCGTACATCCCAGGATCTCTCCTGGGGACAAAGGTCTGGACTGCGGGATTGTTGCCTCGTACTTTCCTGTCCAATACCGGGATCGTGAGTGTTCAACAGCTGTTGTTTGGCTGTTAGTCGGCACGTCTGTGATTGTTGCGATAGGTGGATGTGACAGGGGATCCGTATACTCTGAGGTCAAATCATCCTTGAGACGAGACAAAGCAGCCACGAATTGAATAGTCGACACCAACGCAAGTCGCGTAGGCTCAGACGCAGCACTAGGTTCAATCTCTGCGCTTGCTTTGTCTTCGGACGTCGACTCTGCGGCTTCTATCCGCAGATGATTACTCTTCCCAATTTGCTGACCAGCAGGGATATTACTATCGGCATCTTCGTTCGCGAGTAGGGAGTCGTAGAAGATATGTCTGTCAGTTGGGAAGTTTAGTCGAATTGTTTGGTTTAAGTGTTCGGAGTCAATGGCAATTTCGACGAAGATGTAAAGGGTCTTGATGGTGGTTTGGTCAATGGGTACTGCATTGTGTGAGCATAAGGGATGTATATGAAAGAGTCAGAAGTTTACCTAGACAACTGTGTCCATAGTGTACAAGCATGTCGCAGCCTAAGGCTACAGCGGTGTAATCGTCGATGCAGCAAGCACCATAGGTCACGTCGCCCATAATGACCGTCAAAGCATCGGTGAAACTAGAAGCGTGTTGATCAGTGAGTGAGAAACCTTGTGCAGATGGATTCAGACACACCTCTCTATGATATCCGCGATCGTACAAGCGAACATCTGCAAACCCTCGGGCATCTGGAGAGCAACCATTTTGGCATTATTCTTCCGCACATGGTGGATTGTTTTGTGAATCTCGAAGGAGTAATTCGAGGGTAACTGTTTTATGGCTGCATTCAGTTGGGTATCGTTGAGGATTTCCGGTGGTATTTGGTTTGCTACTGTGGTACCGACTGGTCGTTTGGAGGGACCTGATCGAGTACCGACGAAGCGTTTCCGTGGCTTGGCTGCAGAAGAGCTGCCTTCTGCCTTCGGTGCTTTCTCCTTCGAGCTTGTTTTCGTAGGTACCGTCGTCGTTGTGCTTGACATTCTGAACTAGAGACCAAACTCACCGTCCAGATGTCTGGCTATTTCTGAGAAATGTGAAGCTGCAGAAACTTCAATTCTGTGGATCGGGTTTGTAAAGGTGATCGATGCAGACGCCCATAAACGGATCAATTGCATATGACGCACGTGGCATTACCACGACTCGGAGGAGACTCCGCAGCGACGCGCTTCACGTCAATAAACTCGTGCACTCGAGTGCACTCACCTGGCCGTGGCGCATGCTATACCAATAGCTCTTCCCTCATTCACGACGTACTCGAAGATATAGTCATCTCGCTCTCTGAGCGGGAGACGTCGCGATGGACTCCGAAATGTACCCCATGCCTGACTCGCCTCTGCAACATGAGCGGGATGGGCATTGCGCGATGCGCGGGACCTGTGGAAGGAAGACGTTCTTTGGAAAGGAGTTGCCGTGTCCAACAGATGCGCCTGCATCGGAGGTATGTATGTTACAATCAATTTGTGAGCTGCGTTGAAACACCCCCACAAGGATGATGTAGACCGGGACCTCCTTGTCTCGCTTTGCGGGGCCGAGTTCGCGCAAGGCCCAACGTGCTGCACCACTGGCCAGCTCGAAACGCTCAGAGACAATCTTGACATGGCAGAGGGGATGATATCCTCATGCCCCGCTTGTCGCAACAACTTCCGTTCTTTCTGGTGTCAATTCACTTGCTCTCCGAATCAGGCCACCTTCCTCAATGTCACTTCGACGCAAGAGACTACCACAGGCGAGACTGCCGTCGCTTCTGTAGACTACTACGTCTCAGAAGAGTTCGGCTCTGGATTCTATGACAGTTGCAAGAATATTCAAGTGGGAGCTACCAATGGGTATGCTATGGATCTCATAGGTGGCGGCGCGAAGAATTATTCGGCCTTCTTCAAATTCATGGGTGACGAGAAGGACATGGGCAGTCCATTCCAAATCAACTTCCCCAACTCGTACCCCGATGAAGTCACACCACTAGACATTGCACCTCGTAATTGTGCTGACAGCGATCTCGGCAGTCGGTGCACTTGCATTGACTGCCCTTCAGTATGCCCCGCTATTGAACCTCCACCACCGCCGGGGTCGGAGCCTACTTGTCATGTCGGTTTACTCTCATGCCTCTCATTTGTCCTTATCCTCGTATATTCTCTCGCTGTAGCTTCCTTCATCTGCGGTTATGCGCTGCAGCTGACAATCCGAAAGAGAAGGGAGAAATACGAGCGCGTCGCACTGTCTGCGGACACTACTTCCGACCCTCCCTTCTCCCCCCGAGGACATCATCGAGGATTGGTCGGCGCATCGTCCCTCGCTCATCATGTTGACGGAGATGAGTCAACAGGCGCGCCCTCGGAAACACGCAACCTTGGACGAGGTGCCTCGCTATTGGACCCCATCGAGACTGTACAACCTCGCCAATATAGACTCAACAACGCCCTCCGCCGCGGATTCTACAAGTTAGGATTGACATGCGCGAACTATCCCTGGTTGACATCTACTGTAATGTTCGCTGTCATTGGCTTGCTGAACCTTGGTTGGGAGAAATTCGATGTTGAAACTGATCCAGTGCGCCTCTGGGTTGCCCCAGATTCGGAAAGCAAACTGCAGAAGGATTACTTTGACGAGCATTTTGGTCCTTTCTATCGTACAGAGCAGATCTTTGTTACCGCCAACGAGACTAGCTCCCCCGTGCTGCAGTGGGACCACTTGAAGTACTGGTTCAACATCGAGAAGGAAATTCGCGCATTACAGTCCTCCCCTCACAACTATACCCTTGACGATGTCTGTTTCAAGCCGGCAGGTCCCGAAGGGTTCTGTGTAGTGCAATCCGTCGCTGCCTGGTATGGCAACGATCTGTCCTCCTACGACCCTAATACGTGGTCTCAGCACCTACTGAAATGTGCCAACTCCCCTGTCGAATGTCTCCCTGACTTCCAACAACCTCTCGGGCCAGAGTATGTATTGGGCGGTATTCCAAAGGAGAACACAGACGATTCAACGCGTTACCTCCAGTCCGAAGCTCTGGTGGTGACATTCGTGGTGTCGGATTCACTTGACACTGAGATACAAGGCAGAGCCATGGAATGGGAATTCACTTTGAGGGATTATCTCGCGGACTTGGGTGAGAGGATAGAGGATGAAGCTGGGTTGCGCATATGTTGGTCTACGGGTGTATCGCTCGAAGGTGAACTCAACAAGAGCACCAACACGGATATAAAGATTGTCGTGCTTTCGTACCTTGCGATGTTCTTCTACGTGTCATTGACATTGGGAAGCAACTCTAGCATAGGACGAGATGAGGAAGGCGTCGTTGCATCTCTCGTACGGTGGGCGAAGAACCTTCCTCAATTCTTCCGTACGACGTCAGATGCGTCGACAAGGTCTATTGATTCCAGAAACATGCCGTCCATCTTCCCCACATTACCTCGCAAACTCTTCATAGGCTCGAAATTCTCCTTGGGGCTATTCGGCATCGCGCTCGTGATACTCTCCGTCTCAACCTCGGTCGGATTCTTCTCCTTGATTGGTGTCAAAGTCACCTTGATCATAGCAGAAGTCATCCCTTTCCTTGTCCTCGCAGTTGGCGTCGACAACGTCTTCATCCTCGTCCACGAACTCGACCGTCAAAACCTCATGCACGGACCCAACGCCGCCGACAACACCAATTACACATACGGCGCAACCACGCCCATGTCCCCCACCGTCTCCATCTCGCGCAATCGCTCCCAATTCGATTCTTCACAAAGTCATGATGACTCTGTCGACGCCGCTTCGATGCCTCTATACCTTTCTGCTGAAGAGCGGGTTGCGAGGACGTTGGCGAAGATGGGTCCGAGTATTTTGTTGAGCAGTGTGACGGAGACGGTGGCGTTCGCGTTGGGTGCGCTTGTGCCGATGCCTGCTGTTCGGAACTTTGCATTGTATGCTGCGGGGAGTGTGCTTCTCAATGCGATTTTGCAAGTTACTGTGTTTGTTAGTGCGTTGGTGTTGGATTTGCGCAGAATCGAGGTATGGATCTTCACGTCCTCGTCTTGGCTGGATGGAAGGCCTGATGATTTTTTGCAGAGCAATCGCGTGGATTGTTTCCCTTGTATTAGGCTGCCACCGCGCATCCAGCTCTTGGATCCTCTACCGCCGAGTAGCGGTCTTGGCACATTGGCGAAATTCATCCGCAAGCACTACGCGCCCTTGCTGCTCAAACCTGTCGTCAAAGGCATAGTCCTTTTGATCTTCGGCGGTTTGCTAGCTCTGTCAGTCATCTCAATTCAACATCTCGAGCTTGGATTAGGTGTGCTCCTATGTTGCATTTTTTCCCGAATGTATTCTGACGTCTGTTCTTAGATCAACGACTTGCATTACCCTCAGAATCCTACCTCATTGACTACTTCAATAGTCTAGACGCATATCTCGAGATTGGACCTCCAGTATACTTCGTTGCCCATGATTTAGACGTCACCAAACGACCAGCTCAGCAGAAACTCTGCGGTCGCTTCACAACGTGCGACGATGTTTCCGTCGCGAATCGTCTCGAGGTCGAGAGGCACTGGCCTCAATCCTCGTTCATCTCGCAACCTACCGCATCTTGGATTGACGATTTCCTGCGATGGCTCGACCCCGAACAATCCAGATGTTGTCGCGTAAGGAGGCGGAACCCACAGGTATTCTGCGGAGAACGTGAATCGGATCGAATTTGCAGACCATGTTGGGAGGGCCACGACCCTGCGTGGAATATCACGATGGATGGGTTACCAGAGGGAGAAGAGTTCATGCTGTACTTGCGGAGATGGCTCATCTCACCGACGACGGACCAATGCCCACTCGCAGGCCGCGCATCCTTCGGTCAAGCACTTTCGTTGACTGCAGACGAAGAACGTCTCGTCGCATCGCACTTCCGTACATTCCATGCACCCCTGAAGTCCCAAGCGGACTTCATCAATTCGTTCCAGGCTGCACATCGTATAGCGGATGACATGTCTGAACAACTGGGCGTTTCTATATTCCCTTACTCATTGCACTACGTCTTTTTCGACCAATACGCACATATCATCGCTATCACTCAGCAAATCCTCGGGTTAGGACTCGCAGCCGTCCTAGTCGTCACAGCTCTCCTACTCGGGTCATGGAGAACTGGAACGATTGTCACAGCAGTCGTAGCTATGACCGTCGTGACGATTTTGGGAGTCATGGCTGTCTGGGGCATCAACTTGAACGCGATTAGTTTGGTGAACTTGGTGATTTCTCTGGGTATCGCCGTAGAGTTTTGCGCGCATATCGCGAGGGCGTTCATGGGTGCTGGCTCTGGCTTGCCCGATGGACACCCTGCTGGTCAGAAAGAGAGGGATGAGCGGATGTATACTGCTCTTGTTGATGTTGGACCTTCGGTGAGTCCTGTGACGTATATCCGTTGTGCGGGAAGGCTGATCAGTATTGTGTAGGTTCTCTCTGGAATCACGTTCACGAAACTCATCGGTATATGCGTCATGGCTCTGACGCATTCCAAGATACTAGAGGTTGGTTGCATATTCCCATTTGACGTATAACTCTATTGACTTTGCTATTCACAGATCTACTACTTCCGCATGTGGCTTACCCTAATTATCTCCGGTGCTTTGCATGGATTGGTGTTACTACCGGTCGTGCTCAGCTTGGCTGGAGGCCCTGGGTTCCCTCTCCAAGAAGCTGACGAAGAATGGATGTCGCATGCTATTCGGACGGATTACGAATACTCACCCTTCCTAGCAGACGACGACTCAACTACTAGCGACTGAGATACCCCCCTTACTAATGTATACGAGTACGATAATGCACCTGATATCTTAGAAGACACGGTATGGAAGGGAGTGATATATACATACTTTTTTGGCAATAATGAAGCAAGGGCAAAGGTATCGTTGTACTAAAGACACACGAAAGCGCAAAAAATCGAATCGTCCGATGAAGAGACACTGTCCCTTAGTCGCGCGGGGACCTAGACCTACTATCCCGAATGTCGTCCCTACTGTCACTCCTCCTTCCACGGCTGACAGAGCGGGAGCGACTCCTGCTCCTCGAATACCTCGAGTAAGACGAGTAGGACGAACGGGAGCGTGAACGAGAGCGGGAGAGGGAACGGGTTCTTGATCGGCTTGAACGAACGGAATAGCTTCTGGATCTGGTACGACGACGGTACCCAGTACCTCCCCTCTCGTAACTTGGCGATCTTCTTCTAGGAGGCAACCTATCTCCTCTGCGAATAGGGGATCGAGAGCGTGACGGGGAGCGCGAGTAGCGACGAAAACCGCGGGGAGGGGGGCCTCTACGACCAAATGGTCTCGAGCAATACGTGTCGCGGTCACGATCACGGTCGAATCCGCCTCTTCTGCCATATCTCGGAGGTGGAGAGCGTGAACGGGAGCGTGAGGGTGATAGAGAACGTGAGTATGAGCGACCTTTGCCATTTCGACCGCGAGGTGGCGGACGTGGGGAACGCGAGCGTGAGCGGACGGGGAGATCTGAGAGCTCCACTTTGACGATGGCGCCGTCCAGTTGACCGCCGTTCATGTGCGAATATGCTTTGTGTGCTGAAGACGCGTCTGCGTACTCGATTGCTCCCTTCCCTCTGTTTTGTCCAGCTAACACAGAAATGCGTTTGAGTCAACTATGCAATGTACGTGGTTCTTGTCTATACGCACATTTTCCGTACATAGGCAAGTCAATTTTGACAATCTCGCCGTAGAACCCGAATATTGTTCGCAAATGAGATTCTACGACATTTCGAGTGAGGCTTGTGACAATGACGACCTTGGCGTGCGGCTTGTCGCTGCCATTTGCATTGTCCATATCAACGTCGACATCACGGAGGGGATGGGGGGAAGTGGAACGTCCTCTGGTAGACATGTCGGCTTTGGTGGCGGCGTTGGCCCAAGTTGCGGTACTTGTTAAAGTCGAGGCGTGACAAATGCGTTCAGTATGTTTGCGATCACACAATTGTGACATGTCACCGTAAACGTCACGCGTGACCCACGGAAACTTCACACTACTGAACGCTACAGTGGCAATCATGAAAAATGGAACGCCCCCCCTTTTGCCTAGTTCTCTA